>JAJJWX010004416.1:0-393046 GCA_023529315.1 Papaver bracteatum | reverse complement strand
TTAACATTGGTAAGCCACACCATTATCTGAAATCACATAATGAGTCTTTATGTTGTTCACCATTATCGTCCGCATACAATGTTTTCCTTTAGGACACAAAGGATACAATGGTACTCTTGCTCGCTTCACCGCCGATAACTTTTTCTTACAACACCTCTTGGTCCCAAAATTCTCATCCACATCCACATTTGTCAGTAACATTCTCATCCCCATCCACAGCTGCTGTAACATTCTCATCCACATCAACTCTATGTTGTAACATTCTGTGATCCACATCCATATCTTCATGTGACATTTTCATCCACACCTACTGAAACATTCACATCCACATCCACATCCACACCTACTGTAGTGTTATCCCTATGTCTTGACCGTGCTTCTACTGAACTTTCACCATGATGACGCCATATTGTATACGCCAAACAAATACCATATTTGAGCAAATGTAATGATATCTCACTAAGTGAAACTAAACCTTTACCATTCATACAATTTAGACAAGGACATGAAAATAAAACCCTCCCACCACCATTATTCTTGGCGAACCGTATAAATGACCTCACACCTTGTACGTATTCACCGGACTTACGGTCACACTTCATCCATTTCTTGTTCTCATCGAGATGACATATTACCCTTCAAAATAGACTTTATAGGATCAAACCAAGTACTTAGTCCTAGTGGTGGGTTTGTCGAAGCCCTCATAAAAACGACAGAAACATCCTCTCAACGAGGAGAGGATGAGCAACAAGTAGCTTCTACTAAACACCACTAGGACTCATGCTCACAGGAAAATCAATAAACATCAAACAAGCACATGCTAGTTCATAGAAAATAGATTACAAAGACAACGGACTTCATACATATGGTATGCAAGTTTTGTAACATTGTCTCAATTAATCGACTCACAACACATTTTTTTAATGATGTTATATTTGAAGATAAGCGAATATGTTTCTACAGATGAACAAAAACAGACGACTATGTTCAAACAATGTACATAGTCTAGTGATAGGGTTGTCGAAGCCCTGGCCGAATAACATCACATGCTGGTTTACATAAAACACCCTGATCTTAACATGCTAAAGAAAAAATCAATTCAATCAATTCATACTAATTGAAACCCTAAAAATAAAAGTAAAAAAAATCAATTCATACTAATTGAAATTAAACAAATAAATTCTTATACCTTCAACTTCAACTCTTTGAGTTTTTCAAAGTTCTTCATCTTTTAAACCCTAACATGAAATCAGAATATCAGATTCACATTTCTCAAAAATACTTTTGCACCCAAAATGCACCTAAAAAAATAAATCTTATTCAAGTTGACAATTAGTTCTGAATGTAAGTTAATTATATATATCAACAACTAGAAAATGAATTCAAATTTAATTTATAAATCGGGATTACTGCAATCATAACAAATATAGGCTATAATGTCCAAATACATCATTATAACAAGTCTAAGAGTATGACTACAAGTATCACAGTAGCAAAAACTGGTCAGGTGCCAGGACTATCATTATTATTATTTTCTAGTGAACCATGAACACTTAAAATAAAATACTAGTACTAAAGAATTAATGCTCATAGAGATGAAACAACAATAATCATTTAGTTTAACCAAGATATTTTTGCAAGCTTATATAGATTATTGAACCATGAGGAACTTTAGATATCTAGCAAATACATTAGCATTTTATGATAACTTAGTCCCTATGTTGATCTTAAACATTTAAGATTCATGTACTCACCACAAGGAATATATATTGCAAAAGTTAGGTTTCTAACATATAGAGAAAATCAGTAGCACGTCATAAATGATAGATTCATAGCAACTTTTAATTCAAGAGTCTTTTAATTAAGAGATAGTTGATATAAAAAAGGACCTAAGTTCAAAAGTCTTCTCCGACAGAAATCCCGGGATGTTTACTACTCTACCATGAGTCGGTTTAAGGTCAAAAGAGCAATCATTTACATGGAGTTCGTGTTATTCTCAAATGATTGTAACAAGATCCTAAAGACATCTTTAACAAAACCTCAAGACAAACCTTTAACTCTTATTCTCTTACCCACATACAGAGAAGATATGGAATATTGAAAAATTACAGAGAAGATGTGGAACATTGACAAAATTGATCTACATATGAAACACCAAGAAATCTATATTCCTGTAGATGGAGACATCCAACCCTAGAATGCAAAACAACCAAGAAATATAATCTTGAATCCACCATACATGTCAAAGTCATACAATCAACACC
This sequence comes from Papaver bracteatum, assembly GCA_023529315.1. Taxonomy (NCBI): domain Eukaryota; kingdom Viridiplantae; phylum Streptophyta; class Magnoliopsida; order Ranunculales; family Papaveraceae; genus Papaver; species Papaver bracteatum. The sequence goes on along the minus strand of JAJJWX010004416.1, from coordinate 390,782 downwards.
ACAAAATATCTAAACAGTCAAGACATGCTCAAAGTAAAGAAGATTTAGCATGAAAACTCCTGTGAAATAAAGGGTCATACCTTCATAACACAAATAAATTCTTAAATAATTCGAGAAAGGAGATCTGGAATAGTAAAAGGTTTTCGAGAGATTCATGGGGTATTGACTTTCAAAATGTATTAATTCAATCTTCCAACCCATGCTTAATTAGACACCAAATACTTAAGATTCATGTATTCCAAAAGTTAGGTTTCTTAACAGCAAGAGAAAATCAGTAGAACGTCATAATTACATACACATAGATGACAGATTCATAGCAACTTTTAATTCAAGAGTCTTAATTAAGAGATGGATGACATAAAAAAAGGACCTAATTAAGAGCATGCATAGTTAATAGAAGGCATTCATAGTTAGGCATGTTCAACATATATATACATATATATATACTAACAAGTAACAGCATGGCAATATTGGTCAACCGAGAGTGAGCCGATTATCAAGATCATTTATTGAAACGCTAATCATAGGCTAAAGTGGTTCCAATGCCATCGATTAGCGAAAATGTTAATTACACAGGCACAGTAAGGACGTATTAGTACGATTCTACAAAGATGTTGTAGCGACCCAATTTTCCTAATCTGGAGTTTAAGACACTGGATCTGAAAGAGGTGGGCAAAGCGTATAAAAGTTTTCCCTAAGTTAGGCTAAAAAGAAGCTGATTGACTGAGAACATTTATCTTGCTGAAATTAAAACCTCAATCCTTTAAAATGAAACCTTCAGCACAAGTGTAACAGGCCTAGACCCAAACATGGATATATTCATAACATTACTAACTATGTACATACGGTGTGTTTGTGATAGATAATTATAATCATACATTAATTATAATAGTTCTTTACATACAAGCAAAAAAAAACATAACACTCTTAAAAACTAACTACACAGAACTTCCCAAAAAACGATACCGGCAGTTACCTCCCTATACACAATCCAACACCTTATTCAACCCAAACATTAATCTCTCATTCGGCCGTGTCTATGCCACTTGCATCGAGGTTACCTGCCACTATAAGGATATGGAAGGAGTGAGCTAGACAAGCTTAGTAGGCACTTACACTTCTCAAATGAAATCATTAAAGTTGAATTTCAAACCCTGCAATTTATCAAACGTTGAAAACACACTTAACCCACTGAATTAGACAAAGATATACTTCAAACATTACAAGAATCCAAATGCACACAAAACTACCAGGAAAAAGAACTGCCAGCATATACTTAACCCACTGTAGATTAGTAATCTCAACATCAAGTTGTAAGTTGTCAAAATCCTTTAGAAAAAACTCAGAATGCTTCGACAGATGCTACACAAGATGATACACTTCAACATGTAAAGTTCTAACTGCAATATCGATTGACATGATAGATTTCTTATTCAAAAGGTGAGCTAATACTTATCAGTAGAATCTTAAGCTAGTTTAAGATGTATAATTGTCAAGATCACTGAAAAAAATAGAGTTGGCCAAGAATGTTGAACAACAAATACTGAAATAGGCATAACTTACATTAAAGTAGCTCAGGACAGGACACTTAACGACACAATAGATTTCTCTTTCAAAGTACCGAATTTCCTAAGAACAACCTTAATTCAGTCAATTTTCTAGAGTACCTTAGAATCGATCCAAGTCACAGGGACAAAATTTGAACTTTCTAAGATGATGTGGTTTGTTTCAATTCACATACTTTTCTTGTGAAATCACACATTTACAATAGCTCATAAGGCCAAAACATACCTAATATGGATACCTAAAACCAAGAGTGAGACAATTCTAATCCCAAATATGGATAACATATGATTTCAGGGAATTTAAATTCTCATCTTATAGATGATCAAATCAGCCAAAGCTCACAAACAAATCAAGGAATAATTGCTGAAGTAAATAAACAAACATCATCATAGAAAATTCACAGCACAATTTTTGAATGATGTTATATACTCACTGAAAATCTAAAACTGAAATCAAGCAAATCAATTCATAATAATTGAATCCCTAAACTTAAAATTAAACAAATCAATTCATATACCTTCTACTTCAGCTCCTTGGAGTTTTTCAAAGTTCCGTCTTTCAAACCCTAACATGAAAGCAGAAGATTAGATTATATCAGTTAGTATATATCCTTCAAATCTTAAAACTTGATTTAACAGATGATAAAATAAATACCTTCAAAGTTCTTCAGCTCTTCCACAGATAAAACCCTGAAATAAGAGAAAGAAATCATTTAGATTTATATCAGATGAAAAAAAAAACCTAAAACGAAATCAGAAATAGAAATCATAATAGATTTAGCAGATGGAAAAGACCCAAAAATTAAAACCCAGATGAACAATCCCACGAAATCTGAATGAAAAACTTGTTTATCAAAAAAAAAAAAATGAAAAACTTACGATTGAAAAACAGATCGAGAAAGTTGTAACACTAACGGATTTGAAACTTACGATTGAAATAATAGATCGAGAAATCTGTTTGATAAATTTATGATATCTTCTGTGGAGGCAACGAGATGAGAAAAGAAGAGAGAAAGAGAAAGTGAAAGTAAGAAATGAGTTTACTCCATGAAACCCTCATCTTTTCACGACCTTATCTCTTCAGGGGAGGAATAATCCTCTAGCTTAGTAAACTTGGGTGGAAAAAAGATGCACACAGCTGAATGGCACACTCGCAATAATATCTGTTACCGGCTCTAGTGTAACCAAGCGTGTGATTAGCACACGTAAACAATTAACCTGTTACAATTCGTAACAGCTACAACCTGTTACAAATCTGGGAAAAAATTCGCAACGGTTTTATACTGTTACGTCTAGGTTGTAACGGCCTTTTGTAATAGGAAAATTCGTAACGGCTACTGGGCCGTTACGAATTTTAGTTGCGATTCAGCAAAAATGGCGTAGTGTATATCCGGTTTAGACTGACTTAACTCAGTTAGAAATATTGAGTCAGCTAAACATATTGAGTCAGCTAGACTGACTGGGATGACTAACAGGTTTAAAATCAAGATACAAGAGTTTATACAATTATCACCACTAAAATCGAATCCAACAGTACACTCTAACAACAACTTCTAACTGAAATGCACACTAACCCTAACTGAAATCTAATCCCCCTTAACTCAGACACTACATCTCCAACCCAACAACACAACACAACAATACTTTGTTACAACTTTAACATACTACAAGTCCATATCTTCTCACCGAATTTCTACCTTCTCATTCACCCCACCAACTGCAGCCAAATCATGAGTTATTTGAAAATAATTCAGCTCAATACAACCAGTTCTATAAATTACAATTCCAGCTACAATACTTAAACCAACAATCCACATAGCACCAGCAACTCTAAACCGGCAATTTAGCTACAGCTGCATCTCATATCAACCATTACGTCCACTCCTAAGAACTGCAAAACCAATATAATCATTCCATCACATCCACAACTTAACTCAACTAAACAATTTCATTATCAACACAACAACAACTACAATTCCAATTCCAGACAACTACTACCATTTCACATCCACCAGACTACTAAGCAAGTTATGCAAGCAATTCTAGACTACTATAACCACCAACACCACTAGTCCAACATCCTTCAATTCCTCATTTCTTAACAGATCCACAACCTCAGTTAAAACCACCACCATCACCAAAACTTCTTCATTGATACTTTCTTACAAATACCTAACATTCATCTAAGATACCACCAGAAACTCAACTCCACCATCATTACAATACTTGTAATTCAAACCTACACAGCTCAACCATTTCAGTACCATTATAATCATCACATCCACCTGTATCTCATTCACAATTTTGCAGTTCATTAACCAAATGAATACTTCATAGCAGTAACTATCTTCACTAGCCTAATCACTCAAAGCCTCTGTCAAAAACATAATCATCTCAACCTGAACAACACCCATCCATCCTCAATCCAGAGGTGGAGCCACATGGAAGGGTGGGTGTGCAATTGCCACCCAGCCCATCTGGTTTCAAGCCAAAATTTTCAAATTTTATCCTAGTTTACCCATTTTTATCCATTTTGCACCTCCTTAAATGTCCACCAATTTATAACTTGCCCACCCAATTCAAAAGATGGCTCCGCCCCTGCCTCAATCACAACAAGATTAAACTCTAATATTTCTCAAACTCCTCACTGGTCTTTTCTTAATCTAACCACCAACATCATATAATTCTTCCCCTTGTTAACTAACAAGAAACCTAACTTCACATAAACCCTTCACCTAATTCCAATTCTACCATCACAGACCCAAAACCCATTAATCAAACCCAATTTACAATTCTTCTTCATCTGTAATTCTCATCTCAGAAAAAACTAATTAATTATCATCTTCAATTCACAGAAACCCTAACCCGAAATTAAATTCCTAAAGAAATCAAATTAAACTCTAACCAATCTTTCCTACCCTAATTAATAACAAACCTAGGAAATATAACACCAAAACAAACTCCATTTCATATAGGAAATCAATCAAAACTTAAACCTTAAATGCAATCTTCGGATTACCTTTCTCTGTGAATTCAGAGTACAATAATCAATTCAACATCAACATCCTAAAATATTCCTTGATCTCCACTCAATCCTCACGATCTCGATTGATTGGCTGATGGATTGAGAAATAAATTGTTGAAGATATCCTACAACAAAAAAGAAGAAGTAGAAGAAGGAAAGGTGGAGAAGGCTGGAAATCTGAAATTGAGACAGGATCCGAGCTACCAACCATGAAATTGCAATCAGATTTTGTATATTTATAGGTAATTAATACAAGGAGCTGTCTTTTTAGAATTTGAGAGGAAGCGAGAAGGCTGTGAATCTAGAGTTTGTAACTTTTAAGTTAATTGTTGATGAATTCTACTTCTAAGAGGAAAAGTAAAACTACCAATTCCAAAATTTCTTCAGTTTTGTAATGGGTTATGTTCTGCAGAATCGTACAGACTATGGAAATAAGAAGTAAAGTCTGGTCCAGTCCATGAATAATGATAATGGAATTGGACGCTCAGAGGATAAATGATGGAGACAAAAGGGAAAAAAATCCTCATCTGCTATTTTGGTTTAGATTTCATTTATATTTTAAGATGGACGGTTTAGGTTTATATTTGACCGTATTTCAAATTGTACTAACTAAAAGCAGTAGACAGATATGCATCTGTGACCTGTCACTCTGTTTCAGGGGAGAAAAAAAAAACCTAGTAGTGTACTTCCACGGTTCCATCCTATGTTTTTTCCCTTTATCCTCTTTTTATCCGCAAGATTCTATGATTTTTCCTTTTTCCTCTTTTTTTATCCCCAAGATTCCAAGAACAGTAGAGAAAAATAGACGTTCGAATCTTTGCATCTTTAAACTGAACACCAACTTTAACTTTACGCTTCTAATGCAATTCTTTTACACATGTCGAACAACGTACTTCTCACCATTTTAGCATCCACTATGGGTATAACAAAGTGGAAGATATAACACGATAGAGATTCTACCGAGCGATATAATGTTCATTTCTATATAGTTATAGCATCGCTTGTTGGTTTGTATAGTGCCACTATAGTTATGTTGTTGCTCATTGATTAGATCATCGCTTCGTAGTTCCTTTATCCGAAGCAATGAGGAGTTTACCCACTATAAATACCCAAGTTCAAATTTATTTCAACCCCCCACACCATCTCAACTTAAAATTCATTTCAACATGCCTAGTACTCGCATAACGAAGTGGCTCACTTGGTCGAGAAGAATATGTTTCTCTAGAATATGTTTCTCTAATTCGATGTTGGGTTTTATTCAAGAAGAAGATATTTCTTTAGTTCGATGTTGGGTTTCAGTTACAAGCGATAGAGATTTCAATTTAGCGACTTTTAATTTATGGGACAATGTGTTTCCAAGGTTTATGACGTTAAGCCATGTAAATTCAAGAAGAACAAATGGGTGTCTTCAAAATCGTTATAGTTACATCAATAACGAAGAGACAAAGTATGCGAAAATTATGTGGATGATAAAAGGGGATCATCCTGGGCTGTCAATCGAAGAATTAAAAATTAGAGCTCATACCAAATTTGTTGAAGACAACGGAATATAGTTTTGATCACGATGAATGCTATGAACTATACAAGATTCACGTGCAGGGATTTAATTTTCATTAAGTATCATGTAATGAAATTTGGTTAATGTTTAATTTAATGTTGAAATTTAATGAAATGTAAAACTACTTTCGATTTGAATATTATTTTAAAGATATTTTTTATTAATCAAAACAAAAAGATTACATTAGAAATATTTAAATTAAATTACATCCATAAACTACTCATTTCCCTGACCATTTCCTCCCTCACCATTAAAGATCCAATTGCCCATGCCTTCTGGATCAAGAGTGTTGTTCAACATATCAGAGATTATGCCGGTTTGAGACTGTCATGGTGGCTGAGTCTCTTCAGAATCATCATAACCTTGAAAATAAACGGTTTCACTTGCGGGAAGGAGGGCATGATATAAATCTTGAAATGCGTGAAGTTGAAATGCTTGAGCTTGAGATGGTTGAGGCATTTGGGGTATATATAGTAGATTGTCTAACTGCTTCAATGTTCAAGTCCCCACCAGGATTCGTAGTATCGGTTGGCAATTGGTTAAACAAACGTCCAGGAGTTGTATCCATGTCAATGACTTCATCACTTTCACGTACAACTTGAGTATCTAACACTTCATTTAGAGTAGAACTTTTTGGTACATTATGCATAAAATGAGTTACCTAACTTCTTTTTTCACTTCTATGACTTCCACAACTTCGCCGAATTGATACAATTGGATCCACACCTCTACCACGATGACTCATACCTCTACCACAAGGACTCACACCTCTACCACCATGACTTGGACATGTACCCCCATGACCGGAATATCCCAGACTCATCTCAAACATCATGCTTTCCCCCACTCTTTGCATCTCAGTCAAGTGGAATTTCAGAAATCCCTGTAGTGGATCATGATAATTACTCAACTGGTTATGATACTAATCTGGTATAGCATCTACCCCCCCCCCCTCAGTATGAATAATTATGTTCAAGTGTACTATAAATAATTAGATGAGCAACAATGTGTCTAGACATCAATAGAGTTTGTACTCCAAGATAATGGTGGCATAGTCGACGATGAACCCGCTTGATTAGGATATGCAAATTCCCGCCGTCTCTGGAGGAGGTTGGGAAGGAAGAATCATCACCAAGTGGCATCGTACCTAAAGCTTGGAAATCCATATGACCCAAATTCTGCGGTTGCATAACAATATTGGGCTTGAAAATAGTTTTAAACCAATAAAGGTAGTCAGTTCTAGAGATCAACTCCTGGATAAAATTTTCAGCTTCTTCCCAATCACGACCATCCCTTATCAATTTTTCCCAGTCATCTCGAGAAATCTATTTACTTGGATAAGGGTTTGTTGGCTATCACCTTTCTTATCTGCAACTGGAAAAGTAGTATTTCACGATAATACCAAACTCCCTTTTCAATGATATAATTGTATAACATAATCGTAGAACTGTCGGTTCAGTCACAGTACGTCCACTATTTTGTGAGCTCAATCAAGGAATGGTTTTGTTTTAGTCATCCTCTTCCTAACCCTTTTAGGATTTAGCGACTACAAAGTCTTCATAGAGATTCGTGAAGCCAGGTCTATTTATCTATCCTTGATAACTCATGTACCCTGATTTTGATCGATTGTTGAGATATTCACTTGATCAAGATAGATAAAAATCGTCAAATTTATATTCGTCTCAAACTTTGTTTATTCCACAGGTTTTATACTTGTGAGGTGAATAATTATCTAGGCTGCACTTCGGGTTGCATAAGTCTGGATTTTGAGGTTATCTAGACTTTGTCTATTGCTATCGATTTCCATCACCTTTGATCAAACTATTTGATTGTAAAAGGAAATCATATATAGGATTAATCTTTAGGAGGAAGATCATGGTTCAAAGTCTTCAATTGAGTTGAAGCAACTTTTAGTTAGTGTGACGTCAGATTAGGAAATCAATTGCGCGGAGTCCTGCTGGGATTCAAGAGGCGTAAGGAAGGTATTCTAATACCATTTAAGTGGTATTAGTGTGAGATTTTCTCTCACTACGGAATCTAGAACATCAAGAGTGTCCTTGATCTAGTATCATATGGAATATTCTCTTTCCGTTACCATAGGTTAACGAAGCATCTTAAGATTTACTGAGGTTGTATATGCAACTTTTAGCAATTCTGTTCTTGAGACAGTTTTTGCATTTTTTTTTATTTTTCCCTTTACCATTAGATGATTTACAAACATCGTAAGACATGTCCATTTTTAAATTGGGTAAATCACTAATGAAGGAGGAAGAAATAAGATTAACAACTAATGCAATATTAGTTGTTTCCTCTTCTTCATAATCATATGAATTAGAGGTCTCATCAAGAGTTACAGCCAGTGCCTTTACACTTGAGGCACTGAGGCTGATATTCATCATCATCTTCCTGATATTTCTTGACTGGAACACGATCATGTGGACGAGACGATCGATGAGTATCTTTAATGAATCTCTTAGTCCTTTTCTTTAAGAGATCTCGAAACTGTCTAGTGATCAGTGATAATGATTGGTCAATTTCATCGTCAGACAATTCTGCAATCTATTCATTTAAATCATCCAAATGTTTATTTTTCTCCATTGGAGCTTGAGTCCTGCTGTCACGCGAGCGTCCGCGTGACAGTACAAATGAACTCGCGGGTAACGAGCGTCCGATTTAGATCATCATTCAAAAATACGATTATCAATATTATTTTATTAATATCTTTATACATTATTAGTGAAACATCCCTAAAACTTATACTATATTTAATTGAACCCTCCATACTATGAAAAATCATTCGATGAGAATTACAGAGACAAAGTACTCTGTTTTAGAGTGTTAGTGAGAGTAGCAGAGAGACCCATTTTCTACGACTGGCTTAAATATTTACAGAAACAATCTACCTTATAAGTTATTCTAAATCTTCAGGTAATAAACCATTAAAATATGCAACAATCAATCCAAGGAACCCAAAAAATAATCATGGGAGATGGACTTTCTTTTTCTTCTACTTCTTCGTCATCATAATTTGCCATCTTTATCATTACAAATATCAAACTACAACTGTTGCTAGTAAATTTTATAAATATTTAGGTGTGAGATCTAACGGTAAGAAACTCTTGGTAAGGATTTTTTTTTTTTTGATCGGTGGGAAATTATTTAATCATGTGATATAGGTATTTAAAGATACAAGTTACTATTTGTGAACTTCAATGATGATAGAAACAAAAGGGGTTTGTATTAAGGATTGATGATGTTTACTTGGAAGATGTATCAGAATCAGTGCTTTCTCAGATAGTGCAAATAGTTAAACAAATCAATAAACCATGAAAACTTATATGTAAACTAGAGTGATTCCATCTGGTTAAATAACAAGTCACAAATTTTTATGCTCGTTTATTTCATAATATAGAAATGGTTACAATCTAAATCAGATCTATCAAAGTTTCTATGCTGGTATGCATTTTCAGAGAGAACAAGAAATATATAGAGGATTCGAAGAATTGTGTAGATCATAAGATATGCTTTAAGGACTGGATAAAAATTATGTGAAGTATATTTGGCTGTAAAAGATTAAAAACTATTACACATATTAGAGTAACATTAATTTTGGATCTAGATATTGCATCTCCATAATATCACATCATCTGACGGTGCAAATGTGCGAGTTCATTATTGTTATCCCACGGATGAGTGTGTGATAGCACGACTCTTGGAGCTTTTGGAATCTTTGCATCTTTAAAAGAAATTCTTGGAGCTTCCAGAATCGCCAGAGAAATAACGAAGAAGAAGAATAGAAGAAGAAGAAGAAGAAATAAGAAGAAAAATAAAGAAAGAAGAAGAAATAAGAAGAATAAGAGAAATGATTTATCTTCGACAAGTGGGTGGTGATAAGGCCAACAGAAATGATGAATGCACCCAGGAAAAATATAAGGGCATACAAGCGGTTTTGATGAGAAATAACAGTTTTGCCCTTCATACATATATGAAGATACCTTCTTTATCCGGTATCCGAATGATACGTTCAAGTAGTCCATTCCGCGTAACTTTTTGAGATATATTCGATGCTACTAACTTCGTATATAGGTCGTTGTTAGATTAATTTCTATCAGTTAAGGTTAATCGAATCATTAGCGATTAAGTCATCTCTTGACTGGTCTAATAGCGTTGACGAGCTTAAGGTTCATTACAATTCAAACTAAGTGGATGCTAAAATAGTGATAAGTACGTTGTTCGACATGTGTAAAAGAATCGCATTAGAAGCCTAAAGTTATAGCCTGTTTGGATACAGAAGTAGAATTCAGAAGTGCTTCTGGACTTATCAGAAGCAAAAAAGTGGATAAGTTAATTTGGCAACTGCTCGACTTATAAGTAAAAAAGTTAATAAGTATGTTTGGCAACATAACAAAGGCAGAAGTAGAAATACATTTTGTATATTGAAATTTATGTTTTTATGTTCTTATACTATGCCATCTCTCTTGCGAAATGTTTCAAAAAGAATAAGAAATCTCTGTTATGCTACAAGTATATAATATTTCATCTGTAATCATTGAGATGCTATTAATGTCCTTGATATGTAGAAAAATGACTCTCTTGAGGGATGAAAGAGCACCTTCTTTGAGTCATTTCAACTTTCAAGCCTACAATTTAAACACCTACATAAGAGAAGAAAACTGTATTAGATAACGATTGTAGTTTCTTCACTATATGACCTGGATAATCTACATTGGGAAGAACAAACAACTACTAAAGATACATCAGGAGGGATCAACAAACAAGATTCAAAAACTGGTTGAATATTAATCAAGAAAGTACATGATTAACCAAGGAATGTTAATGTGATATCCAAGATTGGCCATCAGGACCAACAATTTGGCAGGACATCAAAATCATCGTCTAGATAAGAAGAGGGCAAGTAGTAGTGGAAAACGAGCAATCATATTTAAGTTGGCATCACTATGATATTAAAAAAATTATTTTGAGTCCAACACCTTAATGAAAGAACACAAGTAAATAGATTAAAGATAGGGCCTTACCTACAAGGCGTAACTTAATAATGTAAGACGGGGACAACAAATGGATGTTTCGCAGAGCTTCATATCCCTTCATGCACTAACAACAATACAAACCGAGCACAGATCGCGTCATGTACAAATGCATCTGAAGTAACTGCATGTAGACACTAGACAACAAATACAATCACTTAATAAATCAAATTATATGATAGTGCAACTCAGAGCACAAATAGTAATAACCACTCAACCTTATGTCTCACTTTCAATTACTATGGTTCCTAAAAACTAACTGCCAGTACCCATACATAAGTGACCAAAAAGATGGAGAAAGAAAAATAACTAAGACTTACAACTCAGTCACTTGTTATCAAGATGTATAGTATTTTCTTCCCATGTCCAAGTTTTATATACAACCACCACCGCCAAAATCAGTTTAGACAGAACCCAAATATACATCCTAATGCGACATATATAACCAATACAAGAGACATATGACATTCCATTCCCTTGTGCAATCCAAAATCATAAAACAAGATGGTAGAATTCATGTACTCAAAAATTGAGTTCGTTAGTTTATTTAAGATTCCAATATGAGAAGCATGGAATATAATGAATCACCCGACTATAATCAATTTAAACTATTACATCAAAATTTAAAGATCCCAAAGCGATAAATAAAAAATCTCAAATTAACATAGATCTTCATGCATTCTAAAATAGAAGTACGATTACAGGTATAAGCCAAAGTATGATTAGAGGAACAAGATTAAACGATGTACCTTCTTTTTCTTTACCTTCAAATCTCTGAAAAATTGAGAACTTATACCGGCTTTAGGCTTCGTCAAGTATTTGCAGTTGTTGCAATATTTCAACGGGTTAACTAAAAATCAGTTTCCCCAAATACATCAAGACCCATATAGAAAACTCAACCCTAAGAAAAAATGAAAAACCCATAATATTAAAAATCAGAGAAAAATTACCAAAGAAAAACGAAACACAGATTTCGTATAGTTTTTCCACTATCTAACCTTGAATTAGTGATGATGAGAGAAAGAAAAAAAAACTCTAGCTTGTTCTTCTCCCATGGCTCTTTTGATTTTAATTCTCATTCAAAGTACAGAGTTTTAGGTCATGGTTTTGGGGAAGACGAGAGGGAAGGAAGATGAGGAGGAAAGAAAAATTATTTTATCACACATACAGATCTAGGAGAAGCAACAAAGCTACTTCTAATAGAAGAGAGAAGTCGAGATTTTTTGCTCCGTGTAGAAGCTGCTTCTTTGCTTCTAAAAGTTAATTACAAATGAAGCATCCATTCTGACTTTCGACTTATTGACTTCTAGAAATCAATAAGTTACTTCTACTTGTCTATCCAAACAAGCTATTAAAGTTGGTGTTCAGTTTAAAGATGCAAAGATTTCGAATGTCTATTTTTCTCCGTTGTTCTTGGAATTTTGGGGATAAAAAGAGGAAAAAGAAAAAAACATGGAATCTTGCGGATAAAAAGAGGATAAGGGAAAAAACATAGGGTGGAAGTACACTACTAGGTTTTTTTTTTCTCCCCTGAAACAGAATGACAGGTCACAGATGCATATCTGTCTACTGCTTTTAGTTAGTACAGTTTGTTTTATTGACCTAAATACGGTCAAATATAAACCTAAACCGCCCCTCTTAAAATATAAGGGAACATTATTTAAATACCCTTACTATAGGGCCCCTTCCAAAATACCCTTATCAACTTATACAAATACCCCTAAGCATAATACATTACTAAAATACCCTCTTTTGTGTAATGTATATACAAAACCATTAACCACTATTTTTTTTAAAAAAAAGACTACATCTACTGTCCACCACCAACCACCACCGCCGACCACCACCACCACTGTCCACCACCGCCAACCACCACAACAGCCGCCAACCACCACCACCGATGACCACCTCCGCCGCCAATCACCACCACCGACGACCACCACCGCTGTCAACCACCACCACTGTCCAACACCGCCAACCACCACAACAACCGCCTAAACCGCCGCTTATTGTACGCCACCGCCAACCACCACCAGCATCGCCACCGCCAACCACCACCAATGTCCACCGCCACCACCAACCACCACCGCCATCTCCAAAAGTGGAGGCAACTATCATTGTCTCAAAATAATGCACATATCGGAGGCAACTAGTTCAAGTTGTCTCCAAAAGTGGAGGCAACTAGCTTAAGTTGTCTCCAATAAATAATGTACAGGAATAAGTTGCAAAACAAAATAAAGGCAACTAGCTCAAGTTGTCTCCAAATATGAGGCAACTAGCACAAAGTTGTCCTCAAAAGTGAAGGCAACTAGCACAAAGTTGTCTTCAAAAGTGAAAGTAACTACCCCAAGTTGTCTCCAAATATGGAGGCAACTAGCACATGTTGTCTTCAAAAATGAAAACAACTAGACCAAGTTGTCTCCACATATGGAGACAACTAGCACAAGTTGTCTTCATATATGGAGGCAACTATCATAAGTTGTCTCCAAAAAAAAAAAAGTCACTGCAGAAAATATCATTTTGCATTTACTCCAACAAAATTCATTGTTGGATAATATCATTTTGCACCTATTACCACTAGTATAAACAACATTTCCCAAGCACACATTAAAATAATCATAGTGATTCCAGTATGAAAAGTATACGTAAAATGAAAATCACAACTATAATATTATCATCAGCCACCGAAAACTACCATAGCCCTGACTGTCACCCCCTCTATCACCAACACCACGCAACCACCGTCATCTCACGACAAAGTACCACAAAGTAATACAACCACCAGCATGACCATAACCATCCAACATGTGATTCAATAAACTATAACATCATCCAATCCCTAGATGATAGGGCTACAAACTATAGAAAAATTTGAATTGGCGATCTTGATGTACTTAATAATCTCAACAACTACAACTAAAGCCAGCTGTTGTTTGGTTCCAAGTCAAAATACATTTTCACAAATATTTTGTTCTACCTGTACCTCAAACTAGGTCATATGGGGTCGACATCAGAAGCCTTTAGCTTTTACTAAAATAGTAGGATCCCGTGACGCAATAAATTAGCCATGGTATAGTTAAGCCATTAAGGAGCTATGCATATTCAATACTTTTAGTGCCTGAAATTCCATGCCTTTCGATCATCTGCCAAAAAGTAGAAAATAGAATAAAAATGACAACTACCTGAAATCCAATGCCAAATATTCCAATATGATCTCGGTCATCTACCCTGCAACTCCTACACCTAATACGAAGCATTTGCTTTATCTCTTCGTGTGACATGCCATGTCCAGCCAATAAGAAACACCATCTTCTTTTGTAGCTCTTTCATGCCTCAATCTTCTCAAATACGTCATCCTTCTTCTATCCTCGCATATCAACAACATACCAACATCATTACAAGATTCAATTGCAACCTTCCATGATCTCCACCAAGTTGCCTTATCGCCACGATTAACGGCTTCACCTTAGACAACAACTTGATTCCCTTGTTCTGCAATCAACAAGAATAGCCTCCTAATACCAAGATAAAACCTGATTAATCCCCACAAAGATCCAAGTGCCAACCAGAACAACATCACATATAGTTTGAATTCTATGAAAATCATGGCAGATGGAATCTTCTACTATTACATACTAAAGCATCTCAGCATAATTATACTAGTAAAAACCAACACAATCCTTATTAAAGATACTAACAATGGCATACACATTAACTACCTACAAGCATATGGAAGAGAATCCAAAACCAAAATTCAATACAGAAATAATAGATACAACTTGTCCCCAGAAAATGAAGCAACTAGCACAAGTTGTCCCCAACAAAGGAGACAACTTGGTCAAGTTGTTTTGAAAGTTGGAGGCAACTTAATGAGGTTGTTTCCAAAAAATCAAGCTTAGTAGTAAAAGGAAAGCTAAAAATGCAGCAAGAAAAAGTACCAATCACTGCAATTCCATCTCATTCACTCATTCCCTGGCTTCAAACACCTTTTGCATCTTACAATCCAAATATAAACTGGTTGGCCATCCTTATTAAAGATACTAACAATGGAATACACATTAACTACCTACAAGCATATGGAAGAGAATCCAAAACCAAAATTCAATACAGAAATAATAGATACAACTTGTCCCCAGAAAATGAAGCAACTAGCACAAGTTGTCCCCAATGCGATGGAGACAACTTGGTCAAGTTGTTTTGAAAGTTGGAGGCAACTTAATGAGGTTGTTTCCAAAAATCAAGCCTAGTAAAAGGGCAAGCTAAAAATGCAAAGAAGAAAAAGTACCAATCACTAATTCCATCTCATTCACTCATTCCCTGCTTCAAACACCTTTTGCATCTTACAATCCAAATATAAACTGGTTGGCCATCCTTATCAATTCCATGATGCTCTTATATAATCTGCGATAAACACCTAAAACAATAAGAACCAAAACGATAACACGAGTCCAATTATTTTTATAAAATGTGTAGACTATTGTATTCATAATAATTCAACCAATGGTGTCAACAGTTGGCTAAAATTACAAAGAGAAATCCACCTTCTCGCTACACCACCAATGCTAACAACAAACCACTAGCTCCAAACAACATCACCACTATGAACTAAATATTCTATAAGAAACTTGAATAAACTAAAATAATATGCCATGATATAGGGATCCTAGAAATTTTTCAGCCACATTACTGAATCAAAATGCAAAAAAAAAACGAAACAACTCTCATAAGAAAGAGTTGGTACAGTAATATATTAATGGCTTTTACACAAACCATGTCCCTATACATGTCACCATTATCCCATCCAAAACCCACTACTCAAATACACTACGTCACTTGTAATCCAATATTGCCAACAACAACATTAACTGATGCAACTATAGTTGATGAAAATCAACTTTACTAACTATTCGTTTTGTCTTTCTTTCATTCACTCACTTTGCATCATTTTCATACAAAATAAAACAAACCCATTCTCTCCTTTCTCCATTTTTATCACACTCATTCATTTGAATCTCTAAACTCCCAACATAAATTTACTAAAACGATAAAAGAATCATAACTAAAGTACCTTTATTGTGAATCTTAGGATCTTGCAGCTTAACCTTTGTGCAAATGCTTGCATATATTAGAACATTATCAACGCTTCTTTGCTTTAATCCTTTCAATTCTTCATTAAGCATATAAGAAATCCATTTTAATTCAATAAGAAATCAACTTCTAGTCAACAATCAATTTCTTAATGGCTAACATTAAGTTACATATCAACCAAACCCATATAACCGTATATAGAAACATAATAATTTCATCGCAATTCAAGAATCAAGATGTATAGTCAATCAATTAGCCTAACTATACTAGAATTAACAACAAAACTAACAACAAAACCAAATTTAACACATCTAAATAATTCTAGAATCCCTAAATTTCTTAGATTGAAACAAACATCAATCAATTAGCCTAACTATACTAAAGAATCTGGAAGAAATCAACAACATCGTACTTCTTAAAACAAAACTACATCAAGAATTAGTTTTTGAGCTTATATTATTTAATATTAAATAGAAATCACCATAGTCGATGGATTTGGGAAAGGAGTAGGGAACCACCATCATTTGCATTTCTTCTTTCAATCGCCACCATCACCATCTCCCAACCACCAAAGTCACACCAAATCTCCACCACCCGTAAAACCAACCGCCACAATCTCCCTCGCCAATTTCCTCATCCACCCTCAACACCATCAACAATAATAACAAACAAATAATCACAATACCACCATTAATTACAAGCATAAAATGAAACCAGAGAAGAAAGACAATCTCCTAAATCCCCTTTGATCTCTATCAACAATTTAGAACCGACGGAGATACAGATCTAAAGAGATAATCGATCTCATTTTTAGATCTCTGTTTGTTCTCTCATCCTATGGCGATGAATCTCAATATTGGATGTTGCAGTTGTTGTGGTGGTGCGATTTGGAAGTGCTAGTAGCGATCGAGATGGTGGTGGCGGATTTAAGCCAGAGGAGGAGACTGTGGTGGTATATTTCATTTGTTGGTTTCATCGAACAAATGAAGAAGAAGAAATAAACGATATAAGAGGTTAAAACAGGAAGTCAACAAATTGTGATTTTGTTTTGGACTTATTTTTTACCCCTTGAGGGTGTTTGTGCAAGGCCCATGGATAGTAGGGGCATAAATAACATTCCCACAAAATATAAATGAAATCTAAACCAAAATAGCGGATTTTTTCCCTTTTGTCTCCATCATTTATCCTCTGAGCCTCCGATTCCATTATCATTATTCATGGACTGGACCAGACTTTACTTCCTGTCTCCGTACGATTCTGCAGAACAGAACCCATTACAGAATTGAAGAAATTCTGGAATTGGTAGTTTTACTTTTCCTCGTAGAAGTAGAATTCATCAACAATTAACTTAAAAGTTACAAACTCTAGATTCACAGCCTTCTCGCTTCCTCTCAAATTCTAAAAAAGGCAGCTCCCTGTATTAATTACCTATAAATACACAAAATCTGATTGCAATTTCATGGTTGGTAGCTCGGATCCTGTCTCAATTTCAGATTTCCAGCCTTCTCCACCTTTCCTTCTTCTACTTCTTCTTTTTTGCTGTAGGATATCTTCAACAATTTATTTCTCAATCCATCAGTCAGTCAATCAATCGAGATCATGGGTGAAGAGGGTTCCAAAGTAGTAGTATCATCATCAGTAGAGAAACGAAGTGAACGCAAGTCTCCACCATTGCCAAAGGCAGCACCTTGGCTCGTCTTTCCTTACAAAGCAAAAGGTAACAAACTGAATCAAGCTTTCTATAATATTTGTGAACCCAATAATAGAACCTGTAGAAAATTCATTCCTGAATTGACTGGAAAATCTTATTGGCAAAAACATTCTCATCAAGGCTGGCTAGTTGTTATTTGTCATCATCCAGGATACAACTACGCCCCCAACTGGGATTTTGGTGATTGTTTTCTATGGAATCCTGCATCGTTAGAGACCATTCAGTTACCTAGTTTACTACCTTGGTGTCAAAACCCAGATGAATTTGAACTGTTAGACTGTGTTTTGTTATCTCCTCCTACAACTAGTAATAGTACTAGTACAATTGATAATGCTGATGAGCCAGTGGTTTTATTCCTATTCCTTCGTTGGGGTATAGATGGAGATGATAGTGATAGGTTTTTGGTGTTTTCTCGCCCTGGAGACGAACAATGGAGAACAAAAAGTGCTTATGGTAGCTCTCTATGTTGTGTTAAAGATAAGTTATATCTTATGTGTATATTTGGTAATTACCTAGAGATTGATAAGGGAAAGCTTTGGGATATCGATGACGATTCCATCATCTTAAATCCATACGAGATGACTAATGACGCTTATTCTTTGTTAAGGCATGAGGACCATATTGATGGCAGAGATTTTTATGTGGAATCTTCTGATGAACTCTTCAAGGTTATTATAGAGTACAATAGAAGACAAAACATGAAGGTATTCAACTCAGTATATGTATTGAGGTTGGATTTCTCTTCAAAGGAGTGGAAGGTGGTCACTTGTTTGGGAGATCATGTTCTGTTTGTCGGCACAAACACTAGAGCTTGTTGCTCGGCGTCCAAAATGGGACTCACAACTGGTTGCCTGTATTACACACTTCGAGAAGATCAGGGTCTATATAAATATGAAGTACAAAGTAGTGGTAACTCTGTTATTTTGCCATGTTTAAAGCTGCCAAATCCATGGTTCCGATCAGATTGGATCATGATTCTTCATGAACGTCAACACAAGGAAGAAGAGGGAGTTTGCTTGGGGAAGGCAGTGGAAAAGGATTTAAGTTTAATTGTTTGCGAAAAGAATGAGAATAAGGACGGAGAATGTGAAGAAATAAGTCATTGGGATATTCTTAAAGCTGTTCTTTTACGGTGTTTACCACAGTTCTCATCATATTGGATGGGGAAGAATGAAAAGGACGGAGGATCTGAAGAAACAAGTCCTTGGGATATTCTTGATGCTGATTCGAAAGAATTGGTAGCACAATATCTTCATCCATTGGATTACGTGCATTTTCGTTCAGTCTCTAAAGCAATTCGAGCAATGATGCCTGTAGCGAAGCCGGCATTAAAAAAAATTAGTATCACGAAGACCATTTATTTATGTCCATGGCTGGTGTTTTGTAGAGATAACAACGACACCATCTACAATTTCGTAACCCCTGGGCATAATAGTGAGAATTATCTCATAAAGTTTCCCGAGTTGCTACTTGGTGCTACTATCTGTTTTCAAATGGGTGGCTGGCTATTAATGTCAAAAGAGGAAATGTTATTCTTCTACAATCCATTCACAAGGGAAACCATCAATGTTCCTCACGTGCCGGGGCATTATTTCTATTCTAGCATTTGCTTTTCTTCGTTGCCAACTTCCGCAGACTGTATAGTTTTCGCCATTGATCAAAGTGAGCGAAGTACAATCACCGTCTACTCCATTACCAGAGGAAAACAGGTTTGGGATATTTTCAGCTTTAATAATGCCATTCAGTATATGCCATTGTGTAATCCTCCAATTTTACATCATGGGGCTTTCTATTGCGTAGATTATAATGGACTTTTAGGAGCATTTAAATTAGAGGATAATACCTGGGAAGTTCTAGGAATTCCCCGTGATAGATATAATGATACATATCCGTATCCAAGTTTCCTGGTGGAGAGTGGAGACGATCTTTTATTAGTGAAACTAGGATGTCAAGAAAAGCTGGTTAGAATCTTTAAATTAAATTTCCCTGTTATGGACTGGGTTGAAGTTGAAAGTTTGGGAAAGCATATGCTGTTCATCAGCCACACCTCTTGTTTCTCAGCCATTGCTCCAAGTAGTCAAATGGAGAACAAAGTATATCTCCCTAGACTATGTTTCAACGGAGAAGGGATCCTATCCTATTCACTTGAAACCGGTAGGTATGACTCTTTTGGGGATAGGCATTCTTCTAAGAATTTATATGAGACAGAGGGCTGGCGTACAAACTGCACCTGGGTTGAACCTAATTGGTCCAAGTTCACTCCTCAAGAGCTCAACTGGCTCGAGCCTCCTTTTTAATATTTTGGTATGTAGTTTATCTTCTTCTACAGGTGGAACACAACTTATGATCTCCAGATATTAAAGACTTTTGGTATGAAGAGTAGATGTGTTCAAAGTATGCATGTGATTGACTGTAAATTTTGTCTGCCTCGTCATCCCAAAGTGCTTATGTGTTGCGATGGAGCTTCTAAAGGAAACCCAGAGGATGCTGGTTATGGGTTCATTCCTAGAAGCAGTGATGGAGGATTTTTAATTGCAGAATCAGGTGGTATAGGAATTGCCACTATTTTTTTTTGGCAGAAGTGATGGCTGTTCTTTGTGCAGGAGAATGGGCAGTCAATATTTTTTTTCCTGCAGGTGGTTTTCAGATCTGATTCTAGTTCAGTCCTTAAAGCTCTTGTAACTGGCAAGGTCCCTTGGTTTGCAGTTACTAGGTGAAATATGATCTGTAACAACTTGACACACATGGAGTTTGTTCATAGTTTCAGAGAAATCAATTTTTCTGCTGGCAAACCGGTGAAAAGAGGGAGCAGTTTGAGGAGGGGGATAGTAATTGTATATAATAATAAATTTACCTTCCTTACAAGCCTGGGGTCTCCGAGTCGAGTTCGCTACAGATCCTGTTGAGTCTGCTTTTTCAGTTTGTTTTGGTTCTTTTTTAGTTCAGTTTTGTCCTGGTTTTGGCTTCGCTTTTCTGGGGTTTCTTTTCTTTTTACTTCTTAGTTTTGCAGCTTTTTGTATAAACTTTTGCCACCTTTTGGTATTAATGCGCAAAAAAAAGAGAAGAAATTTCTTTTCTTCTTCTACAGATTGAAGTACTTATCTGTTTTGATTTTCATTGCAATGTTGTATTTATTTTATTTTGCAGTTGTAATAAAATAATAATGATAGTTTCTACAAAATGACCGGACTCCAGCACCTGCAACTCCAGGATTGTCCCTGACGCGCCATCAAAACAAAGAAGAAGAATTAAGTCGCTTAAAAAAAAAAAAAAAAAAAGAGAGGTGGTAACCGGATGCATTCCTTTGGATTGTAGATATTTTGTCCTGTGGAAAGTCGCCCAAAAGTACTTCATGATGCGAAGATCATACATCGTTCCGTGCATAAAGACACATAGATCGAACTGTCATGCCTTGAGTAATTTGAAAAATACTCTTCTTGCGAAGCTGCATCTCCAAATAATACGCTCTCAAGGTTTCTGAAACTTGCTTACAGAGATGGCACCTGATCAACAGCGTCCTTGGCCTCCCGCATTCTAGCAAACTGAATGTCTCAGCCATCTTAAGCATCACCATCTTATTAAGCATTAATGCGTATGTGCTCTTTTGGAACGCACAAGGCCTTGCCAAGGAGAGTGCTAAGCAAAAATTGAAGGAGTTCTATGATTTCCACAAGCCGGAGATACTTTGTATTGCTGAGCCTCTAGTGCATTGCACAGCTGGGTTTATTAAGGAGTTGAAGCTTGATGGTTTGTGGTTAAGTTATTGAGAATCGTATAGGTGAAGAGAAGAGTAACATGTGGTCTAGTGATTTTGCAACTATTAGCAGCAGTTGTCAAGTTATTTCAGTTGGTATAGATGGGGTGTACATTTCGTTTGTTCACGCCAGCACTAACCCGGTGGTGCAAAGAAAAGGTGCTAATAGTTGGTATAGTCTATAGACTATACCAACTATTAGCACCTTTTTTTTTCTTTTTCTTTTTTTATAATACAAGCCGCCAGTCTCCAGAAATACCAAGAGTTGCCTACAGTCTTAGCCTAGGCAATCACACTTCCAATGAGAATGACTCTTATATTGATCAGTACAAGCACAGGAAAAAGGGGAAAAACCCGTAATCTAGCAACAAAACAAAAATGACTGCCAAGAGGGGAAGAGGCAAACCTCAATTTACAAACAATATACAAGAATAGCAACAAAGTTGGTACAATATCAAAATGAAAGAAGAGCAACAAAGTTGAGTTCCCCCTTATTCTTCCACGATTCTAGAGACCTTTAACTCATAGGAGATGAGCATCTTATCAGCTAGATGACTAGCTGTATCATTTGGAAACAGAAAACACCTCTAACAAATAAACAGGGGAACACCCATAGTAAACTCCAGTGCCAGAGAAACTGGATAAATTTCCTATTCCTACAAGGGGTAATTTCCATTGCTTTACAACAGAGGAATTAATTCAATATATTATCAGGTGAATAAGCATACAGGACTAATGTGTAAAAGAAATTACTTAAAGCTGCATAAGAATCAAAAAAAGAAGACTCAAAAAGGTGAAGATGAAAAATAGCATCCTTCACATGTATCTCTGTATCTAATGGAAATCAGTCTCCAGATACAGTAATATTAACAAGTTAATCATTTATATATCATCTATACAAGTACTATCTGCAAACTTAGTACTTTGAACTATTTTCTGTCAGCATTATTACCTCCATGTCAGAAACCAACATTTTCCTCAAGTTTTGTAGGTATCAAAAGCGAATGTACAATAATACCCAACCATCAAACAAGATCTAAAGCGAAATGAATGAGTCACATCAATGGTCAATCAACCTGACCTTCTATGGATGAAATAAGCCACAGCAAGACCAGCAAGAACTTCACTCTGTTCAAATTTACCATTCATCCATGCTGACAACCTTTCCTGACAGCTGGTCTAATACCTTCAATTATTTTCTTATAATTTGTGGATTCTTCGACCTGACCTTCTATAGATGAAATAAGCCGCAGCAATGATCAACACAGCAAGACCAGTAAGAAATTCACGTCGTTCAAATCCACCATTCATCCATCCTGATAACCTTTCCTGACAACTGGTATCTTCGACCTTTTCGTCTCTGCAACAAGAATCCCCAGTCGAACCTTAGCAACCTTCAGTGCTTGCTTGAGATTCCTCTTTCTCACCTTTCTCCAAGATGGTTCTGTTTGCAGAAGATGTACCACCATTTTCCAGAGGCTTCTCTTCGCCTGCTTTCTGGTTATCTTCAGTAGGGCCAGCCAACAGTCCACCTCTGTAATTAACATAGACAAGTAAGTTTCCGCCTATACGAACTATTGCAGGAATCATGACATACCAATAGTGACAACATCCGAAATAATAAGGCCAAGATGAACAACAGCAACCACCAATGTCTCTCATATTTATTAGGAATTTCTAACCTACTACTACAGCATAAGAAACAAAAAGTTAGGTGTTCCTATCCTCTATATTATACATACCCATGTCAAGCATAAATAATATGGAACGTCGACGAAGTTTTGTTCAACTAGAATTTAAACCTGAGGAAATTAAACATGTGTCTAGTTGCACACAGTTAACCAAGTGGTTTCCAGACCCTAAGTTGGTCGATTATCAGCACCTTGCTGTACTTTCCCACCCATACTCTTTTACTCTTCCAGATCTACCATCTACCTGGCTCTTTATGTCATAAACTATAATGTTCTAGCTACCTTATAAACCAATGTTTTTAAGTTTACATTTGACAGGATCAAACCTCCATAACTCTTCGATACTCCACAGCTTTTCAAGGATATCTCCCTCAAATGGTATTTCAGTAAGTCCTTCTGCTTGTGAAGCCAACAATTTTCTACTCTTTTTGTCGAACACTTTTCTATCATAAAGTACACCAACTCCAGGTACCCTTGGTTATCTTACGACAGCGACGGCTAGCTTCTTCTTGTTTTTTTGATCCATAACCTTCTTGTCATTGCGATGAATAGTTGCTTTATGGTGATCCAATTCACCATAGTATAAAAAGGACCGCACCCAGTCCCAAGCTTGCATATTAATGGCTTCTTCCCTTTTAGAATTCAACACAATGAACATATACAGTAAAACATATATTAAAAAGAGATGTAAAACAAAGAGTGGTGATCAAAACATATATTAGATGTAAAGCAAAAGGTGATGATCAAGGAAGAGGAACCATTAGTCCCAAGACACTGTCTCATAGTTTATATACGAGAAGAAGAGAGTATAGAGGTCGATTAGCATAAGGCACACAGCATTACAAAATAAACTAATTTGCTCAGCTTTCCTACACCCTATTTTCTTATCCAAAAATAATATGACAATCGTGAAATTGATTCTCTGTATCCCATTTAAACTAGAGTGAAACTGAAATCATTCATCCAGGTTTTGCGGTATATTGTCATATTTATGCTATGAAATTGGCTTTCTCTCCAACCCAATCAAACTACGAAGAAATTGGATTTATCTAGGTGTAGTTAGAGTGAGTTTATATGCGGTATATAGGCTATACAGGGAATGTTGTTGTCTCATTACTTGATTTGTTCTATCCAAGTATAAAGTAGGATGAAACTTGTTTCAGTCAAGTTTATCTGCAGTTTCAACTAGGATGAAACCAGTATGCATAAAAAAGCGCAACAGGTTGGCGATATCTACTACCAAAAGAGACTACACAAATAATTCTATTTTCCTTTTCCAAAGACATCCTTCTAAGAAAAAAACTATCACAACTAAGCCTAACCTTGAATATAAAATCTATGAACTAAACTGGAGAAACAAATCAACAGAATTATAAACCCCAGTTAAAGGAAAAGAAAACAATCCCATTTAACCCCAACCCTACAAACACTATACTTACATAAGAAAAGTATCACAACATCAAACTCTGATATCAATTAAAAATTTGTAAAGTAAGACCAAAATTCCACAGAGACACATAACATAGTTACAGAAGAGGAAAATTAGCGCAGTTAATTAAGAGAATGCAACTTACTAGGAGGGTCCAAGTTCGCCACCATCATTTCTATCGCCTTTCCCGAGATAGAGAGGAGGAAAATGAGAAGGTGAATGCGATAAAGGACAGAAACAAAATCGATACAAAGATAAATGGTAGCTACGGAAGAACAAAGGAATACAACTAACCCCAACCCTAATTAAAGATTCACGACTTAAAACAAGAAATTCAACAAAATTACAAACACAAATTCCAGTACTAGAAGACGAAAAGAATCTCATAGCCTGATCAAATATTATAAACTAACACAAGAAATTCGATAAAAGAATAAACCCTAGTTCTAGAAAAGCAAAAGAATCACAAGAAACTCTAATCTTGATTAA
The DNA here is from genome assembly GCA_023529315.1 of Papaver bracteatum. Lineage (NCBI taxonomy): Eukaryota > Viridiplantae > Streptophyta > Magnoliopsida > Ranunculales > Papaveraceae > Papaver > Papaver bracteatum. The sequence continues at coordinate 365,427 of JAJJWX010004416.1, read as the reverse complement.
AAATTTACAAATTAAAACACAAATTCGATAGAACCACAGTTACAAAAGGAGTTAAATGATCGCAATTAATTAGAAAAAAAACCTATTCAAGAATGCAAACTTACTCGGATGCTTAAATCCCGCCATAATTTCTTTGACTTTACTGAGACAGAGAGGAACTGAGATAGAGAGGAGGAGAAAAGAGTGAATGAGAGAGAACGAAATATTTTTCATTACATGTTCAAATAGAGATACCGCGCCATTCCGGTGAATCCGGTCGCATTTCTTTACACTCACTTTACACCGCGTCTGCCCCGCTTCTTCTTCTCTCATTTACCTTGTGTCAGGCCGGGCCTCTGAGGCTTAGGAGTCCGATTTTGTGCACACGTGACATTTTTAATCTCCAAGGGTGATTTAATTTGGGGAGTTGTACCACGAGGGTCGAGATTCTATCATGAATGGTGACGAGGCTCGTTTATGGTTGTCGTATGTTTGTTATGGTGGGCTTCCGCCTGCACCTGGTCTAAGGGGCTTCGTTCGTTATGGTTGGTACGCATCATGTTCGACTGGATATCTTTGTTGTCGTTGTCCGTCTTCATTGTTGGTAGCCTTTGTTTGTTTGGTTGTTACGCAACAATCCAATAAGGGTTTTCCTATTGATGAATTTTTGTATCGTGCTGAATTTTGCAATAAATTTGTAGTAACTTAAAATCTAACTACCCATATATTACCATTAAACAGTAAAATATCACTACCCAATATCGTTGGTGGAGGTAGGTTGTTGTTAAAAACGGAAATGTGCCTCTGAATAAGTTGCTTATTATGCCGAACTTGAGGTTCGTCTAAGTTGATTTTTCTTTCACAACCGAACCCAAATTCGGTTGGTATTTTTTTTTTCTTATACAAATTCTCGTATGGAAGAACTAATTGAGGCTCTGCTAAGTCGGGTTTCTTTTTCCTCAATCGAACCCAAATTCGGTTGGATTTTTTTCCAAACCAAACCTCAATTTTTTCTTCACATATGAAGAATATATTGAGGTTCGGCTGAGTATTTCTCCTAGCCGGGCATCAATCTCTTCTTCACATATGAAGAACAAATTCGTGTTTCGTTAGAAAAAAACAACTAAACAAACCGTACCCAATGAAAAAAAAACTGAAAAAATTAAATTAAAAATTAAATTAAAAATCAAAAATTAAAAATTAAAAAAATTAGAAAAATTAAAAAATAAAGTACAATAAATCATTAAAAAAAATATGAGTGTTATAATATTATTGGATGAAGAGTGCAATTTTGTGCAAACTCTTAAAAGAGCATGCACATAGCAAAAAATAATAATATTGGCTTCCTTAAAGTAATGGTTATCTATTTGATACATTAATATTTTTCGTTTGATTTTCATCTTAAAATGTAAGTTGGTGTTTATAGGTGAAAATAGTTTCTGCTAATTTTGGTAATTGCGGGTGTGAAGGTGAGAAACTGTTTAAACCCTAAAAAATGTACTGAAAGGGAGTACTTTAGATTCGAGAGATCAATCTGTACAAGTCCGGCCTAAACCAAGAAATGGTCGTTCCAGACTTGCTTCGGTCACAAAGAGGGGGAGAATGGGTTGGTTTTGGGGAGGGAAGCAAGGAGAGTGGTGAGACCATAATAGTTGATTCTGGAAGATCAGTTGGGTTTCTACGACTTGTTATCAGAAAGGTAAGAGAGCTCACGAGGAGAGCTAGCAAGTAAATATTTCTGAGTGTTGTCTTGTCCGAATGAACTTGTTGTCCAAATGGAAATAGGTAATACCTATTTATACAAGTCGAGGTAGAAACGTACCCTGGTCTCATTAAGGAGTGGGGAAGTAAATGTGAGGAGGTGGTAACCGTATGCGTGGACTTGATGTCCCATAAAGTGGTTAACGCATGAAATTGGTTTTCATGAAACTGTTAACATTATGGAATTGTTGTTCCATAAAGTTCGTTAACTCACGACTTTATGTCCCATGAACATTTCCCACATAACTCCCGTATTTACTAGGCGCCTCACCCTAATGACACTTCCTTATGAGGGACGTAGTGTACGCCGCACGCTGTAGACCACCAAACCAATACCCAAAGAGAATCCCCATGTTTGTGTTGATGTCTCGAATGTTGTGGAAAACATGTAAAACGTTGTTGTAGCTTGCAAGTCGAGCTTGGGGAACTTGCTATCCAGGTGACCTTCGACGGTCGAGATGTTGCATCTTAAGAAGAGGGGAAACCGTTCATCGTTGCACGCCTTCGTTTTGGTAGACGCATAGTGAGGTCCAACAGGGTGGCACGGCTAGGGTGTGTTTATACTTGGCATGAGGAGACAATGGTTTCCCATGGGCGTATGGCATGGATAGGGCCAAGGCGAGGGCGCTTGGCTTGGCATGTCGTGACTAGCATGGATAGGGATAAGGAAAAGTGTGTTTTTCATGGCGCGGCTAGCTTGGCTAGGTTAGGTTTGGCTTGGCATGTGGGGCCAAGGGTTTTCCATGGTCGTATGGCATGGTTATGGCCAAGGCAAGGGCGTTTGGCCAGTCGTGACGTGACTAGCGCGGCTAGGTCCAAGGCTTGGCGCGGCTAGCTTGGCTAGGTTTGGTTTGGATTGGCATGTGGGGCCAAGGGGTATCCATAGGCGCATGGCGTGACTAGCCTAAACTAGGCGCGCGACCAAGCTAGGGTTTCAGGCCTAAGGTTGTGAGGGGACTTTAGACGGCCATGATTTGCTCCTGGGTTTGAATGGAAACCGTTGATTGTCACCTGGCTTCACTTTGGTAGACGCATGAGGAAGGACAGCATGGTGGAGCGGCATAAGGGGCCATGGAAAGACGTGTTTGGCATGGAGCGGCTAGCTTGGCTAGGTACGTGACCAAGATAGGGTTTTGGGCCTAAAGTCGTGAGGTGACTTTAGACGACCAGGATTTGCTCATGGGATTTAAGGGCAACCGTTGATTGTCACCCGGCTTCACTTTGGTAGCCGCATAAGGAAGGTCAGCATGGTGACACGACATGAGGGGCCATGGCGAGACATGTTTGGCATGGCGCGACTCACTTGGCTAGGTACGTGACCAAGCTAGGGTTTTGGGCCTAAAGTCGTGAGGGGACTTTAGACGACCAGGATTTTCTCCTGGTATTGAAGGGCAACCGTATATTGTTGCATGGATTCACTTTGGTAGCCGCATTGGGAAGGACAGAATGGTGGCGCGGCATGAGGGGCCATGGAGAGACATGTTTGGCATGGCGCGTCCAGGGCCAAGGTAGGGGCGTTTGGCTTGGTGTGACTAGCATAGCTAGGGCCAAGGCAGAGTGCATTTGGAATGGCAAGGCTAGATTGGTCTAGGTGTGGTTGGCATGATTTTCCATTGGAACGGAGGTGCGACTAGCATGGTTGGCATGCTTTAGCGCGGTTGGTGTGGCTGGCATGATTTTCCATTGGCACAGAGGTGCGGCTATCATGGTTGGCATGCTTTGGCGCGGTTGGTGTGGCTGGCATGATTTTTCATTGGCACAGAGGTGCGGCTAGCATGGTTAGCATGCTTTGGCGCAGTTGGTGTGGATGGCATGATTTGCCATTGGCACAAAGGTGCAAATAGCATGGTTGGCATGATTTTGCGCGGTTGGTGTGGCTGGCATGATTTGCCATTGGCACAGAGGTGTGGCTAGCATGGTTGGCATGCTTTGGCGTGGTTGGTGTGGCTGGCATGATTTTCCATTGGCACAGAGGTGAGGCTAGCATGGTTGGCATGCTTTGGCACGGTTGGTGTGGCTGGAATGATTTGCCATTGGCACAGAGGTGAGGCTAGCATGGTTGGCATGATTTGGCACGGTTGGTGTGGCTGGCATGATTTTCCATTGGCACAGAGGTGCGGCTAGCATGGTTGGCATGCTTTGGCGCGGTTGGTGTGGCTGGCATGATTTGTCATTGGCACAAAGGTGTGGCTAGCATGGTTGGCATGCCTTGGCGCGATCGGTGTGGCTGGCATGATTTTCCATTGACACTCGTGGGAATTAGGGTTTGGTTCGTCGTAACGCTAATTTTGAAAAATATACCCGGGTAATTATTTTAGAGACACATTAAAAGTTTCAGTAAACGTGCCTAGTAAATGCTTATTGCTTTAAATATCGTGACATTACTGTCTACTAGGGTTTAGTGTTTTAAGATTTTAACCCTAAACTAAAAACCACCATCAATAGTTGGATAAATAATATATGTTGGAGCATAGCTCGGTTGAAGTCACCAAGCATTGGTATGTCAAGTTTAGTTGTCATATTTTAGTGTGTCAAAACTCATCTAAAATTGCTTGATTATATACTAGAGTCAACTTCGTTTAGGTTAGACTATAAAGTCTAGGAATGTTGAGACATACAAGTATTACTCTGAAGACCTAAAGAATGTGAAGAAGTAACGAACTACAACGACGACATCATCCTTCTATTTGAGGTTAGTAATATTGACTTGAACTATTTTATTCCTAGAACGAAGCTGTACATACTGTAAATATTGTATAACACTCTAGTGATGTGACATGGTCATAATTGTATGATCATATTATTAGGGAATTAGATTACGAAGTATAACACTTATCTTTTGACATCGACATAATCTTGTATATACTGTTTTTGATTATGTGAATGGGTTATGGTGAAGATTTCATCCTAGGAAAAAATGTTTTACATTTGTTTAAAGGAAGTACATTCATGAACTTGTTTCGTGAATCGAAAGGGAAATGATTAGGCTTATTGGTTGAGCTATTCATTGCAAATATTTGGATGACCAATATGTGTGAGATGGTAGAACCGATCTTAACCTTGGTTATGTATCTTGGTCTAACTAATGACAATACCTGACTTATGATTTTGTATAACTAGTTTTCATTAATTGGTGTAACATGTAGCACCCCCAAAGCTAGAAGCTGAATAATCCTAGAGATTAACTAAATAAAGAGGCATTATGTATCTAAAACATTTACTTAAACATTCAATTAAGAAATTGCTATAAAACTTAACCCAAAACTAGCCCTGCTCAGAAATATATATATATATACAAGAACTTCTCTCAAATGATACATATACAATAGTCATTTTGTTTGAAAATAGAATATAATAAACATAGCACAAATAATCTATCAAACCGACTCAACTCCTCGAAGCTTTCGCTGCGCAACTCTGTTCTGTCTCTGAAACTGAAAGTGGGAATGAGTGAGCACATCATCCCTAAAAGGGGTGCCAAGTAGGATTAACATTTAACTTTCAAGTAATCATTGAAAATGATTTGAAAACAATTCATGTTTTCCCTAAACACTAAAACGCAAACAATTTCACATAGGTAAACAACCATGTATATGAATCTAACTCCTTCCAAAAAATTTACTAATATGGTGACTTGTTCAGTCGTGCCGCACCTAGATATCTATATGGTGACTCGTGCCGCACCTAGATATTGCAATAAAAGTAAGTATGTATAAATGAAGGAGAAGTATCCTATATACCACAGATGGAATTCTCATTTCCAAACAATCAAATGGAATTTCTTATTTCCCAAAAAATTCATGAAGACATCAAAGCATTACAATTCCTTTCCAAGCAATGGAAAGATTAAAAGAAATAACAGTACTTTTAGAATTTAAAATAAAACAATGCATGAAATACACAATCAGACAATGCATGAATTTGTTAAACATAAACTTTTGTAAAAGAAAACAACAATAATCACAAAAGAGCTAAATGTAAATTCCCACCTCTTTTGATGACAGGCCATGCCTACCTCGAGATCCACGATCCACTGGTTCATCCTTTGAATCGATCGTAATATAGACTAACTGTTAATCACACAAGAACTCTAAGAATCTAGCCAAAATGGCTCACACAAGAATCATATAGTTCTATCTAATGGTTATATACCATTTTATTATCTATCTTTAGTATATCTAAGGTTACCTAATTTAGTTAGGTTGATTCTAAAGTCCAATAACTAAGTCTTATGAACATCTACAACTTTGTGGAAGGAAACAAATGCTAGTCAACATCAATTTAAGAAAACATGGGTTCATCTTAGTCAACTAACAGTCGCTAACGGTCAAACTGACAGTCAAAGGTCAATTAACAGTCAAAGTCCATGGTCAATGGTCAAATCCCGGTCAACGGGTCAAGTTCACTGGGTCAGGTCAGGTCAGGTCAAGTCTAGTTAACGAGTTAACTCAGTCAAATACACTGAGTCAGCTAAACAATTTAATTAGACATCTAACTGGGATGACTAACATGCATACTTTTATTATATACCAAGTTCAACTCTATTTTTTATATTCTAAACTTCTTGATTAACAAAGCAAATTCAATTCGAATACATGAAAACAATGAATTTCATTTACAGACAACAACTTTGATTACCTGTAATTGCACCTTTAAGCAACACTCCTTCTACAATCAGCTAGCTACAATAGTAATCTTCCTAACAACAACAACACTAAATCTACAACCTGCAATTACCCTCAACAACAACTCCATGACCCTGCACATACTAAACCAACTTCAGTTCAATTTACTGTACAAAACCATTTCTTGTATCTCCTGTAACTTCAACAACACCTCAATCTTCTCTGATATAACTTAAATTTAGCAATTACATACAATCCATTCATTGTCAGTTATAACCCAAACCACGGACCACTTCAACTGAGTTCAGTTCAACACTACCAACTCAGGCAATTATGTAAACTCAATCTGATTCCCAATATCAACATCATTTACAACAAACCTATCTTATGTCTCAACATCATATCTGCTTCATGTATTCCATTCTCAACCACAAGCATCTATAATCCAAATTCTATACCAACACAACCTCAATCCTGAACCAAACAACGTTAATTTATATTCCCAAATAATTTCACAGAAAAACCTGATTATTCATTATGTAATTCAAATCAATATTAAATCCTAGTTACATGAACAATCTACACATACCCATTTATCCAATTGTTGTAATCTAATCAATTAGTCCATGAATCCTAAAATAGAATCAATTAAGAAACTTAAATTATATTACCTTTTCCATTCTTCATGAGTCTTGAATCAACACCAACAATAGCTTCAACACCTTCTTACTGACATAATCGATCCCTAGCCTTCATCAGGAACATTAGTTCTCAACCAAAACCTAATTCGATTCTTCTTGAATTGAATCAATACATGAAATGACACCACCATCACCAGATCGACCAACCCATCTCTAATCAAACTCCTAGAACATCAACTTTATTTTCTAAACCTTCAATTTCATCTTCCTTAATTCAATTAACTCAAGAACCCTAAATTCTTCAATTTATGAATCATTCTTCAGAACAACCATGCAACTTTTATCAAACACCAATTAAGAACAAACCGATCTTTTAATCCTTCTCCTTATTCATCTTTAATCGAATTCTCGATCAATTACAAAAACCCTAACTTCTGATTCTCATCAATCCATTGTTTTTTTTCATTCAAAGTTAAACCAACTTCAACGTCATCACCAACAATCAACCCTTAATGTTTCCCTTAAGTTTCCTTTCGATTTCACGGCCTCAGAATCGCCAGAGGCGATGAACGGAAGAAGAAAACAAAATAAGATAAAAAGAAAGAAGAATAATGAAGAAGAAGAAGAAAGAAAATGAGAACGAGTTAATATTCTCGCTTGAGATAAGGCCGACCAAATTGATAAAGGAACCCATCGAAAAGATATGGGAAGCCAAGGCAGTTTGTCTACAAGACTAATCTTCCCTTCATACTCATCCGATGATATCTTCTTTGTCCGGTATCCAAATGACACTTTCGAGTAGTCCATTCTGCCTAACTTTTCGATATCTATCTAACGGAACTAGTATCGTATCTAGATCATTGTTAGATTAATTCCTAATAATTAACGTTCGTGTTAAACTAATCGAGTTATTATCGACTAAGACGTCTCTTGACTAGTTTAATAGCGTTGACGAGCTTGAGGGTCTTTACATTCTCCCCACCTTATATATTTCTGTCCTCGAAAATCAAACTATCCTTCTAGTCTTCAAAACTCCCCACCTTAAAGAATAATCCCATCTCTTTTCTAAGCGCAAAAATAACATAACAAAGCACAAACCTATATGGATTTCTACAACTAAAATTTGTGGCTCTATGTTCAAAATACTAGTTTATATTTCAATAAGTCACTGGTTTTAATTACGAGAGAAGATACTCCATAATAAAGTTTCTAAGTAAAATTTAGGATCTATCAGTTCACTAATATAAGCAAGTCTCCCTTCTATGCCTAGTGATACAAGAATGTAGTTGCCCTGTCTAGGTTCGCGATGCCTGACAATGCCTACCTACATAACATGTATCACCCGAACACATCAGAATTACTAACCTCACTATTCCCTAGTACTGGATTAACTAAGTATTAATTTATTAAGATTAATTAATCTCTAAAGTTTTATCTTAACTTGTGTAATTTAAAATTTTACTTCATAATCTATATACATATTTCACAGCATGTTAAGAAATATAGTTATCTAAACTATTTATTTTATTTTTATTTATCATTATTATTATTTATTTATTTTAATGAAATCGAATCTTAATTTCAAATGAAACTATTTATTATAACTAAATAATTTTTTTAAATTCATGTACTATTAAAGGGTAACTGAATGTTATAACTATTATCTTGCTTACATATTTCTCGAAATATGTATTGGTAAGCTTTCGCTTTAACCAAGTTCATCTTATATTCTTGACGAAAGTCAAAAGATGATCATGTGAAAATCACATGGTAACATCTTACATGATTTATGTGAGACAGTCATTTGATGTAGACTCGGAATGTTTCGTATTGATCATTCGATAATAGTTTGTGTGAGACAACTATTCATGTTTTCTAGGAATATTTCAATGATTGAATTGGGAGTTTAGAACAAATAACCATGATTGGATATAGTATAGTATGCGTACTTGTATGCTAACTGTTTGCAATTTATTCCAAGTCCGAGAACCATAGCATGCATACCCGTATGCGTACTGGTTGGTTTATGAAAGTCTGGGAACTTAGTATGCATACCCGTATGCATACTTGCGTAAGTTCAAAGTTTCGGAATTTAACTGAGTTTGGAAGGTATGCGTACCCTTTCGCATACTGGCGAACCCAAGCTTAGTCCGACCACTTAGGTATGCGTACCCGTTCGCATATTTGAGTAGGTTATAATCTAAAATCGGTTTGTTCATGAACTAATATATTTATATATTAAGGAATGCAATCTTTTGCAAACCGTGGCTATAATGTTCATGAATTGATTCGAGTGAATCAAAATCGATTTTGCTTCAATTGTGTCTTGTATACTTTTATGAGAATATAAACAATTGAACAACTCTATAACTAGTTTCATTTGAGTCATTTGAACTAATTGTGATTGAGATGAAAAAGGTTGATATGAAAGTGTTCATATGGATAACTTCGGTTAACTATTGTTGAGCTAACAAGATGTACACGTTTCGGTACGGTTACCCATATCTAAACGAAGTCACTTTTCATTTGTGTGTGATAGGTGTTGTAAACACCTAATTTTATATCTAGTATTTATACTTTCTTTGCTATTTATTTTGTAAAATATGTATCTTATGTTTATTTTTGATTTTTTAGGTGCAATAGAGCACTTGGGGGTAAAAGAAGGAAAAAGCTTTCATTTGGAGCGTAAATGGAGCGAGAAGGACAATTCATAGGCGAGTCATGGAGCCTTCTAAGAGTGCACAAGAAGGAGTGAAGAATATAATGTCAGTTTACCGAAATTGACAGTTGGGAAAGGAACAGTTAGGCAGTCAGTTCTGCAAAACTGACAAGTCAAAGATGAACTGGGTACCCATTATCGCTTCCAGCTGGTTGGCAATACCAATTTGCACTTTCCTACACAAGACCTAAATTTCAGAGAAAAATAATTTCTCTAATCATTAGCCTCAAATTTTTTCTTTGCTTGTGAAGAGTGGCGGCACCATCTTAGAACTGAGAAATTAGGAGATCGAAATAAAGAACTGAAAATTGGTTTAGGATGACCCATATGTGTGAGATGGTAGAACCAATCTTAATTTATGTTATGTATCTTGGTATAAATAATCACAATGCTTGACTTATGATTTGGTGTGACTGGTTTTTACTAATTGGTGTAACCGATCCTAAGTAATCACCATGTGATAGTATGATCGGTCCTTGTAATTGGTGTGACCGATCCTAGTAATTGTTGTGACTGATCATGAGTATGTGTAATCGATCCTTGTAATTGGTGTAACGAACCTGATAACTGGTGTGACCGATCACAAGAAATACCATGTGTATATGGAACCGATCTTCATAACAGGTGTAACCGATCCTAGTGACTGGTATGACTGATCACAAGTATTTTCATAACTAGGTATAACCGATCCTAATGATTGGTAGAACTGATTGAACCCATGTATTTGATTTGGCATTTGATCAATCACATATTAGTCTTGGAATACAGGTGAACCAATTCTAAACTTGTTTGGAAGTGTGGTGTAATCGATTCCAAGAATGTTAATCCATGTAAATATGAAATAAGGATTTGCAGTGAAAAGATGTCAACATACTTTGAACACGAACATTAACTCTTATCATTTATTGTTCAAAGATATTCCTTAGTACTCAAGGTAATCATGTGCCGAAATAAATTGTGAATCTTTTAATTAAGGTTTTTGGTTTTATATGCTTTAATTACCAACAATTAAATGCATATCTCTAGAGAATAAAAACTAGTATTGTGCATTTACTAATTAGAGATTTTCTATTGAGAGATTTCGAAAATATTGGACAAGCATTTATTGGAATTATCAAAATCGAATTTTGCTATTGATTGCATATCTGGAGAATACTTTCGGTTTGGAAAATTCCTTGGCGTCCAAACATCCTTGGTCTATAAATACCTAAGTTTGCATTTCTAGAAAACTATCTTAAGAGCCAGTTAAACTTTATTTCTTGTTGTTTCTGGTAAAGTCGTCTATTCGGAGTGGAAAGTATCCTAATTATGTGAAACCTCTTACGACCGCTGATAGACGCATTTATGTGTCTATTTTGATCTCAATTTTCTATATTGTTAGTACCCATTTTTGTACATATTTTGGTATTTTATGTCTTTGTAGATATTTTTGGAGAAATAAGCTTTTGCGACGAAATTGGCTCGAAAAGTGGTTTTTGCTCTTGTGGGAGAAAATTACTTAAGACACTACTCATTTGGATAAGGGCACCTCAATTACTAAGGGGAACCCCAGGCCAGCTGATAAGGGCACTCGACTATTGGTTAAGGGGACACCCATCCTCTACGTACATTCAAATTCTGAAAATAGGCGGGAAAATATGAGTTTCACGGCAGAAATTAGGGTTCATTTTTTGGGTGACTTATAGAAAGATTCAATCGTTGTAATCAATTGCAATGGACCTGTTTAGGTTAAACAGGGATGGTATGGTGATTAGATTCAATCAACCTTGGTCGTAACAACGAATTTGAAAAAAACAGGGGAGGATAGTTTCTCGGGTTTGTTTGGATTTGTTGAGATGTTTCGGTGGAGATTAAATCGTTGTTTTGTCTTGGACTGGACCTGTTAGAGCATTAAGGGGTTCTTATATGTCTTTGGATCGATTGTATTTGGTTGTATAGTTGTGTTGAAGCTAAACAGGGAAGGTGAACTATCCTCAGAAGTTTTTGATTTCTTTTATGGCAGTTACGTGTAGTTTGGGAAATACACAGTACAGCTGTGTTCATAGGATTCTATCCTATTGGTTGGAACGAGCTTTGACAACTCAGAGAAGTCGTTTAATAAAAAAAGAATAAAAAATATCCGAGACTTGGAAGAGAAGGAAAAAATAAGAGTTATCATCGGGATTTTATGACCCTGTCGTGTATAAATTTTTTGGTTTGGAGTCAGGAAAAGGATATGGAGAGTTTGGGCTGGTTTCTGGGAAGAACGAAACGCTGCAGAGGAGTTGCAGTAGCAGTAGGTGAGGAGGAAGAATAAGGGTTACAGACGACAGAAGAGAAGTGTCGTTCTCAAGAACACGAAGAACATACACATACAGACAGTCGATTATTCTGCAACAATTCAATTTATCGTTTATTGTAACAGTGACTTTGCAACACTTCTGTCTCGTTGCAATTTCACTCCTTTATTGTTTTTCACCTCTTGTAAACACTTTTGAGCTATGAATACCAATTTTGAGCGTGTTTTCACCATGTGGAGCTAAACCCATCACTGGGATAACGGAGGAAGCCGATTCTCATCACTATGGTAACTCTATTTAGTTATTTCTATGACTTTTGCATTAATATTAATTGAATTATGATTTTAAATTAATTAGTTGACATTTAGTTTGATGGGTTATGCTTAGCTTTAGTGTTTTGATAACTCATGCTTACCATTTACAATTAATGTTTTATAAAATCTACCTTGGCAAAGATTAAGAGTCAATAATTATTGTTTTGGAGCTGTTATTGTCTAAGAATTAATATTGAACCATAGAAAAAGAGTTTGGTGAAATCCCGATTCCCAATAATCTCTCAATATTATCATCGTCTTTTTTTTTTCTATTTTAATTTTATAATTTGAATCTTAAACCAATCTCATCAAGTACGAGAATCAAACCCTTTTTTACCACAATTAAAACTACATCAGTTTTTGGCACCGTCGACGCGGACTTGTATTTAGGTTTAGGTTTTGCATTTTTTTTAGGTTTTGTATATATTATTTTTATAAATAGGATCCACAGAGGGCATTTTATTAGAAAATAAAATGAATTTACATCACGTCATTAGGTACATCAATGGGTGGGAGTCGGATGACGATCTGTGCTCCAACCCCTTTCTGAATTGCAATGCCTACCATGTGAAAGAGGGAACCACCGACTTTGCTGTTAACATCGTAGTTAGCCAAGTAGTTCTTCAATCTTCTCAGAAAAACAACCATGTCCTCTCCTAATTCGCCAAGGGTATTGAAGTCCAAGATGCCAAAGCCGTAGCCATGAGATGTGGTGCAGGATTGACTTGAAGTTAAAGGTGGAAAGTTGAACTTGCCAAAAAAAAGGAGAAAACCGAAGATGTTATTTTTGGACTTTTATTTTAGTTAGTTTCTTTATTTCTTATTTGGACATGTAATTTTATTTTATTGTTTGTTAGTGTTTTATTATTATTATAAAAAAAAACACGCATACACCAATTGCATTTCGTCTGGCACCGATTTTAGGAAAATACGTGGTTTTAGTACGGTGAAACCTCTGGGCGTTATCATCCGAAACACCACAAACCTCAGCCCAGTACATGTGACCAGTCTTTGAATGTAGGTATATTTTGTTGTAGGTAACCCAAGCTTACCTAAATTAGTGAACCCCAGGATTTGCATGTGCACGATTTTCTTGCTTCACTATTATTACTTCTATTTTTGTCGAAATGGTGAAAGAAAATGATGATGAGGTCCCGGTAAAAACCCTTAGGGATCGTTTGAACCTGTATAAAGTATTGCATGACCCAGGTGTAGTTCTACTAGCTTATACGGTCCAATTTGATATTAGACCTGACACTATTGGCATGCTTCGTACCTTTAGGGGGTTAGAGAATGAGAACCCGTATACCCACATAAGAGACTTTGAAATGATTTGTGACACAATGAACTATCCTAATGTCTCCAAAGATGTGCTTAGGTTACATTTGTTTCACTTCTATCTCTATGATAAAGCCAAAGAGTGGTATCATTTTATCCCCTCTAAAACAATTACCACTTGGTATGGTCTTGTAGAGGTATTTGTTAAGAAATTCTACCCACACCATAAGACTGCTGCTTTTTGGCAGTCTATCCAAACCTTTAAGCAGAAATTAGGTGAAAAACTTCATGATTATGTAAAAGGTTTAGTGAATTGTTATACCAGTGTCCACATCATGGCTTTGAAAAAGCCCACATGGCCTAAATTTTATATGAGGGCCTTGATAGTGAAACCTGTATGCAGGTAAAAATAATTAGTGGTGGAGAATTTACCCATCAAGACCCAGATGAATGTTTCGACGAATTCATCGAGTTAGCTGAGAAAACTAGGCAATGGGCTTCAATGAGAGAACCATAAATACCTAGAAATCACATCCATAGGGTCGATAGAGTTGATTATGGGTTAGATATTCTTAGGCGTCTAGAGGCCTTAGAAATGAATCAAGGGTTACACCACGCCAGATACGAAGAGCAAGCCCATGCTCTTTATAACAACTCTAGGTTTGAAAACTATCAAAGATTTGATCCATATTCAGAAACTTATAACCCTGGTCGGAGAAACCACCCGAATTTCTCTTGGTCTAAGGGCCAGAGTCAAGGTCAGTCTAGTATTTCCCAGGCTCTCCCAAGTTTGGGGTATACTAAGAACCATTTAGGGCCAGATCAGTCTCAGAACCTGTCGGATAAAAAAATCATGAGCTTAGAAGAGTCTCTCACCATCTTATCTCATAATAGTGCAGAGTTTAAGCAAACAGTTGAGAAAGGTTTACATGAAAACTCTCAGGCTATTTCAGAGCTAAAAAATCAGGTTAGTATAATTGCAGAATTTTTGAGCAAAATAGAAAAGGAAAAGTCCCCCAATCAACCACTACCTAATACTAGAGAAATTCATGAAGTATCATCTAGAGAGAAAGAGTTCAATCATGTGAACTCTATAACAACCCTTAGAAGTGGTAAATCGGTAGACAATAAGGTAGCCATGCCTAATAGTGGACATACTGTAGATCCACATTCTAGTTCCATTTTAGTTCCCAAGATGAGCCCCAGAAGGAGCCACTAGCTGAAGAGACCGATAAAATTTCTAGTGATGCCAATACGGTTCCTGATAGGTCTCATTTTGTTCCCAGAGCTCCATATCCGCAGTTGCTAGCTCCAACAAAGAGAGAGTCGGCTTTCAATGAAATAATGGAAATATTTAAGCAGGTGAACATAAACATCCCTTTAATATAAGCAATTAGGAAAATGCATGCGTATGCCAAATTTCTTAAGGATCTTTGTACACGAAAGCGTAAGCTTAATGTCCATAAGAAATCCTTTTTAGCTGGTCAGGTAAGTTCAATTCTTATGAACCAAACAACCCATAAGTATAAAGACCCTGGATGCCCCTCCATATCTTGTACGATTGGTAATCACATGGTTGATAAGGCATTACTTGACTTAGGATCTAGTGTTAACTTACTCCCGTACCATGTGTACACCCAGCTAGGTCTTGGTGAGTTTAAACCGACTAAAATGACCCTACAGTTAACTGATAGGTATGTCAAAGTACCTCGTGGTGTCATAGAGGATGTTATGATTGAGGTTGATAAGTTTATTTATCCAGTGGATTTTGTTGTTCTAGATACTCAACCTATTCATGACCATAGTGCTCAAATACCGGTGATTTTAGGTCGCACATTTTTAGCCACATCTAATGATATCATCAACTGTAGAACTGGGCTTATGAACTTATCCTTTGGTAATATGACCACTGAACTAAATGTATTTAATGTTACTAGATAACCTTCTAAATTAGAGGAAGTGAATATGATTAGCACTTTAGTTCAAGACATAGTTTAGGATAATTGGAACGATACTTTATTGGATGATTATTTGGATGAATTTGATGAGATTCTCTTAAGTCAGTTAGGTGATCAAACTGTTGAACTAGAAGAAGCACTTGAGTATTTTAAAGACTCTGAGGATCCAGAAATTCAAGCAATAGTTAGAGGTCTTTCTGAAAATAATGATTACCCTAAGTTTGGGGGTAGTGATGGTCAAGTATCCCCATTAGAAGTCCCTAACTTGGGACTCGAGCCTAGTGTACCTGAGGTATTACTTGAATCTCTTCTAACTCCACAACCTGATCCTCCTAATACTGTCCAGGAGAAAATCCAGTTATTAGAGACATGTTGTTCGAATGAATTTATTTGTCAAGACACCCATATGAATCCCAAGTGGGTGTCACAGATAAACCTAGTTGTCTTGGAAGAAGTTTTAAATCAGGTTATGCTATATCTGCTTATTTATCTAATCCGATGCATTTTTCTAATAATTGTGGCAGTTTTATTTGGTTTTGTTGATCCACAATTGTTTCGACTATTGATATGTGATTTAAAAGGTAATTAGCCATTTTGTGGTATTTGACGTCTGGCTGAAGACTTTAAATTTAGCACTTCTTGGGAGGTAACCCATACTTATGCAACACGGTAATATATTTCCTTAACTTTTTTGCTTCAAATGGTAACAGTTTCTCCATGTTCATGCTTTTAATTTTATCTTTAGAACATTGAGGACAATGTTAGATTTAAATTTGGGGGTATGGGAGAAACTTTTTAGTTGCATTATTAAACTCCAGAGCCTAGAAATTTATGCGTATTAAGGATGGAACTAATTAATCTAAGTGGATGGAAGCATTTTGGTTGTAGGAGTTGAGGAACCAATCTGATTAGATGGAAACATCTAAAGAGTCTATTCATAAAAGCACAGAGCTCAGGTGTTAGAAATAACATGGTAGTTTCTCCATATCTCGTTGAGTCCTTTTCACTTCTATTTTTATTTTGTTTTCTTTTTAAAATATGTTTCTCTAAGTAATTAGGTGGGGCTCACGATTCAAGTTGTTACCACTTCATGATGAAATAGAGTGATTGAGTTACTAAGAAAAAGAAAAAAAAGAGACTAGGCCAATTAGACCAAACGAAATAAATTTTATAAAAATTAATAATAATAACACTTGGATAATAATATATGTGTGTTCTCCCTGTCTCCATCGCCTAAACAAGCGTGGAACGCAGGATCCACGGGAATTACCATGTAATCTACTGACAAGAATCATGCGCAAGATCTAATCATGTTGTTTAAAAAAAAATCATTAATGTTCAGTGAATAAATTGACCGTTGGTTCCCTTGTATATGTCATACGAGTTGATCTAGAATTAGGATTGTCGACCACTGGTTCCCTTGTATATGCAAGTTGCGTTGATATTAGTCATACCCGTATCTCAGTCTATTAGGATAGGTTCATTTTGGCAGTAGACTTCATACAGATATGAGAAACACCGTTCATCTTAGTCAACATCAAAACCATCTATGTTTTTCTCTATATCCATCTCTTAATCTATCCATGTGATTTGTTGACTCCGGATATTGATGTCCATAGTGCGACTATCTGAGTAGAGCTCTGTCACTTATATATGAATTTTAGTATACTTGAGTGCAAACTCGTGTACAACAATTGGAATTTCGCATCAGGGTACTTCCTCTTGTAATCAATAAGTATGCCAACCAAGGAGATTCTTTAGTGCATTCCAAGGTTATGCGTAGATAGCTAGGGTCTGGAGTAAAGGTTTTGTGGGTATATCTCTAGTAAGCCCTCCCGAGACTATAACTCGGCCACTAGGGCCACCTAGGGGTATAAAGGCTTGTTGCATACGCTAAATGCAACCGACGATACCTGCGACAGTGAGTTATGATTTTATTTTGTAGATTTGATTTGCTCGGGACTAGCAAATAATAAGTTTGGGGGTATTTAATAGACACATTTATGTGTCTATTTTGATCTCAATTTTCTATATTGTTAGTATCCATTTTTGTACTTATTTTGGTATTTTATGTCTTTGTAGATATTTTTGGAGAAATAAGCTTTTGCGGCGAAATTTGCTCGAAAAGTGGTTTTTGCACTTGTGAGAGAAAATTACTAAAGACACTCCTCATTTGGATAAGGGGCACCTTAATTACTAAGGGGAACCCCAGGTCAGCTGATAAGGGCACCCGATTATTGGTTAAGGGGACACCCATCCTCTACGTACATTCAAATTCTGAAAATTGGCGGGAAAATATGAGTTTCACGGCAGAAATTAGGGTTCATTTTTTGGGTGACTTATAGAAAGATTCAATCGTTGTAATCAATTGCAATGGACCTGTTTAGGTTAAACAGGGATGGTATGGTGATTAGATTCAATCAACCTGGGTCGTAACAACGAATTTGAAAAAAAACAGGGGAGGATAGTTTCTCGGGTTTGTTTGGATTTGTTGAGATGTTTCGGTGGAGATTAAATCGTTGTTTTGTCTTGGACTGGACCTGTTAGAGCATTAAGGGGTTCTTATATGTCTTTGGATCGATTGTATTTGGTTGTATAGTTGTGTTGAAGCTAAACAGGGAAGGTGAACTATCCTCTGAAGTTTTTAATTTCTTTTATGGCAGTTACGTGCAGTTTGGGAAATACACAGTACACCTGTGTTCATAGGATTCTATCCTATTGGTTGGAACGAGCTTTGACAACTCAGAGAAGTCGTTTAATAAAAAAAGAATAAAAAATATCCGAGACTTGGAAGAGAAGGAAAAAATAAGAGTTATCATCGGGATTTTATGACCCTGTCGTGTATAAATTTTTTGGTTTGGAGTCAGGAAAAGGATACGGAGAGTTTGGGGTGGTTTCTGGGAAGAACGAAACGCTGCATAGGAGTTGCAGTAGCAGCAGGTGAGGAGGAAGAATAAGGGTTACAGACGACAGAAGAGAAGTGTCGTTCTCAAGAACACGAAGAACATACACATACAGACAGTCGATTATTCTGCAACACATCCAATTTATCGTTTATTTTAAAAGTGACTTTGCAAAACTTCTGTCTCGTTGCAATTTCACTCCTTTATTGTTTTTCACCTCTTGTAGACACTTTTGAGCTATGAATACCAATTTTGAGCGTGTTTTCACCATGTGGAGATAAACCCATCACTGGGATGACGGAGGAAGCCAATTCTCATCACTATGGTAACTCTATTTAATTCTTTCTATGACTTTTGCATTAATATTAATTGAATTATGATTTTAAATTAATTAGTTGTAATTTAGTTTAATGAGTTATGCTTAGCTTTAGTGTTTTGATAACTCATGCTTACCATTTACAATTAATGTTTTATAAATCTAACTTGGCAAAGATTAAGAGTCAATAATTATTGTTTTGGAGTTGTTATTGTCTAAGAATTAATATTGAACCGTAGAAAAAGAGTTTGGTGAAATCCCAATTCCCAGTAATCTTTTAATATTATTATCGTCTTTTATTTTATTTTCTATTTTAATTTTATAATTTGAATCTTAAACCAATCTCATCAAGTCCGAGAATCAAACCCTTTCTTACCACAATTAAAACTACATCAACCGCTCATTTAAAGACTTTTGTGGGATCAAGAAGCTCTACGAGTACCTGTTAGAGCATTGCTAGGTCAAACTCGCATGCGTTGCTATCTCAAGCATGTTTGTCAATGTTAGTGATCAAAACTATAAAGTCTTGATTTCTAGTCTACTATAGTTAAGGTTTCGGACTAGGATAGAAAGTGTAGTTGAGCTCAATACTCCATGGAAATCATCATACAAGACGAAGGACTACTCAAGGAACCGATGGATCTTCATCGACTAAAAGGTATGTGGAGACTTGAACTTATCTATCACTTAAAAATCTATTTACTCTATCTCCTATCTTTGAGACAAAAGTCGTTTTACTATATAGACTAAGAATATGCACATGTGACATTTCGAGATGAGTATATCTCGCTTATCTATTTATAGAAATGGGTGTTGGTAAAGCTTTCACTTTAGCCAAGTTCTTTGACTAGTAACGAAAGTTATGTTATGTTTCAATCATTTTGGAAATCGCTCTGACGAAAAATAGTTTGTGAATAACAACTATATAACGCCCTCTGAGCATGTTTCAATGATTAAAATGAGAGTTTAGACTATATAACCATTGGGGGATATAAACATTATTATGGCAACACATATATGTATAAGTCCTTAGCACTTGAACCGAAGTTTGCGAACTTTGTTGATCAAGTGGAACCGGAACGTGAGCATCAACTCAGTCCGTGAACTGGCAAAGTTCTCGAACCCAAGAATTTTTGCTGGAGTTGCAGATCATGTGAAATCCGTGAACTCAGTCTGCGAACTGACGTAAGCTCTCGAACCCAAGAATTTCTGCTGGAGTTTATAACTTCTACCGGTTAGCTTGATTCCGCGAACTCAAGAGGTTATGTCTGAAAACATTGTTCGTGAACTTATTCTATATTACTAAGGCTTTTGAAAACCGTGGCTTTATAGTTCATGATTAATGATTTGAGTGAATCACATCGTTTTTGATTCAATTGCAACTCTTGTAGTACTTGGGATCACATAGCAATTGAACAACTCTCTAACTAGTTAATTTGAGTCATTTGGACTAGTTATGGTGAAGAAGAACATGGTTGATATGGAAGTTATCATTTGGATAACCTTTTGGTTAACTAGTTGTGAACCAACCATTGTACACATTTGGGTACGGTTACACAAACCCACAATTTGCAAGTACATGTGTGTATGGCAAGCTAAGTTTTCGATATAACGGTTAAGGAATATTAGCTTGTATCTAATCAGGTTTTCATCTAACAGTGAATATTGAATTCTTTTTTAGCAAGCTAACATTGATTGCAAATCCTGATTTGAAGACTATATAAGGAGAACTCTAGGCATTGGAAAAAATAATCCCCACACACTTTTCTTGTGTGATACTAGTTTTCTCTAAGCTAGAGTCGATCTCCATTAACCCTTGAGTTTTCTCTCTAAATTCGGGTTAACGACTTAAAGACTTCATTGGGATTGTGAAGCCAGAACGATACTACTTTTATCGTAGTTGTGTGATCTGATCTTGTTCTTTCTATCGTACGAGTACAATTGTAATAATTGGCTTGAGATTCTATTTCCGATAGGCAAGATAAAAGTAGTCACAAACATCTTCGTCTCATTATTTGTGATTCCTCAATAATCTTCTTCGCTGCGTCGATTAAGTTTATTGTGACGTGATTGATGAAACTGAGTTGTTATTCGGGAATATAAGTCTGGTTTTATCAATTGGTTCATGTTCACCTTGATTTATCAAAAGACGTAACAAAACTTGTAGGTTTATTCGTGGGAGACGAATTTATCTATTACCTGTAGACTTTTCTGTGTGAGACAGATTTGTTTTTTAAAGTCTTCGACTTTGGGTCGTAGCAACTCTTGGTTGTGGGTGAGATCATCTAAGAGTATCAAGTGCGCAGTATCCTGCTGGGATCAGAGGCGTATGGGCATAACTATACCTTGGATCAGTATGAGATTGGTTGGGGTTCAACTATAGTCCAGACCGAAGTTAATTGGTAGTAGGCTAGTGTCTGTAGAGGCTTAATACAATGTATATTTAATCTAGACTAGGTCCCGAGGTTTTTTTGCATTTGCGGTTTCCTCGTTAACAAAATTCTGGTGTCTGTGTTATTTCTATTCCGCATTATATTTTGTTATATAATTGAAATAATACAAGTTGTACGTTGTTCAATCGATTATAATATCCGACCTTATTGGTTGTTGATTTAAATCGATTGACACTTGGATATTGGTCTTTGGTACCATCCAAGTTATCTCTCTTTAAATCATATTTGCTTGAGTAAATCAAATCGAGATATTGAGATAATAACTCCTTGAAATATTTTTTATTGATTGAGTCTTGTTGATTCTCTAGAAAATAACTCGGATTTGTCCATACAGATTGGTAATCGAAATATTGGGTGGTGTTGTTAGACCCCCGCTTTTTCAATTGGTATCAGAGCAGGAAAACACGTTCAAGACCTTACAAGTCTGTGTTTGTGGAAATCTGAGTCTGTGGACGTAATCTCTGTTGCACATATCAAAATGTGTCCTAAAGCTTTTGTTCATGTCAAGTGTCTTCGAAACACCTCAAAGGATTATTCCTTAGCTGATTCTTCCGAATCCCGAGGTAGAATGAATGTTCAATGTGATAATGACATTTCTTCCTCTCATGAGGCATGTGACACACTGGCAGAAGCTGAAAAGGAGCTCACCAGAATTTCAAGACATACAGATGAAGATATTTATTTTAATGATCATAATCAGCTCATTGATTAATTTGAGAAGTCTCTTAATCAAGAACGTGATCTCTATAATATCATAAAGTCCTTCTCTAAGAATATTGATAAACTTCTGCAAGAAACTACTCTACAACAGGAAAAGATTAGTACTCTTGAGGAAGTTGTTAAAGAGGACTCAACCAGAGAAAAATGTTTGATCGAGACTCATTTATCAGATCTCAACATACTTCGTGCGGAAAAAGAGAAACTATGTGCATCTCTTTCTCTAGCCCATGAACAGTGTAAATCCTTGGAAAAGGAAAACTCTATCTTGAAGAAAAAGTCTTCGGTGATTAATTCTCATGGAATACCACATACGAAGAAGTGTTTTCTAGTAGAAGATTGTGTCAAGAAAAGTCTACATAACTTGCCGTCTTATCATATGGCTATGGAGATTAAGCAGGTGCCAATTATTGCGTCTCCTCTACAAACCTGTACCTTTTGTGGGAAACAGAATCACTATGCTATCCATTGTTTTGCAAGAAGGAAACAAATTTCTAAGATTCATAATTTGCTCTTCTTCACTGTCAATGGAACAAACAGTTAGTCAAATAAAGCAGTGAACCGTATGCCCACAAGAAATCAAAAACCTTATAAGAATGATCTCTATTCTAGAAATCATTACAGGGATCAAGTGCATTCTGGCGTAAATTCTGTTGATGCTGAGGAAAGCATTCCCTGTGCTTATAAGAATGGTTCTGATAAATCTAAATCTAGAAAATGGATTCCTATCCTTTCTGATCTTCTTGAACCTATTGCTAGAGGTCCTAGATTTAGTTCTCAGAGAAAGTCATCTGATGGATTTGTTAAACACGCCATGGTGTATGCCTCAAGTATAAGAAACAACCAAAGAAAGGAAAGGAGCACAAAGACCAAACTGTCTGATGATATATATAAGTTCCTTCCCAATGATCATAGTGGAATTAACTTCCACCCAACTACCTGATTCCAGGTATTTGTTTCCTTGTTTCTAGCTTGAGAGCTGCAAGGAAAATAATTTGGGAATACTCAAGTATGTTGTATATTATTTCAGTTTGAGTAAAAAAATTGTGTCCAGTGGTCCGCGAACTCCCGTAACCTCCGTCTGTGAACTCTTAGGTTTTGTAAAATTGAGATTTCCTACCCTCGTTTGCGAACGTATATATATACTTGTTATATATATTATGCCTTATTCTCTAAAACTGATATGGAGAAGGCTTCAAGAACTCAAGAAATTGTGTGTCTTGATATGGAGGAAAGCAATCGGGAATGTGAGTCAATTCAAGAGCTGGTTCTAAAGAAGATGCTTGAAAGAAAGGATCATAACTCATGGATTGATGATTCTGTCAAGGATTTAACTCGTTTTCAGAACGATTCAAAGGTCGAGTTTGCAAATCTTCAATTGCAGATAAACCAACTTCTAGATGGTCAGGCCAGAATTCTTGCTAATCAGAATATTCTTATACGGAATCAAAATAAGCTCATCATGGACTGTGCTACAACTAGGCAGCTTGCTCGGGTGGTCGATCACAAAGTTAGGGTTCTAACTCACAAACATGGTGTGTCTACAGTCAAAAGAATAAAGGAGATCAGCGATACATTCTTTGATGGTTTCATTGAAAGATATGAAGTTCTTAATGAACTCTGATTTCCGTGTGTCTAGTAAATATTCTATTTTTCTCTTTTGTTTAGAAGAATAACTAGAGTTTTGGAATAGCAATGATTACACATAGCTATATCCAATGATTTCATCTTCTTGTTTTTAGATTTATTGGTTTTAATTCTAAACTTGTTTGGAAGATGATGGTTGCAGTATTAATCTTTATGGTTTTATATATTGTAATATTTTGATGGGATGTGTGTGTTTACGTCCGTGAACTTGATTGTCCCATATTTTGTCAAAATTAAAGTCGTTCACGAATTGGTATGCGAATATATTGATAAAGGAATAAATAAACTTTTGGGAAAACACAAAAGTTAAGCCTATATTGTCAATTGTTGATGCAAAGATAGGTTAAAATCTTTTGTGATTCAAGTATTAAGTCTATTATTTCATTTTGTGATGAAAAGATAGAATAAATCCTTGTTTTTGTTATCCACAGTATAGAGCTTAATTGTTCCATAATTATTATGTATTACCGTGAAGGCTCCATTGTGTATCTTATGTTGAGCACGATACGACTAAGTCGATTTCTTATTGGCATGGTTGGTTGTTCCATGATATGATATATGTTGAGCATTAAGAACTAAATTAATCAACTTGTGTGGTTATTTAGTTTGTATTCCATGAGTTCTCTCATGTTGAGTACATGTACGGTTAAGGTTGTCATTTCCTATGATAATCTTAGTCGGGGTTCCATAATCTCTTATGTTGAGCCCAAATGAACTAAATTAATCCTCATGTGTGATTATTTAGTTAGCACTCCATAGATTTGTCTCATGTTGAGTGTGGACAATTGAATTTATTACTTTTGTGATTAGTTTAATTGTGCAATCCGATTAGAGTATTTATGGGTTCTCTTGTAAATTAATTGATGTTTTAAGTCACCATAAGTTTACTAGTGTTGAGCATATTTAGTCAAGTTACTCTTGGTTCGCTTTGGTTAATATGATTGAATATTTTGGATTCCAAATTCATACTTGTATGTAATTTGTTGAGTCTTAAGAAATCCTTCTTTTCTCTTGAAATTAAGGTCGCTCTTGTTGTTCCTTTGGGAATGACATATTATGGGGGAGAGTTCTTTTGAACTTGCGCTTAATTGCCAAATCTTTGTGGGAAGTGCGGCTGTGGAATATTGTAGGGGTTATCTTGTATCTTTATGAACTCCTTGATGAATGCATTTAGCCTCGGCTTTATGATTGCATCTAAACAAGATGATAAAACATTTACCTTTGGTCATGAAATGTCTCTTACGGAAATTTTATTAGGATACCGTTCTTGTACTTTTGCCAATATTGACAAAAAGGGGGAGAATTAATTGTAGTTCACACTACAAATAGATATAGTTTTCGGATCATTATGTAAGGGGGAGTGGTTTCCATGTGAGATGGAGTATTGACTAAGGGGGAGTGAAGTATCACCATAGTATTGTTGTTGAAGTTGTGATGCAATTGGACTTTGACGCTGTGTAATAATACTATGACACTGTATAACAATGATTGAGAATCGATGCTTTTATCATTGTTATAGCTACGGATTTTCAACAATGATGATACTAAACTTACAACCTTTGGGATCATTGGACTACTTAGAAGTGACGAAGATTTCGAGTATTGTTGAAGATTAGGCATGTGGAATAGGATCTACAAATTTTATTTATATATTTTTTGTATTCCATATGTATTAATATTTTTGCCACTAAAATTGACAAAGGGGGAGATTGTTAGAGCATTGCTCGGTCAAACTCGCATGTGTTGCTATCTCAAGCATGTTTGTCAATGTTAGTGATCAAAACTATAAAGTCTTGATTTCTAGTCTACTATAGTTAAGGTCTCGGACTAGGATAGAAAGTGTAGTTGAGCTCAAGAATCCATGGCAATAATCATACAAGACGAAGGACTACTCAAGGAACCAATGGATCTTCATTGACTAAAAGGTATGTGGAGACTTGAACTTATCTATCACTCAAAAGTCTATCTACTATATCTCTTATCTTTGAGACAAAAGTCATTTTACTATATAGACTAAGAATATACACATGTGACATTTCGAGCTAAGTATATCTCGCTTATCTATTTCTCGAAATGGGTGTTGGTAAAGATTTTGCTTTAGCCAAGTTCATCTTTTCCTAGTGACGAAAGCCATGTTATGTTTCAATCATTTTGGAAATCGCTCTGACGAAAAATAGTTTGTGAATAACAACTATATAACGCCCTCTGAGAATGTTTCAATGATTGAAATGAGAGTTTAGACTATATAACCATTGGGGGATATAAACATTGTTGTGGCAATAAATATATATGTATAAGTCCTTAGCACTTGAACCGAAGTTTGCGAACTTTGTTGATCAAGTGGAACCAGAACGTGAGCGGTAACTCAGTTCGCGAACTGGCGTAGTTCTCGAACCCGACAATTTCTGCTGGAGTTGTAGCTCATGTGCAGTCCACGAACTCAGTCCGCGAACTGACGGAAGCTCTCGAACCCGAGAATTTATGTTGTTGTTTATAACTTCAACCGGTTAGCTTGAGTCCGCGAACTCAAGAGGTTATGTCTGAAAACGTTGTTCGTGAAATTATTCTATATTACTAAGGGATGCTTTTGCAAACCGTGGCTTTATAGTTCATGATTAATGATTCGAGTGAATCACATCGTTTTTGATTAAATTGTGTCTCTTGTAGTACTTGGGATCTCATAGAAATTGAACAACTCTCTAACTAGTTAATTTGAGTCATTTGGACTAGTTATGGTGAAGAAGAACATGGTTGATATGGAAGTTATCATTTAGCTAACATTTTGGTTAACTAGTTGTGAACCAACCATTGTACACATTTGGGTATGGTTACTCAAACCCAAAATCGTCAAGCACATGTGTGTATGGCAAGCAGAAAAAAGTAGTCTGTGATTTAAAGAACGACGTAACAGATGGCGATAGCAGAAACATGAGAAGAGTGTGATGATTCTGCGAGGATTAGAGTATTTGCGAAGATTAACAATGTAACTCTTGCGAGAATATCGCAAGTCAGATCCGAAATTAAAGGACATATTATCTATCATCCATTAGGTAAATCCTTATATAAAGAGTTGAACATGCATAAGGAGAGGAGAGATCTTTTTCGAGTGTTGAGCAAGTCATTTAGGAGAGAGAAAGTTTAGAGAGTGGTTGTATTCTTGTTTTCTTCCATCACTTGTGACATTTCTGTGAATTAATTATTAAAAGTGTTGTTCTTAATCTTCAAAATATGTGTTGATTATTATGAATTCTTGTGAGGGGTGTAGTGTAGGATTTCCTGCTACTACATAGATCGTATTCCAAACAGCAAAGGAATAATCTTTTTGGTAATATGAAGGAAGAATTATCACAGGATTTCCCTCATTCTTTTATCCTTTTATCCTTCGTAGAGAATACATGAGAAGAGGCAAGATGTAAGATCAGAATATCGCAAGAAGGACACATTTTCGAAATATGGTTAACAACACCTTGAGAGTGTCTGATGAAGCTACAACCCTTCGTTCTTTTCCCAATTCTATGGATGAAAACATTCTTCTTGAACATCTGAATAAATCCTTGAATAGTTTTTCTAATGACCAAATTACTCCCCTCTCTATAGATGAACTTAGATCAAAACTTAGCCTTTTAGAGGTCGAGCATAGATTCAACTTGGGGTTAACCAATAATTATAAGCGCTTTTACATTGATTACAAAGAGAGATTGCTAAGTTAAGAACCAAATACAATGATCTTATTGATGAAAAAGACCGCATCGCTAAGAAAGGTGCCCAAGCTTTAGCGGATTTCCATAAAACTCTTCTTAATATTCAAATTGAAAGGGATCGACTTATCCGCGAGAATACAACTCTTGTTGAGAGGGAAAATCAAGTTCGCTCCCGTTTCTCATAGATAATGATGATGAATTTGCTTGGGCTGCGAAAATTTTAGACGATGCCAGAACTAATCTAGGTGTAAATGTTAGTCTACACGCTGATCATACAACCTTGATTAAAGATATGCTTTCTGAAAGAGAAGGTTGTTAACTATTCTTTCCTACTAACTTCTTGTCCTTTATAAATTTTTTCCAAATTACTGATTCATCATTACACATTCGCAGAATCTGAAGGAAGACTTCGCCGGAGAATTGAAGAGTTAGAAGCTGAAAAGGGGAATCTCGCAAAGAATCTCTCTTCTCGTAATGATAAGTGTTCAAGATTGAAGAGTCAACTGAAGATTACTATTGCAAATTTTAAGAATGAAGCCATTTCTTATCGCAATAGCACTATCAGAGACGGTTTGTAATAAGCACAACATTCTTCTCTCTACATACCATTTCCTTGAAGAAAAAGTCCCAAAGAATGTTCCTGTTTTAGTGATTTCAGACAGTGAAGCTGGTGAGGATGAAGAAAAATCTGAAGACGAAAGATCTGATACTAAAGAAGAACCTGGTGAGGAAGAAGATGAATCATCCAAGAAATAACTCTGCTTTTCTTCTTTGGCCTTTTGTAATATTTGTACATTCATTCTTTAATCCTTTATTTTTGTAACCTATCACTATGAATTTCTCCAATCTTTAATATAAGTTCTTTTTTGTTTTACCCTGCATGTGTTAGTAAAATTTTCTTTCCTGCAATTTGATTAATCAAAATACAATTGCATAAATCTATCATATGGAATCAAATAACATCTAATTTATCTTATGCATTCCCATACTTGCCTCTGTTATTTGAATTCAGATGATTGATTGAGCAAGCTATCTCTGTGTAATAAAATAATTTTCGAAAACATCGCAATTATCTCTGCATAATCTCGCAATCATAAATTGGAAGATTATATTCGTCCCTGTATTCTGATGTGGTCTTATGTTGCCTTCCTAAGTAAAGGTCTTATTTTGCCATCTTTTTTCTTTTGTGATAAAATCGCAGGACGTCTCTACACTTTCATGTAGAAACCCATTGATCTTTCCTTAACTTCTTGTTCTTTTGTATTTTTGCTGCGACAATATGACATGCCTAAATTTTCTTTCGAAACTAAATCCCCATGACATTTCCTTCTTGCGACGAAATCGCAGGACGTCTTTACACTTGCATGCAATGACCCATTGATCTCGTCTTATCTTCTCTTTTGTATTATTGCCTCTTCAGGAATGTTGCACAAATATGACAAGTCTTAATACTCCCGTGAGTAAAAAGTCTCATGACATTTGCGTCTTAAGAAACTTATCATCTCCCTAATGGAGGGTGCCACCCTTATCTCCCCCCTGGTTGCCCTTTCAAGGAGACGTACATCGGTCGTACAAGACTAGCTCCTCCCATCTAGTATTAACAACAACCAGTTGTGTTCGCAGCCTCTTATCCCTTTTGCCTATATGGATTATGGTTACAATACTGCACCCTAAGTGGGGTTTTCTTCGGGCTGAGTGCATCATAGCCAAGACTTGCCAAGAATGACCGAGATGCTTCAAACACCCCAGGCACTCTTGGCTCAACCGTGTACCTCGGCGCCTTGGCCATACTCTGCACCCCTTAGGAGAGATCTTATTACCTTAGTCGCCCAAATCAAGTCATATGCTCAAGTTGAGAATCCAAGGTGTCTCTCCTGGATAGGCTTTCATTGACCCCAAATCTACATGACTCAGGTTCCAGCAGTGGTGTAACCTTATCGCTGATTCATGTTACAGATACCCATTTCTATGACGTACTTTAGGTCTTACATTTTCCTCTTGCGAAATTTTATTCGCGAACTAGGGTGTACGCCATAAAGGTTCGTCCCATTCTGGATCTTAAAGATCATCTCTTGCGAAATTTTCGCATAATTGCTAGATTATTCTTTTGCATTTTATTTTTGCTGCAATTTCTCAACCTCATTTTTATCATTAAACAAAAAATATATTTTTTGAAAATTTTTAAAATTGTTGCAACAAATCAATTATACATTTTTTCTTTTCTGCTCAATATTTCTTTCACTTCACAGTTTGAATTTTTTACCTTTGTTGTTTTTGACCTCTGTTCTTTTGTTGCTTTTCGCTGTAAGCTTTTCTTTTGCGATAATTTCATCATTTGTTATTTTCAGCTGGTGTTGACTTCGCAGCATTCTCTCTTCTCTCAGTTCTACTAAATCAACCATCAACCTCTCACCCCTTTGTCTTTCTTTGATGTTGTACTTCCAATTCCCTTTATTGGCAGCTCTTTCTTCGCAAGATTACACATCAATCTCATAGCATTTCCTTCCTTCAATCCAATCTCTCTTTATTACTCCAACACCATTAGGATGTGGAAATTTAATGCACTAGTGAAAATTCGATGCCACACCTAAAATCCCATGCATCCAAGGTCGGCCAATCAGAGCATTGTAGGGAGACTTTATATCGACAATATAAAATAGAATCTTGGAAGAAATCCCCTTTAATGGAATCGTCATTGTGATCTCCCCCTTATGCTTATTGGAAGTATCATTAAAACCATAAATTTTGTAGGTTGAAGGTATTAAATCATCATCTCTGCCTCCCATAGTCTTATAAGTATGATAGAATAAGATATCCACAGAACTTCTTGTGTCAATTAAGACCCTATTAATAGCCCATGTATCTTCAGCTTCATCATCCTATTCTTCATCTTCATCTTCTTTTTGTTTTGGGTTTATTTCCAGCCTTACTACTAATGGATTATCATGCATTTCACCATACTCTGGTACTTCTTCTGCGGTGAAAGAGATAGTATGCTTTTGCCATTCTTTTAGCGGAAATACCTTCGCAATGTTCATTATTTCTTTTCCATCAGCATCTCTTGCGAAAAATCTACTTAAAATATTGTCATGAAAGTCCTCGATTGTTTTGTATGAATGTACAATAGAATTACAGTACTAATTCTTCGCCTTTGCTCCAACTTCTATGACAAATGTTTCACCACCTTTTGTTGCATTCACTCTGCGAATTTCTAGTGGTGGAGGTAAGGGTTGAGATTGAGGATGCCCTATTAAAAAATGATTTAATTTTCCTTGGTCTATCATCTTGAGAATGATCCTTTTAATATTTCTGCAGTTATTTGTTGAATGTCCATGAAAATGATGGTAAGAGCAAAATTCTTGACTTCGTTTGCTTGAAAGTGGTTATTTTCCCATGTTCCAAGGCATCAGAATGTTCTCCATTAGAATTATAGCTTCCCAAATTTTTTCCACACTAGAATTCAATGGTGGGATCTTGATCTCTTCCCATATCATCTTTTGACTTCCTGATCCCCTATGATAATTATGTCTCTGTCCTCCGTAGGTTTTTTGTGGCTGATCAAGTCTTTGAATTTTGTTGTTTCCACCTCGATTATAAAATTTTCTTTCCTTGTCGTATTCTTCTTGATATCTGCTTCCCATAGCCACCAGTTTCTGTTGATTATCATTTGTATTTTCTTGTTATGCCTGCGAGGTGCTCACCACTGTGTTTATTAATTTAAGCAATAAGGTTGCACTCGCTTTATTTGAACTTGTGTTCGCAATTGGATAAGATTCTACTTCATTATGCTTTTCTTCAAGAGCAATGTACTCCTCCTGCAATTCTCGCAGATCAGTCATTGTGATTGTATTCTTGATTTTAAAAATTTGAATGTACAATAGATTGGTTGCGAATATTGTATTGATGAATGATAAAATAAGATATCTCTCATCCACCCTTCCAGCCATCTCACTGCACATTGTCTTCCACCTTATGGTTAGATGTTTCAAACTTTCACCAATTCTCTATTTTAACCCAAATACATCTTCTATGCCTATCCGTGAGGAATTGTTAGTTATGTACACCCCTAAGAATGTAGTTTGCAAATGGTTGAAAGATGTTATGGTATTCCTGGGTAAACCTTCGAACCACTTTAGTGCCTCTCCTGTTAAACTTGATACAAAATACTTGCACAACACATCATCATGATTCTCCAACTGTAGCATACATCTCACATAAGCTTTAATGTGTTGAATTGCGCAAGTTGTCCCATCAAAGATGCTAGTTAAAGCAGGAAAGTTGCACTTTGGTGGAATTCCTCCTAATTGTACTTCTTGCGAGAACGGAGTTTTCGCATCTTCTTATATGGATTCATCCAATTGTCTCCTACCTCCCTCTCTCTTGTTATTTAGCATTCCCCTCATTTCTGCCAATTCTCTTAAGATTTGTTCATTTACCCCAGATGTTGACCCCACTGGTCTCTTTAGTTCTTCTTCTCTTCTCATGCGTTCTTGCCTGTCTTGTGCTGCGAGATTTTTATTTCCTTCTCCATTATTTTATTCTTGTCTTTCTCTGCGATCTTCTCTTTCATTTGTTTCATGAATTCGCACACCATTATATCTATCATTTTCTCTTCTGCGATTTTGTTCATTTCTTATCAATTCTCCTTGCTACCTTTCATCTCTTCTTTGTATCCTATCATATTCTTCATTGATATTACCATTGTTGCGGTTTTGTTCGCGTCTTTTTTCTCGATTATCATGATTGTTCTGGCGAATTGCTTCTTGGAATTCTTGTTCTTCCACTTCTGCTCTCAATATTTATCTTTCGTAAGCTAAGCGTGCTTGTTTAGCATAATGTCTCTCGATTTCTCTTTGAATTCTCTGATGATTTCTTTGAATCTCTCTTCCATGTAATATTCTCCTCCCTTCTTCCTGATTTTCTTCACTATCTCGGTTATCTCGTTCCCGATGTTGCTCATTCTCCTGACTTCTATTGTTTTGTTCGTTTGGTTGAATTGCACCTTGTGGTATATAACGATCTTCGATTATTTCTCTATTTTCGCGATTTTCTTTATCTGGATTTTGCTCCTCCTTCCGAATATTTTCATCGACATTTTCTACAAGTGAGTTCTGTCTTTCTCCTCTTTTGATTGATCTTGAACTTGATCTTGTAGTGCTTCTTGACCTTATATTTTGTAACCTCATGTTTTCCATTCTCAATTCATGGTTTTGTCTTGTCAAATTTGCGCATTCTTCCGCTTACAATCTCCTTTCTTCGTGTATTCTTTATCTTAACGCCTCGGTTGCCTCTAATAATCCAATTCTTTCATCTCCATGAATCATTCCTCCAACTGCTTCTTCAGTTCTTTCCTCCTGTCTTTCATTTCTTAATTGTTGCTCTTCTTCTATTTCTTCCGCTGAATCTGATCGCCAAGTATGTACGCTCATTCTATCATAATCCAAAGTTCTATCCTGCGTCGTTGTACGTTGAATTTGATTTTCTCCATCATTTCTTGCATTCATTCTTGATGATTCACCGGTTTCATTTTTTCTTTCTCCAGCAAGTCTCTTACTCCTCTTAACAGTAGTTGGTTGTCTTGAAGCATTTATTCTTCTAGCCATTTCTTCAACTTCAATGAATTTCTGGAAATCGTCTGAAACTTCTCACTAACTATTACAAATTCTCTTAAATCATAATACTGATTTTCACATTAAAAACAAGGGAAATTATCCCTATTTCTAGCGCCAATATGTAGTACTAGGAAATCCTACACTACACTCCTCACAAGAATTCATAATAATCAACACATATTTTGAAGATTAAGAACAACACTTTTAATAATTGATTCTCAGAAATGTCACAAGTAATGGAAGAAAACAAGAATACAACCACTCTCTAAACGTTCTCTCTCCTAAATGACTTGCTCAACACTCGAAAAAGATCTCTCCTCTCCTTATGCCTGTTCAACTCTTTATATAGGGATTTACCTAATGGATGACAACTAATCTGTCCTGCACCTTGCGAGTGTCGCAGGATGATTTGAAGAACGACGTAACAAATGACGATAACAGAAACATGAGAAGAGCGTGATGATTCTGCGAGGATTAGAGTATTTGTGAAGATTAACAATGTAACTCTTGCAAGAATATCGCAAGTCAGATCCTAAATTAAAGGACAGATTAGCTGTCATCCATTAGGTAAATCCCTATATAAAGAGTTGAACATGCATAAGGAGAGGAGAGATATTTTTCGAGTGTTGAGCAAGTCATTTAGGAGAGAGAAAGTTTAGATAGTGGTTGTATTCTTATTTTTTTCCATTACTTGTGACATTTCTGTGAATCAATTATTAAAAGTGTTGTTCTTAATCTTCAAAATATATGTTGATTATTATGAATTCTTGTGAGGGGTGTAGTGTAGGATTTCCTTCTACTACAATCTAAAGGACTTGCTACTCACGTGCGTGACTCTAGAAGTCGAAGGCGCAAGGATACTGAGGGAACTAAGTATCTAGGGGTAGTCTACTTGGTCTCAACTATACGAAGTTGGTTTAGATTTTGTATAACGGTTTAATTCTGAGAGTATTCAAAATTGGACTAGGTACCGGGGTTTTTCTGCATTTGCGGTTTCCTCGTTAACAAAATCTTGTTGTGCCATGTACTTTAATTTTCCGCATTATAATTAAAGTAAATTGCACTTTACGTTAACTCCGCATTACTTGATAGTGATCTTATAAAGTTTGTTTAAGTCCGAACTTATTATCATGTAACATACTTCGTTGTCGTATTGTCTCTATCTTGTATCCATAGTCAATCACACAAGTTATCTTGTTGTCGTATTGTCTCGATCTCTTATCCATAGACAATCACACAAAGTGTGAACTGAATTGTTATATTGTCTCGACTATCCATAGACGATCACTTTTGGTAGAGGACTTATAGGTTGAAACAAAAAGATTGTGGCGTATTTGGGTACCCTCGTCTTTTCAACTTTCTCACGATAGTTAACTTTATTTCTATAAATACATTTCTAGTTTTAATTTATAGTGTAGTATAATGGAAAATATTGGGATTTAATAATCAATCATGAGTCTTCGATTCACGATTCAACATGCGATTCGATTCTTAAAATTGAAAGAAGATTCGCTCTGCGATTCACGATTTCAGAACCTTGGTCGTCAATATTAAACATATAAGGAAACTTTGATTGTAATCTATGTTCAACGAGGAATAGATTAAGAAATAAATTAAGGTATGGTCAACAAATACAAGTGATATTATATTAATCATAATAAAGCAATAATAATGTGTAAATGAATTGTAAGACACAATACACAAGATGTTGTTAACAAGAAAAACAATATGACAGAAAAACTTTGAGAACTAGTCTAGTTTTGAATACTCTCGGAATCAAGCAACTACTCTTGTGTACAATGCAACCCCACGTAGTTAAGACCGAATAATCTAAATGTTAAACCATTGGTCGGATGAACCCTATAAGCATTGGTATGTCAAATTTCGCGCTTGAATTGCATATTAAATTTAACTTTGTTAGGTTTAACTTAAGACAACAAAATATTGAGAAAATCTCTAGTTACTCATTAAGGACCTGAGGATGTATTGAAGAGCAAACAAAGACATCATCCTTCATATTAAGGTTAGTGAATATTGACTTTACTTGTTCTATTTCTAACAAGTTCATAACCATCTATTCATTGAAAACATCATACACGAAGCTTGTTTACATGGCTTTAGTTGATTAAATGACTAGATCATTATCCATGATCAAAGTATCAAAATGAATGGTATACATTAGTTGTTTCTACAACCTTGATATATAGAATTCCGAAAATAATTATTTATACCTTCATGTTGTGTATCCATGCTTTGAAATCATGTAAAAAAGTAATTTCTTAAACATGATCAAGTTATTTTGAATTTATTTAGTTTATATACAATTAAGGATTTAGAAATGATCCTAGGACCAATATAATTCCAAGTTCAGAGCATAATAAGAGATATAAATTATAATAAGTTATCAAGCTTAAAGGGAAAAACTACTATTACAAGATCTTGTTGTAAAAATCCTTGAAACGCCAATGAGATTATTCCTGCCGGGGTTGGCATCCAAACCCGGCGCTCTTAAAAAACAAAAAGAGTTATGGTTAATGTGTTCGACGATGAAGATGATGGGAAGATTGAGGGGGAATCTGTCGGCGAGAAAGAAAGCCATTCCAATTTCGATAATGATGGGAAGATTGAGGGAAAAACTGTTATTACAAGATCTTGGTGTAAAAATCCTTGAAATGCCGATGAGATTCGAGTAGCCTAATCTTTCCGGGGCTGCCATCCAAATCCGACGCTCTTAAAAAAAAGAAAAAAAAAAGAGTTAAGATTAATGTGTTTGATGATGAAGATGGTGGGAAAATTGAGGATACGATTTCTCTTGTAAGGTCACTGTAAAGGTTGATGGGGATCATTCTTTTAATTAATTTCAGGTATTCAGTTTTCTTCCTAGGCCTTCTGTTTGATGGTTTGGCATTTATTTATTTTTCTTTTATTTGTTCTCTCCGGTGATTTCTCTCATCGATCTTCTTTCGATCTTAATTAGTTGATCAATTGGGCAGTTGGTTTTAACTTAATTATGATCTTGCTCTCAATGTTTTATTATGATCGCTTGAATCAAAGTAAATCAATTGGTGCTTTTAGGTTTCGTCGCTTTGGTTAGCTCCGGTAACATTGTAGCTTACCGTTTTTACAAGTTTTTTAAAGTTTCAAAATTTAAAAAGAAGAAAGAAAAATCAGGTAGTGATGTTAGTGGTGACGTGTGGAAGATTAACGAGTCTAAGATGTTGGTCTTTTTAACACATGTGTGCATGAGCGGCGTCTGTAGTTTTTGATTTTTTTTTCTCGGCTTTAGTTGATACTAGGTCAGCTAATTTGTGAGCCTTGTGCTCTGGCTCATGTGGTTCTGTATTTCGGGGCTTGTCTTCGATATCCTTTTTTTAATTTGCATAATATTTGTCTTTTCACTGTTTAAGTCCTTTTTTACGTATCTTTTTATAAATCGTCTATAGTAAATGGTTATGTGGTAATCTCATCCGGATATTGCAGTTTTTCATCTAGT
The DNA here is from genome assembly GCA_023529315.1 of Papaver bracteatum. Lineage (NCBI taxonomy): Eukaryota > Viridiplantae > Streptophyta > Magnoliopsida > Ranunculales > Papaveraceae > Papaver > Papaver bracteatum. The sequence goes on along the minus strand of JAJJWX010004416.1, from coordinate 329,031 downwards.
GAACCCCTATTTTTGACCTGTATCTTTTGTTTATATCCCACCTTATTAATCTTGACAGATCGGATAAAAGAGCGCAAGCCAAATTGCCAGGCCTGGGTAAGTAACATACAAGAAAATCTCCTTTTAATCATTTTAGTCTTGATAACTTTATTTGTATCATTTTTGGGTCTTGATAACTTGATAATTAAACCTCGAACACTCAACTTTCAGTATCACATCATCTTCCATATTAGAAAATAGCCCATACCCTCACTCAAAACCATTGAATAACATCTCACTCAATCCCAAACCCATCCAACAAAATCATCTATTCAAAGCCCATAAATATTACAACATTATAACTTACCACCACTTAAGAGGGCTGTTTTTGGGCATACCAAAAAATTATTGGACATATATTTTGTCCAGGTTTGGCTCACAACTTGTGAGCCGAACCTAGCAAACCTAGGCAAAAAAAAAAGTTGTGAGCCGAACCTTGAGTATGCCCCTTAATTTTTTGGTATGCCCAAAAACATGTCTCCCACTTAAACCAGCCTAATAAAACTCACATTTCTAGCCTAGAAACCACTAAGTATTTTTCTCCTATGTAAACCCAGCCCAACCCGCTGTAATAGGTCAGATTATTTATCTATTGCACTATATCTGCATCCCCATATCCGACCACATCTTAGAAAAACCAAAATGAATATTTTGACTTGGAATTTGCCAAGGAATAAATAACCCAACAACAATACAACATCTTAAGGCCTCTTCCTATGCACATGCCAAAAAATGGTGTTTGGCATGCCAAACCATTTGTGCCACTATGGGGAAACCGCAGAGCGATCGAATCCCTAGCGAGCGATAAAGACTTTATCGCTAGCGATATTGTGAATATCGTTTGAAATTCACTATATCGCTACCGATATAATCAATATCTCCACCGTTTAAGTTTCTGACGCCTATAAATACCGCATCTCTACTCCCACCTTCTCAATTCTCCTCAATTCTTCTTCTCAAAACCTTCTGAAAAACCTCTGAGTTTCTTTAAACTTTTGTTCTAAAACGATTATCTTCAACAGATATGGAGAGAAGAAAAAGAAACAAAAAAGGGAAAGTATCTAGTAGTACCTCAGGCACTTGAGCAAATTTTGTTGTGGATACAAATTATGAGTTTAATAATGTTAGACTAGTAGCCGGTGAAGGTGTATTCTCTAATCACCTTTCTGCTAATGAAGGGCGATGTAACGCTATACATCTAAGAGGTGGATGGAGTGAGTTACGTACAATTTTTCAATTACTTCCTCCTGATATTCAAGAGAGAGTGGGAAGATATCCTTGGAGACATCTATATCTAATACAACCTAGAAACCACAGGACTCAAGGTGTTCAAGTTATATTAGAACGATGATGGAAGACTACAAATACGTTCTTTTTCAAGGACTTTGAATGCGGTAAGTAGGTCTTTTCTAGTAATTTAATTTTTACATTATGTGTTTTGTTTCATAAAAATCAACAAATTCTAATTATGAATAATTATTGTTAATAGAAGTTACACCGCTAGATTTATACATGTTAACCGGAATTCCATGCCAAGGGAACTTACTTCCATTTAATAGACTAAAGTGGCAATCATAAGATAGATGTAAAGAATTACTTCCATTATACTCAAATGAATTAGAAGGAAATCCTACACATAGACAAATAAAAGCAAATGGGTTGAAGGTGTCTGGGTTGAAATTTTTTTTCCAAATATCTTTGTAAAAATGCGTCAAAACAGGGTAGCTGGTAATCAATATTTGATCCCCGAACATTTTGAGGAGCTAGAACGTCTGTTTGTATTGTGGACACTGGGCCAATGTCTGTTTCCAAATGCTAGCTCAGTAGTGTTAATTGGGTTTCTCGAAGCATTAGAAGATTTAGAGCAAGCACCAACATATGATTGGGGGACTGCGATTTTATCAGAGATTTACATTGCCCTAAGTGAAAACTCGACGTGTGAAAAAGATAACTTTAATGCTTTTTGGGGAGTTCTGGAGGTAAGAACCAATAATTTTCACATTATGTATTTATTTGTCATTTTCATATGGAAAAGTTATTAACCTCCTGAATGTTATTATTTTCAGTATTGGTGGTATACATATTTCCATGTTTCGGAAGCTTGTCTTAAGAATTATACGAATGTTTTTCCGATCATACGGAAGTATGATTCTGAGAATTGGGAAGCTGCACAGATTGAAGATGGTCAACATGCTGCTATTGTTCATAAGATTCAGCAGTTGAGTAGAACAAGCCATAACCTTATCTCACAGCCATATGAAGCAGTACCTGAGTTCCAAGAAGAACCAGGTCAGACAATGGTAGAGTTAAGCCTTAGAAGGATGGTGTTATACAGCCCTATTTCTGAGATGGGTGTTTGGTATTATGGTGAAAGACAACTTCTTCTGTTGCAAGGGAGATCAGTGATAGCTGTCAACCCTTATCCCAGTACAGATGTTTCAGCAGAAGATTACTTCAAATTGATAAGGGAAGGTCATCGTTGGCAAGAAGCTGATGAATTGATCCAGGAGCCGATGGACAGAAATGAGTACCTATCTTGGTTTAATACTATTTTTAAGCCAAATATTTCCATGAAACCGCAAAGTTTGGGTCGGATGGATTTTACAGCTTTAGGTAGGTTGCCACTTGACAATGAATTTCTTCCTTCCCAACCTCCACCAGAGATGGGTGACGTATTTGCATATCCTTCTCAAAGTTCATCGTCAAACATGCCACCCTTTTCTTGGGAAGTAAAGACTATATCCAGCACATCTGGAGAGATTGTTAGTTTTCCAATTGTTTCAAGTGCACCTACTCGGACTTATCCATACCTCGGGGTCAATGCTACAGAGTTGGATTATCAGACCCGGTGTAACGATTATGCAGCTCTTGTTCAGGGATTTCAGAATATGCACTTGGAACAGATGCAAAGTTTGAGGGAAAACATGATGTTTGAGATGAGTCAAGGACTTGAGGGTAATGATTGTTCAGGTGGTAGTAGGGGAATGAGTCCCGGTGTTACAGGAGCTGGTAGAGGAATGACTCATTTGAGTCCCGGTATTACAGGAGCTGGTAGAGGAATGAGTCCAACCATAAGTCAGCAAAGTCATAGAAGTCACCAAAGTCGTGGAAGTCAGCAAAGTCGTGAAAGAAGTTTGAGACGTCGTCCTATGGAGGAGGTACCAGAAAGTTCAACCCCACACATGGTGTTAGATACTCAAGGTGGTGAACAAAACATTGGCTTGGATACAACTCCTACACGTATGTTTAGTCATTTTCCAACTGACATACTGACTCCAGGTGGTGGTGTGAACATGGAAGTAGTTAGGCAAACGAATCTGTACACCCCAATTGCCTCAACCTCATCAGCATTTTAACCATTCCAGCAACATTATCAACCACACCCATTTCAAGATTTGTATCGTGTTCCCATACCCCCTACTCCCATTGATTATCAAGGTTATGGTGATTCTGATGAGACTCAAGCACCAAGCGAGTCTCAAACCGTCATCTTAACTAATTTGTTGAACAACTCTATGAATCCAGAAAATGCAGGCAATTGGATCTTTGGTCCGGGAGGAAATGGACAAAGAAATGAGTAGTTTAAATGTTTTCCTTTAGTTGAATTGTGAAATGTAATTTTGTTTTTTTAAATTAATGGAAACTATATTTTCAATTAATGTAATTGAAACTATCTTTTCAATTAGCTACTACTGCTCTACCACAACTATCAGTGGGTCATCCATTACAAAAATACTTTTCTATAAGTGGATATGTGCTATCATGATCCAGAGAAACATGTTGTTTCCTATGGAGTCAAATCCACTTCGGTTATGCAAGGAATAGGCATGGTGAAATGAATTTGAAGTTGGGTTCGAATTGGTTGAAGTCAGGCAGCCGTTGGATGAAGATCTGATGAGCGATTATCATAGTATCGAGCGATAGCTTGACTGTCGTTGTCGATTTAATGACCACCGAGCGATTTTTTGACCATCGAGCGATGAAGACTCTATCGCTCGCTGGAAACTCTATCGTGTATGCCAATATGCCAGAAAAAACATATTGGCATATGAGTTTGGCAGTTTGGCATACCCATAGTGGGTGCATATATGCCAAATACATGAGTTTGGCATATGCATAGGAAGAGGCCTAAGAGTCTAATTTATGTACACAAATGCAACATCCTTTTCCTATTTGAAACACTAGCCAATGAAAGGCATATGTCGGGACTTGGTCAATCACTTTAATTCCAAAACCTAACCACAGTTCCCAAGATTGGTTGAAGAGGCGGACTATGTCTCATGTGGAGAAACAACCTCAACATTCGGGTTTTGCTTCAATCCCAAAGTTACATCCACGCCCTCGTCACCCCCTGTGGTGCAGGATAACCATGGATTTGTACCGGTATTTACGGACCACCACACCCAGACACTAGAATCGATTATTGGCAATATTTTCCATCAATCTTACCCAACATCAACAATTCAACCTACTGGGTGCTAATAGGTGACTTTAATGAGGTTATAGACCAATCAGAAGAAGAAGAAAAATGAGGAAGAAAGGTCACATATAGTCAGATTCAACTATTCTTCACAATGATAGATCAAATGGGATTCATCGATCTAGGCTTCCGTGGAGATCTTTTCACTTGGGTAAACAATCAACAGGGTCAAGACAACATTATGTAATGATTGGATAGAACAATTGCAACCCAACATATGCGTACCGCCAATCCTCATGCAACAATCACTCATCGACCAAGGATTGCTTCTGATCATGCTCTCATCCTTTTTCACACCAAAGCAAGGGACTGGCAAGGATAAAAAAACTTCGAGTTTGAACATATGTGGCTAACTCACCCGCAGTCCAAGCAAATTGTCGAATCATCATGGACTCAACAAAATGATTCGAAACCATCTCTAAACCACCAGCTAAATTTAATAACAACTGGAGAAATACTTATGAACTGGAATAAGGACATTTTTGGTCATTTACCGAAATTAATACGAAAGTCGACAACACAAATTCAAGGGGAAAAACATCACTGTGCTATTCGACATGGTGAAGAACTAGATTAATGGCTAAGTCAAGAAAAGGAAATTCGAAGTCAACACCCAACCTTACTCCAATGTCACACAACATATTGGCAGCAAAGATTAAAAATACAACGGCTTCAATTAGGAGACAATAATACTACGTTCTTACACACAAAAAAACTATCCACCGTAGTCGCAAAAACATACAACAATTGCAAGATCCTCAAAACAACTGGGTCAGCGATAAGGATTAGGTAATTTGGACTATCCTCGATCATTTCACTAATCAATACACATCCCCCCTGCACAATAATTGATGAGGATCTATTCACGGAAATCACTCCAAGATTGACTCCAACACAATGTGACATGCTATCGGCGGAAGTAACCACGACAGAAATCAAACAAGCTTTGTTCTCTATTAATTCTGAAAGTGCTCCTGGATTTGATGGCTATATATATCAATAAGTTTTTCAAAGTTTTATGAGAAATTACTCACACTCAATAAATAACGATGGTGCGAAGTTTTTTTAGTTCTCTAAACATCCACGCCCTCATTAATCACACAAACGTTACACTAATTACAAAAGTGGACAACCTAACAAAACCATACTAATTCAGACCTATCAGTTTCTAAAATGTCAGTTGCAAAGTGATATTCAAAATCCTAGTCAACCGAATAAAACCCCTTCTACCATTCATGATAAGTACATATAAAAGTACATTCGTTCCACATAGATTAATACATGATAACATAGAAATTGCAGGGGAGATATTCCATCACATCAGAACCTCAGCAATCACCAAAGATCCAAAAATAGCTCTAAAACTATATATTCAGAAAGCGTATGATAACTTGTACTTGGGATTCATCAAAAAAACTTTTACTAAATTAGGTTCTCCGACCATATGTGTGGATTATATCATGCTATGTATCTCTTCGGTTACCTACTCAATCAACATCAATGGAACCCCACATGGTTTCATCCCTCCAACAAGGGGCATCCGACAGGGTGATCCCGTATCGTCTTATACATTCATTATATGTGCACAAATCTCATCAACAAATTTGGGCAACTTGGAAGCTAAAAATCTGGTAGGAGGACTCCGCATATCACAAAAAGCTTTGCTGATATTATAACTTATGTATGCAGACGATCTCCTCATCTCTTATAAGGATTCTCAGGAAAGTAGCAATCACCTAAAGAGGATTCTCGATTCCTACAACTCCTCATAAGGAAAAATCATCAATACTGCAAAATCAACAATCATTCACCACCCAAGGATACAACCACATAACATAGATTCTCTTCACAAATTCTTAAATTTGCCAACCACATCAAACCCACCTACATATTTTGGAGTACAATTCAAGCATGGCAGAACTTCCAGCCATATTTTCGAGCCATTGCTTCAGAGGTTGGAATGTAAAGATCAAGGTTGGATGACAAAGTGCCTTACTCAAGTAGGGAGGTTTTTTTTTTGCTAAATCATAAACTTTATTAACAAGAAGAACTAAAAAGTTTTACACAAGAAACAGAAAAACAACCACACCAACAAGGAAGAAAAAACTAAAAAATACAACTCAAAAAAGAGCTAAACAAAGAAAACAAGCTAGCTGGTATGAGAGAGCCCTCTTCTGCTGATGCCAAAAAAATCAAGGACCTGCTTATCATATCCTTAATTAAAACCCCTTTAACACCTACATCCAACAACCTTATGCAAATACAGCTCTTCCCCATGCATGTGCACAAACAGATTGACAAGATAGCCAATTTTATTTTTTTTGGGCCATGATTCCTCTGTTAAAAAACTCCACCCTTTAGGATGAAACAAGCTAAACAAACCGATAGCTAAAGGGTGACTCGGCATAAGAAAGAGTAGCCATCACAACAAAGCCCTGCACATGAAAAGAATATGGAACATTTATAACCATCCATGCTCCATCTGCACCGGACTCTACAACGAGAAATACCTCAATAATCAACTTATACTGCAAAGTACTAATAATATGATTTCAGGTAAATTTCCTCTGCTGTGGTTAAAAGCTGAACAAAACTCTTTTCTTAAAGTTTCTGGGCCCACCAGAGAATATTTAGACCAATAAGAACCTCCATATTTTTCACACCACCAATATTACGTCCAGGAACACCACCAATACTATTTACTTTAATCTGTTTTGACCCCACTTGAGACTACTATTTTAATCTCCCTTTACTCTCCTCAACCTTTTTTCTTTCTGATTATACAGTACACAACCGAGAAAATACTTCTTTTTCTGCCTCTTTTCCTCTCCCTATTCTTTTTCACTCTTTCTTCTTTCTTTTTGATGAAACCCTACGCGGTAGACAACCAAAAAAATACTTCTTCTTTCGTCTCTTTTCCTCTTCCTATTCCTTTTCACTATTTCTCTCTCATGATTGTATTATTAGTTTGCAGGTAACTCTTTTGCTGATTCTCTCAAGTTATCAGGTATCTCTCTCTATTCCTTTTCACTATTTCTCTCTCACGATTGTTTTGTTATTTTGCAGGTAAAATATATTTTTTTTGTTGATTTGAGTTGATTCTTTGTTATCAGATAAATAATACATGCAGAGGGAATCAAAGACGCAAATCATATATAGTTTTCAGCGTAGATTTTTGTCTTTGTGTTCCTATTCTGTTTTAACTTTGTTCATCTTTGGTTTTAGCAGGCGAGAGTTTATCTCTGTTATGTTCTATAGAGGAAGCACAACAAATTAAACCCTCAGATAAAACTCAAACCCTATCGCGTTTGGTAAATCCTAGCCCGCTATCTATTTTTATAATATGATTTTAGGTGAATTTCCTTTGTTGTGGTTAAAATCTAAACAAAGCTCTCTTCTTAGAGTTTCTGGCCCCACCAGAGAATATTTAGACTAATAAGAACCTCCAGATTTTTCGCACCACCGATATTACGTCCAGGAACACCACTAATACTATTTACTTTAATCTGTTTTGACCTCACTTGAGAATACTATTTTAATCTCTCTTTATTCTCCTCAACTTTTTTTCTTTCTGATTACACAGTACTAGAGGTGGCAACGGGCCGGGTTAGGGTCAACCCGTGGAGGGTTAGACGGGTTACGGGTTGGCTATGATCAACACTAACCCGGCTTGTTTATCCTACGGGTTCATGATTACCAACCTTATCCTGTGGCGGGTAAACCCGCGGGTTAACGGGTCGGACCTAGGAAATCAGGTGATTTGGTTTTGGCTTCGTTTAAAGACCAAAAAATACTAGTACAACCGTTGCCACGGTGGGAGGGCCGACCGAAGAAGAATCTGAAGATGGCGACTACTTTCACATCCGTTTCAGCAAAAATGATATTTTCTCCCCATTTCGGAAAAAGTGATACTTTCACCTCGTCTCAAAAAAAGGGACACTTTCGCCTCGTCTCAGAAAAACTGATGCTTTTGCCCCGTTCCAGAAAAAGTGATGCTCTCGCTCCGTTCCAGAAAAAGTGATACTTTTTCTGGAACGGAGCGAAAGTATCACTTTTTCCTAAACGGGGCGAGAGTATCCCTTTTCCCTAAACGGGACGAAAGTATCACTTTTCCCAAAACGGGGCGAAAGTATCACTTTTTCCCGAAACGGGGAGAAATGATCACTTTTCCTGAAACAGAATGTGAAAGTTTTTTCTGAAACGGAAAATTAGTCGATCCATAAACCAAAATATGGTTACATGATGTGTTATGCATCCTTTGTGGTGGTTTGTATAATGGCTATGCATTTAATTTTCGAGAATTGTGCCTAAAATGAAGGTATCACTTTTCTTGAAACGGAGGGAGTACATCGTTTTATTAGTTGCAACAGAAAATTAGTTGATGCATAAACCAAAATATGGTTACATAAAGTATTATGTATCATTTATGGTGGTTTGTAAAATGAATATACATTTAATTTTCTAAAATTATGCCTAAAATGATAAATACCTCCGAATATTTCGTAAAAACTCAAAATTTGATATTGTTGTTTGTGCTCATTGGATATGTTTTTTTATTAGCTTTACAACGAGATAAAATTTGTAAAATTCCAAGGCACGGATTTTTGGATATGTTATATTAAAGTTTGCATTCCAATTATACCCCTAAAAAAATAGGATACATAAGGAGTTATAGTAATTGGACAAAAAGGGAGGGATATTTTTGGTTTTTCGTCCCTAACCATTTCCAATCTTTTTGTTTCAATTTGATGACTTAGGATTTACAAAAAAGTGGCCATATAAGGTCCACCCTCGCTTCGCTCGGTCGGCCCAATTAAAGCAGTCAGTAAGGATCGAACCTCAGCCTTACTGCTTGCAAATAAAGCATTGTGACCACTAGGCTAGGCGTCAGATGTTGTCATTTTTGTTATTAAAAAATAATTAAGTAATATCTAAGGCCTTCTTTGCCCCTTATTAATTAATCGGTCAAAATGTCAAATACATATCGCAATTTTTTGTACTCCCAAAATTTTATCACCGTCCTGCACTCATGCTCCTGCTATACTTTTGTATCCATGTTCATCTCCGAAACAAATAGCCTCCTTCTACTACTCAAATCAATGAAACGATTCCCATCCAGGCATCCACCATCTCCTGATTCATCTATTTGCTTTAGAATCGTGATCTTTCTTTCTCTCTTAATTATATCTCTCTACTAAATACTTTTGTAGATCTTATAGATGATGAATTAATTCATTTTGATGTGAGATTTGATCTTTCATTTTACTGATATGGGTATTTATTAATATGTGAAACATTATATGAATGAATCTAAGCAAGGGTTTATCATTTTTTTTGTTTTTGTTTGAGTATATGGATGATGTAACTAATCATTATTCTTGGTTTTAGATATGAAATTTTGGGATTTTTAGTATTTGAGATTGTACAATTGAAGATGTTAGTGGCTATCGATGATTAGGGTAAACTGAATTGATGGATTTTGAACTGATTTAGGGATGATCAGTCAAGTTTTTCCCTTAAATCAATGATTCAATGATATTCAGGGGTTTTTCACAATAGATTTCACCCTAAAATCGTAGAATTAATCATTTCCAAGAAAAAGACGGGTTGACGGGTTAACCCGCGGGTTAGACGGGTCAACCCTATTTACCAACGGGTTCTGAAACCTCAACCCTAGCCCGGCCCTATTAACTAACAAGTAGGGTTAGGTTCGGGTTTACACGGGTCAGGTTAGGTCCAACCCGCGGGTTTTGACCCTAATTGCCAGCTCTACACAGTACATAACCGAGAAAATACTTCTTCTTCTGCCTCTTTTCCTCTCCCTATTCTTTTTCACTCTTTCTTCTTTCTTTCTAATGAAACCGTACGCAGTACACAACTAAGAAAATACTTCTTCTTCCGCCTCTTTTCCTCTCCCTATTCCTTTTCACTATTTCTCTCTCATGATTATATTATTAGTTTGCAGGTAACTCTTTTGCTGATTTAAGTTGATTCACTCAAGTTATCAGGTATCTCTCTTTATTCCTTTTCATTATTTCTCTCTCATGATTGTTTCGTTATTTTGCAGGTAAAATATATTTTTTTTGTTGATTTAAGCTGATTCTTTGTTATCAGATAAATAATACATGCAAAGGGAATCAAGGACGCAAATCATATATAGTTTTTAGCGTAGATTTTTTTTTCTTTGTGCTCCTATTCTGTTTTAAGCTTGTTCATCTTTGGTTTTAGCAGATGAGAGTCTATCTCTGTTATGTTCTATAGAGGAAGCACAAAAAAATAAACCCTTAGATAAAACTCAAACCCTATCGCGTTTGGTAAATCCTAGCCCGTTATCTAATTTTATAATATGATTTCAGGTGAATTTCCTTTGTTGTGGTTAAAAGATAAACAAATCTCTTTTCATAGAGTTTCTGGCCCCACCATAGAATATTTAGACCGATAAGAACCTCCATATTTTTGGCATCACCAATATTACGTCCAGGAACACCACTAATACTATTTACTTTAATCTGTTTTGACCCCACTTGAGAATACTATTTTAATCTCTCTTTATTCTCCTCAACTTTTTTTCTTTCTGATTACATAGTACACAACTGTAGGACCAGAATATCGCTACAACGCTATTCTTGCGATATTAACAACGTTTCTGCGAGCGTCACTACCAATTCTTTCACAACGTTTCACGAGCGTCACAGAATATCCAAAAGAAGCTGACGATGGAAGAAATAAAGGAAGAATATGTTGATCCTGCGATGGTCATCATTCTTGCGATAGGAAATATTTTAGCGATCGCGATGAGGTCGCAGAATAGATCCGAAATAGGAGGAAAACTTAGCTGTCATCCATTATGTAAATCCCTATATAAAGGGCTCGATAAATCCAGAAAAGGATGATGTATTTTTGAGAGCTGAAAGAGTCTTGAGGAGAGAGAAACTTCAAGAGAGTATTTGTAATCTTGATTTCTTCCAATTCTGTAAACATTTCTGAAATTTGAATAGTAAAGTGTCGTTTAAATCTTTGAAGTTTAATTGATTTCCGACAGATTTCTATAGAATCTTAACAAGGGTGTAGTGTAGGAATTCCTGCAACTACATTTTGGCGCCCGAAACAGGGATTGAATTAACAAAAATCGAAGAAGAGGATAAGAATTGTTCAAGATTAAGGAAAGTAAATCGGTGAGATAATTGAAGGAAGGATGATCAGAATCAAAAAGGATTGTAGAAAATTGGAATGTGATATGGTAACAAGATCAATGGTTGATAGATTTCATGAAAACATTAAGGGGAAGATACATAAACGGGATTTTGAAGGAAGGAAGATTATGACAGTGGAGAAGATATCATCGTTGAAATATTGGGAAAAACAAGAAATCACGTTTACAGCAACAGAAATACCATAAGAAGATTTAAGTCATACATATCCATTGGTGGTCACAGTAACCACTATACCAATGAGAAAGGAGAAATCAATAAAATATGTAGAAGAATGGGCTATGAATAGAACTTTGGTAGACACAAGAAGTTCTGTAGACATGATATTTTATCATACCTTCATGAAAATGGGATATAAGGATGAAGAAATGTCTCATTCAACATATTATGTTCATGGCTTTGGAAAGTCTATAACAAAACCTAAAGGTGAGATAGTGGTACGAATTCCACTAGGAGAAATTGAAACACAAATATCATTATGTGTAGTAGATGTGGAATCGCCGTACAATATGATACTGGGAAGACCGTGGATACATGCAATCAAATCCGTAGCATCAACATTGCACCAGTGAATTAAATTTCCTATGCCTAGTGGAATCGGAGAAATTAGAGGAGATACGGATTTTTCAAAATTATGTTACCAAATTGAAGTGAAAAATTGTGAAAACAGTCCAAAGTTGCGAAAATATCGCAGAAAACTGGCGAGAGAATCAAAGAAAGAAGAAGAGTTTAAAGTTTACATGATAAGAGCAAAGGAGGGAAAAGGAGTGCCCAGTGAAATTTCGCGAGAGGGAGATGAATTTACGAGAATTATGAAAACACCAACACCAATGGGAGAACCTGAAGCCAGTTACACTGTTGCGGAACCAACAAAAGAAGTAAATATTGGGAGTAAAGAAGAGCCTAAAATACTAAAAATTGGGACTAGAATGGAGGCATATGAAGAAGAAAAAACTATAAATCTCTTGCGAGAATATAAAGATATCTTCGCGTGGAGTATGGATGAAATGCCGGGGATAGATCCATCAATAGCATGTCATAAATTAGAAATCAACAAAAATGTAAGACCATTCAAGCAAAGAATAATAAAAATCGCAACAACATACCATTCTCAAATAGAGGAAGAACTACAGAAAATGCTCGATGCAGGAATTATAAGGCAAGAAAAATATCTAGAATGGATTGCAAATATGGTGGTGGTCCCGAAGAAGAACAAAGGGATAAGAATATGCATAGATTTTACTGATTTGAACAAGGCTTGTCCAAAAGATAGTTTTCCATTGCCAGATATCCCACAAATGGTTGAATCAGCAGCGGGAAATGCAAGAATATCATCACTAGATGGATATAAAGGATATGACCAAATTCTTCTCGCTGAAGAAGATCAAGAACATACAACATTTTTTGCTCCAAGAGGGTTGTATTGTTACACAAAGATGCCATTTGGTTTGCTAAATGCTGGAGCAACATATCAAAGAATGGTAGAGAAGGTGTTTGCAAAATGGATCCACAAAACATTAGAAGTGTATGTAGATGATATGCTGATCAAAAGCAAAGAAGTCGAGAATCATGTGCAAGATTTGAAAGAGATTTTCGATCAAATGCGGCAATTCAATATTAAAGTGAATCCTGATAAGTGTACCTTTGGAGTAACTTCATGGAATTTTTTGGGGTATATTGTATCAAAAGAAGGAATACAAGTTGATCCAGAAAAGGTACAAGAAATTCGCGATATGCCAACACCTGCAACAATAAAAGATGTACAAAAATTGAATGTACTTTTATCCTCGCTAGGGAGATTCATTTCGCGATCTTCAGATAAGTGAAAACATTTTTTCGACATATTGAAGAAGGGAACAAAATTCAAGTGGACGGATGAATGTGAAAGGGCTTTTCAAGGAATCAAAGAACATTTAGTGAACGTATCTATTTTACAAAAGGATGAACCAGGAGAAGAACTATTGATCTATCTCGCGACAACCACATACGCGCTAAGTGCAGTATTGCTGCGAGTAGACGAAGGAGTAGAAAAACCAATCTACTATATCAGCAAAACATTCAATTCTGCAGAGAGAAATTATTCCAAGATTGAGAAGTTAATTCTAGCATTGGTACATGCGACTTTCAAGCTTCGTATTTATTTTCAAGCACATAAAATCAAAGTATTAATGAAGGTACCCATTGAGTCAGTAATGAAAAATTCAAAAAGATCAGGTAGGGTTGAGCGATGGAACGCACAAGTAGGACACTTTGATATCCAATATGAAATTCTATCTTCGCCAAAATCCCAAGTCATCGCAGAGTTCTTGGATGAATTTCCTTTGGAGGATGATGAAGCTGTGGAAGAGATGATGGATGTAGAAGAGGAATGCGGAGATCAAAAGAGCTATTAATAGAACCCAACAGATGGGAAATATTAGTGGATGGATCATCAAATGGAGAAGGAAATGGAATTGGAGTTGTTTTCATATCGCTAGAAGGAGAAAAAACAGCTTTTTCATTTAGATTAGAATTTGCATCTACAAACAATGAGACAGAATATGAGGCTGTGATCCATGCTTTAAAATTCGCGATAGAAATGAATTTGGAAAATACCAGAATTACCAGCGATTCACAATTGGTTATTCGTCAGATAAAAGGAAAGTACACAACAAATGAACCATCCCTGAGAAAATACAAAAGACTCGTTGAAGAATTATCTGCGAAAATACCAAAAATAAAATGGAGACACATATCAAGGAAATATAATAGGCTCGCAGATGCTTTCGCTTTCATATCTAGTATGATGACAAATCCATTGGCGAGATGCATAAAAATTCAAACACTTTCATTTCCATCGATAAACAAATAAGAAGAAGAGACGGATGTAATGATGGTAGAAGCTAGCGATGGAGAACCCACGAGCAATATCACGGATTGGCGACCAGATCTTCATGCATACTTGGCGAGAGGAGAAATTCCAAGAAACAGATTAGAAGCACACAAGTTGAAAAGTAGGGCAACCAATTATGAGCTAAGAGATGGAGTGTTATATCGCAGATCTTTTAATGGACCATCGCTAAGATGTTTGACGAGAGAAGAAGGACAAAAAGTATTAAAGATGTTACATAGTGGTAACGCTGGTAATCACAGTGGAGGAAGATCTTTAGCATATAGAACAAAAATGTAGGGTTATTACTGGCCATATATGCATGAGGATGCAAAGCAACTCGCAAGGCGTTGCGAGGATTGCCAGCGATACGGAAAAAAGATACATGCACCAGGAGCACCATTATCATCTTCAACAAGTGTGTGGCCCTTTGGGAAATGGGGGTTAGATATTGTGGGACCATTTGTACCTGGTTCTGGACAAAGAATATATCTGATTGTAGCAACAGATTATTTCACAAAATGGGGAGAAGTAAAGGCGGTACAACATATTCGCGATAAAGATATTTTTACATTCATCTTTGAAAATATAATCTGCAGATTTGGGATTCCAGCACAATTAGTATTTGATAATGGAAAGCAATTTGAGGGACAGAATATAGAATTGTTACTCAATGCATTTAAGATAAAATGTGGAAAGTCTACTCCTTTATACCCACAAGCAAATGGTCAGGCTGAGGCAACTAATAAAACAATCGCAGACATCTTGAAAAAGAAGTTAGAAGGATACCACAGAGCATGGTGTGAGCAAGTACATAATACAATATGGGCTTACAACACAATTAGATGAGAAGCAACTGGAATGTCACCATTTTGTTTGACATATGGGGTAGAAGCTGTACTACCAACAGAAGTTATTATTCCTACAACAAAAAGAGAAGCATGGGAAAGAAATTTAAGTGCCGGTATGATACTAATTAAGTTGGATGAATTAGAAGAAAAAAGAGAACAAACTCTACAACATATGGAGAATTATCAACGCAGATTAGCTCGCGAGTACAACAAACGTGTTAAGAAGCGTGAATTCCAACCTGGCGATTTAGTACTGCGAGAAATGCCTGGTTATCAACGAGAAAGTGTTGGAAAATTGGAGAGAAAATGGGATGGACCATAAATCATTAAAGAGATAGTTGGAACTGGGGCATACAAACTAATGGATCCTGAAGGAAGAGATGTAGATCAAAGACTCGATAGACCATGGAATAGATTATTTCTGAAGAGGTATTATCAATGACATCCTCTGTGTGATAAGAAATACTGGTATGTTATATGATGACATAGATAATAAACTCTTTTCTCTCTCTTACAATTGAAAAATTCTTCTGATACAAAGCTCAACAAGAGCAGCTAGCATCATCGCAAGAAAAGCGAATAAAATTTCGCAGAGATTAAAGAATGGGACAAACCTTTATGGCGTGCACCCTAGTTTGCGAATAAAATTTCGCAAGAGGCAAATGTAAGACCTAATAGCGCGTCATAAGTGGGGGTATCTCTCGACATGATTCAGGGGTAAGGTTATACCGCTGCTGGATCCTGAGTCATGCAGATGTTGGGGTTAAAGAAAACCTATCCGGGAGAGAGATCTTGGATTTCCAACTATATATGGTTATACCCTGGTTGGACAACTGAGAATCTCTTCCAAGAAGTGCAAAGTATGACCAAGGCGCCGAGGTACACGGTTGAGCCAAGGGTGCCAAGGGTGTACGAAACTTCCTTTCCATTCTTGGTAAGTCTTGGATATGATGCACTTGGCCTGAAGAAAACCCCACTTAGGGTGCAGTCTTGTAACTATAAGCCATATAGGCATAAAGGACAAGAGGCTGCGAAAACAGATGGTTGTTGGTAAATCTGGATGGGAGGAGCTAGTCTTGTATGGCCGATGTGCCCTCCTTGAAGGGGCAACCATGGGGAAGATAAGGGCGGCACCCTCCATTAGGGAGCTGATAAGTGTCTTAAGACGGCAATGTCATGGGGATTTATGATCGCAAAAACATTTAGGCCTATCATATTATCGCGTGAAGTAAATTATACAGAGGCAATAAGCCAAAATTTAAGATGAGATCAATGTGTTTTTACATGTAAGTGTAAAGACGTCCTGCTATTTCATCGCAAGACGACAATGTCATAAGGCTAAATTCTTGAAAGAGAGTTTATACTTGTCATATTGTCGCAAAGATTTTGAAAGAACATGCATAAGACAAGATCAAAGGGTCTTTACATGCAAATGTTAAGAAATCCTGCGATTTTGTCGCAGACAGAAAAAATTTGGCAAAATAAGACCTTTAACTAGTAAGGCAAAATAAGACTAAAAGAATAATCTATACCAATTAACTATTCTATTTTAAGATTGCAGGAAGTATTCATTCATCGCGGAACTATATATAAGAAGGCAAATCCTTCACATTGCAGATTCCTTCAGAATTTTTCACAACATCGCAACAGTATTCATTGTATCGCATATATATTCATACTTTCGCGAATATCGCAACAACGATATTCCTTAAAGAAGATACAGAAAATGATTCACCATTTCAAGAAAGATAATGAAGGGAAAGTAAGGGAATAGAGAAGTAAGATTTCATTATCTTCCTTGAAAATATTCAAAGTAAGCTAAATTGAAAGTTAAATTATAAAAGTCTCAAAAGTTACATCGCTCGCAAAAAAGAAGAAGAAAAAGAAAGCAAAGATAAAATTTCAGCGATGGCTTCGCCAGATTTATTCTTCTTGCTCGTCAGATTTATTATTTCTGCTAGAGTTATCAGCTTCTTCAGTATCCTTTTCATCATGAGTCTCTCCTTCTTTTGACTCTTCATCAACATTTGCTTCGCCAGACGCAGCTGCTTCTCTGGGAGGACTTTTTTTTTCTTCTTCTTCACCATCTTCTTGAGTGGTAGTCTCTTCATCATTAGTAAACTCTAAATCTTCATCCATGGGAAGAGGAATTTCATCATCATCAACCTTTAGAGGAGGAACAGATACATGAGGGAGAGAATTGGAGAGCAGAATCTCGTTCACAAGAACTTCAACACTGAGGTGGACTTTGCGAAGGAAACTTCTTTCACGATTCCTAATCTCTATGTTTTTAAAGTATTCGAGATAGTCAAGTCTTCTTTCTGCTTTGTCGCGGGAATCAAGATAATTGGAAACAAGAGACTTATTTTCTTTGCGAACTTTATCCAATTTAGTGGTCAGATCAGTGATGGTAGAATGAATATTTCTTTCAGATTCTGCGAGCAACAAAATAATAAAAGATCAGTTAGACAAAAATTTCACAAGGAATATAACACAAAATTTTATAAGAAGATCAACAAGAGAGGCAGTCAATCGACTACCTTGTTTTTGCGAGGTTAAGTTTTGGATTAATGCAAATAAACAGTTCTCCCATTGATTCATGGCATCATCGAATTTATCGCCAACCATACCCTTCAGACAAGATTTCATACTTTCTTATTTGTTGCGAAGATATGAGTTTTCCTTTGCTAATAAAGAATGAGATTCCTTTAATTGAGAGTATTGGTCTTGAAGTTCGCTGGATCTTAAACTAAGAGTTAATCTACCCTTGATAAGTTTATCCTTCTCGGCAGCAGATGATTCAGTTAATTCCTTGAGCTCATTCTTAAGAGGGAGAAGAGATTGCTCTTGGTTGTTACATATGCTTTGAAGATTACTTAATTGCTGCGAGGAAATCGCCATCAAGCTTGAAAATCTATGTTTGTCTTGGGACAAAGTATTATTCTCATCTAATAAAGATTTCATCGCCAAATTAGCCTTAAAAAACAAGTATGAGAGGCGATCAACCTCGCCACTTAATAAATTATGCCTTTGAAATAATTGATTATTCTCATTAGTAAGATTATTTATGTGATCAATTGAATAAGTGTAAAGATTGTCTAGTCTAGTATGTTGATCCATCCAAGAATCTCTTTCAACACGCGTTTCTTCAGCGATAGATTCAAATTTGAGTCTTTCTATGAAACGAGTCCGATTTGAAACTAATATATGAATCAAGAATTTAAGAAGTAAATCTGAGTACAGAAAATATAAAAGTAAAACAGAAAAACCAAAGAGCAGAGGCAAGAAAAATGTACCTTTCAGCTCATCATTTTTTCTACGAAGATTCTCGCAGTTTAAAGAAGAGTTGCGGAGCATATGATTCAAAGTATCACACTCAGCAGTTTTAACTTGAAGGCTTTTCCTCAGAGCTTCAATCTCATTTTCCAAAGACACTTGCGAAACATCACCATCAGAGCCAAAATACTTGAGTAGAGTCTCGCAAGCTTCATGTTGAAGAGGATCAGTGGAAGACTTTCTAGCATTGTCTAAAATGTTAGACAAGATTTTAAAAGCAACATCAACACCTGCAAAAGTTTCGTTTGATGAAGGAAGGGGTGTAGAAGATGAAGTAGTAATGAGAGCAAGTTGACGATCATTTGTGATGGTTGAGTTGTCAGGAGGAGTATGTGGAAAAACAACAGTTGAAGGCTGTAAAGGACTATAAGGAGT
The DNA here is from genome assembly GCA_023529315.1 of Papaver bracteatum. Classification (NCBI taxonomy): domain Eukaryota; kingdom Viridiplantae; phylum Streptophyta; class Magnoliopsida; order Ranunculales; family Papaveraceae; genus Papaver; species Papaver bracteatum. The sequence continues at coordinate 309,870 of JAJJWX010004416.1, read as the reverse complement.
CTCAGTTACAGCAATTTTAGAAGCTTGATCTGTCAAAGGATCAGAAGAAGTAGAAGTATGGGTAGCGATATTCTCGCAAACAAAAGTAGAAATATTTGGTTGCGATGGTGTGGGAGTAATCTTTACAGATGTTAATGTGGGCATAATGAGATCTTCCCCAAGTGTCTTAAAGTGGCGAGATCTTTTGGGAGGCCTAACAGGGTTCTCATCATTTTGCGAACAATAACTCAGATAAGAAACAAAGGCAACAATATTGTTATTAGGAAATAAAATATGTTTCTTACTACCTTATCATTCGCATAATTCCTCTTCTTCTTCTCTGCTAGTCTTTTGCGAGTATTAGGGTTTTGAATCGTGGATTGTTTAGTTCCACTGAAGAGAAGACATAACATGGAAGTTATGAAGAATCAAATAAGAAAGATTGGAGAATGAAAGTAAAAATTGGCTTAAATAAATAACATAAGTCAAGAAACATACCTTGATGACTCCATTAGAACAGTAATAGAAGAATATGAAGAAGAAGAAGAGTTGCAGACAGAAGATGAAGTAGACAAATAAAGAAGATGAGGAAACGGAAGAAGAAAATTAGTTTTGAAACTTAACACTACCTTTTATAGGCAAAAGGGGGTGGGCCTATTGAGCAGAGACGTGTCAATAAATGAAGGAATTCACAACGCGTGTAAGAAAGGCTAGATTAACGGAATCTTGTCGAGAAGAAAGTATAAAAGAGAAAAAAGTTGCGAGGGTAATAAAGAATATTGGTTCTCATGATCTTCTCTTCTTCGCAGAAAAGACATGAGAAGAGGCAAGATGTAGGACCATAATATCGCTACAACGTTATTCTTGCGATATTAACAACGTTTCTGCGAGCATCACTACCAATTCTTTAACAACGTTTCACGAGCGTCACAGAATATCCAAAAGAGCTAACGATGGAAGAAATAAAGGAAGAATATGTTGATCCTGCGATGGTCATCATTCTTGCGATAGGAAATATTGTAGCGATCGCGATGAGGTCGCAGAATAGATCCGAAATACGAGGAAAACTTAGCTGTCATCCATTATGTAAATCCCTATATAAAGGGCTCGATAAATCCAGAAAAGGATGATGTATTTTTGAGAGCTGAAAGAGTCTTGAGGAGAGAGAAACTTCAAGAGAGTATTTGTAATCTTGATTTCTTCCAATTCTGTAAACATTTATGAAATTTGAATAGTAAAGTGTCGTTTAAATCTTTGAAGTTTAATTAATGTCCGACAGATTTCTATAGAATCTTAACAAGGGTGTAGTGTAGGAATTCCTGCAACTACAACAACCGAGAAAATACTTCTTCTTCTGCCTCTTTTCCTCTCCCTATTCTCTTTCACTTTTTCTTCTTTCTTTCTGATGAAACCCTACGCAGTACACAACCAAGAAAATACTTCTTCTTCCGCCTCTTTCCCTCTCCCTATTCCTTTTCACTCTTTCTCTCTCATGATTATATTATTAGTTTGCATGTAACTCTTTTGCTGATTTAAGCTGATTCTCTCAAGTTATCAAATATCTTTCTCTATTCCTTTTCACTATTCCTTCTCTCACGATTGTTTTGTTATTTTGCAGGTAAATTTTTTTGTTTTTGTTGATTTGAGATGATTCTTTGTTATCAAATAAATAATACATGCAGAGGGAATCAAAGACGCAAATCATATATAGTTTTCAGCGTAGATTTTTTTTATTTGTGCTCCTATTCTGTTTTAACTTTGTTCATCTTTGGTTTCAGCATGTGAGAGTTTATCTCTGTTATGTTTATAGAGGAAGCAAAACAAAATAAACCCTCAGATAAAACTCAAACCCTATCGCGTTTGGTAAATCCTAGCCCGCTATCTATTTTTATAATATGATTTCAGGTGAATTTCCTTTGTGGTTGTTAAAATCTAAACAAAGCTCTCTTCTTAGAGTTTCTGGCCCCACCAGAGAATATTAGACCAATAAGAACCTCCATATTTTTCGCACCACCAATATTACGTCCAGGAACACCACTAATACTATTTACTTTAATCTGTTTTGACCTCACTTGAGAATACTATTTTAATCTCTCTTTATTCGCCTCAACTTTCTTGCTTTCTGATTACACAGTACACAACCGAGAAAATACTTCTTCTTCTGCCTCTTTTCCTCTCCCTATTCTTTTTCACTCTTTCTTCTTTCTTTCTGATGAAACCCTACGCAGTACACAACTAAGAAAATACTTCTTCTTCCGCCTCTTTTCCTCTCCCTATTCCTTTTCACTATTTCTCTCTCATGATTATATTATTAGTTTGCAGGTAACTCTTTTGCTGATTTAAGCTGATTCTCCCAAGTTATCAGGTATCTCTCTCTATTCCTTTTCACTATTTCTCTCTCACGATTGTTTTGTTATTTTGCAGGTAAATTTTTGTTGTTGTTGATTTGAGATGATTCTTTGTTATCAGATAAATAATATATGCAGAGGGAATCAATGACGCAAATCATATATAGATTTCAGCGTAGATTTTTTTTTTTCATTTGTGCTCCTATTCTGTTTTAACTTTTCTCATCTTTGGTTTCAGCAGGTGAGAGTTTATCTCTGTTATGTTCTATAGAGGAAGGACAACAAAATAAACCCTCAGATAAAACTCAAACCCTTTCGCGTTTGGCAAATCCTAGCCCGTTATCTATTTTTATAATATGATTTCAGGTGAATTTCCTTTTTTGTGGTTAAAAGATGAACAAAGCTCTCTTCATAGAGTTTCTGGCCCTACCAGAGAATATTTAGACCGATAAGAACCTCCATATTTTTGGCACCACCAATATTACGTCCAGGAACACCACTAATACTATTTACTTTAATATGTTTTGATCCCACTTGAGAATACTATTTTAATATCTCTTAATTCTCCTCAACTTTTTTTCTTTCTGATTACACAGTACACAACCGAGAAAATACTTCTTCTTCTGCCTCTTTTCCTCTCCTTATTCTTTTTCACTCTTTCTTCTTTCTTTCTGATGAAACCCTGCGCAGTACACAACCAAGAAAATACTTCTTCTTCCGCCTCTTTTCCTCTCCCTATTCCTTTTCACTCGTTCTCTCTCATGATTATATTATTAGTTTTCAGGTAACTCTTTTGCTGGTTTAAGCTGATTCTCTCAAGTTATCAAGTATCTCTCTATTCCTTTTCACTATTCCTTCGCTCACGATTGTTTTGTTATTTTGCAGGTAAAATATGTTTTTTTTGTTGATTTGAGTTGATTCTTTGTTATCAGATAAATAATACATGCAGAGGGAATCAAAGACGCAAACCATATATAGTTTTTAGCGTAGATTTTTTTTATTTGTGCTCCTATTATGTTTTAACTTTGTTCATCTTTGGTTTCAGCATGCGAGAGTTTATCTCTGTTATGTTCTATAGAGGAAGCACAAAAAAATAAACCCTCAGATAAAACTCAAACCCTATCGCGTTTGGTAAATCCTAGCCCGCTATCTATTTTTATAATATGATTTCAGGTGAATTTCCTTTGTTGTGGTTAAAATCTAAACAAAGCTCTCTTCTTAGAGTTTCTGGCCCCACTAGACAATATTTAGACCAATAAGAACCTCTATATTTTTCGCACCACCGATATTACGTCCAGGAACACCACTAATACTATTTACTTTAATCTGTTTTGACCTCACTTGAGAATACTATTTTAATCTCTCTTTATTCTCCTCAACTTTTTTTCTTTCTGATTACACAGTACACAACCGAGAAAATACTTCTTCTTCTGCCTCTTTTCCTCTCCCTATTCTTTTTCACTCTTTCTTCTTTCTTTCTGATGAAACCCTACGCAGTACACAACTAAGAAAATACTTCTTTTTCCGCCACTTTTTCTCTCCCTATTCCTTTTCACAATTTCTCTCTCATGATTATATTATTAGTTTGCAGGTAACTCTTTTGCTGGTTTAAGCTGATTCTCTCAAGTTATCAGGTATCTCTCTTTATTCCTTTTCACTATTTCTCTCTCATGATTGTTTTGTTATTTTGCAGGTAAAATATTTTTTGTTGTTGTTGATTTAAGATGATTCTTTGTTATCAGATAAATAATACATGCAAAGGGAATCAAAGACGCAAATCATATATAGTTTTCAGCGTAGATTTTTTCTTCTTTGTGCTCCTATTCTGTTTTAAGCTTGTTCATCTTTGGTTTTAGCAGATGAGAGTTTATCTCTGTTATGTTCTATAGAGGAAGCACAACAAAATAAACCCTTAGATAAAACTCAAACCCTATCGCGTTTGGTACATCCTATCCCGTTATCTATTTTTATAATATGATTTCAGGTGAATTTCCTTTGTTGTGGTTAAAAGATGAACAAAGCTCTCTTCTTAGAGTTTCTGGCCCCACCAGAGAATATTAGACCAATAAGAACCTCCAGATTTTTCGCACCTCCGATATTACATCCAGGAACACCAATAATACTATTTACTTTAATCTGTTTTGACCTCACTTGAGAATACTATTTTAATCTCTCTTTATTCTCCTCAACTTTCTTGCTTTCTGATTACACAGTACACAATCGAGAAAATACTTCTTCTTCTGCCTCTTTTCCTCTCCCTATTCTTTTTCACTCTTTCTTCTTTCTTTCTGATGAAACCCTACGCAGTACACAACTAAGAAAATACTTCTTCTTCGGCCTCTTTTCCTCTCCCTATTCCTTTTCACTATTTATCTCTCATGATTATATTATTAGTTTGCAGGTAACTCTTTTGCTGATTTATGCTGATTCTCCCAAGTTATTAGGTATCTCTCTCTATTCCTTTTCACTATTTCTCTCTCACGATTGTTTTGTTATTTTGCAGGTAAATTTTTGTTGTTGTTGATTTGAGCCGATTCTTTGTTATCAGATAAATAATACATGCAGAGGGAATCAAAGACGCAAATCATATATAGTTTTCAGCGTAGATTTTTTTTTTTTGCTCCTATTTTGTTTTAACTTTGTTCATCTTTGGTTTCAACAGGTGAGAGTTTATCTCTATTATGTTCTATAGAGGAAGCACAACAAAATAAACCCTCAGATAAAACTCAAACCCTATCGCGTTTGGTAAATCCTAGCCCGCTATCTATTTTTATAATATGATTTCAGGTGAATTTCCTTTGTTGTGGTTAAATTCTAAACAAAGCTCTTTTCTTAGAGTTTTTGACCCCACTAGAGAATATTTAGACCAATAAGAACCTCGAGATTTTTCGCACCACCGATATTACGTCCAGGAACACCACTAATACTATTTACTTTAATCTGTTTTGACCTCACTTGAGAATACTATTTTAATCTCTCTTTATTCTCCTCAACTTTTTTTCTTTCTGATTACACAGTACACAACCGAGAAAATACTTCTTCTTCTGCCTCTTTTCCTCTCCTTATTCTTTTTCACTTTTTTTTCCCTAATGAAACCCTACGTAGTACACAACCAAGAAGATACTTCTTCTTTCGCCTTTTTTCCTCTCCCTATTCCTTTTCACTCTTTCTCTCTCATGATTGTATTATTAGTTTGCAGGTAACTCTTTTGTTAATTTAAGCTGATTCTCTTTAGTTATCTGGGATCTCTCTCTATTCCTTTTCACTATTTCTCTCTCACGTTTGTTTTGTTATTTTGCAGGTAAAATATTTTTTTTTTTTGTTGATTTAAGCTGATTCTTTGTTATCTGATAAATAATACATGCAAAGGGAATCAAAAACGCAAATCATATATAGTTTTCAGCGTAGATTGTTTTTCTTTGTGCTCTTATTCTGTTTTAACTTTGTTCATCTTTGGTTTTAGCAGGTGAGAGCTTAGCTCTGTTACGTTCTATAGAGGAAGCACAACAAAATAAACCCTCAAATAAAACTCAAACCCTATCGCGTTTGGCAAATCCTAGCATGTTATCTTTCTTTTTTCTTAGGTTTTTTTTAGAAAATTATTCGATATCTTCTAATTTTTTTGTTGGATTTTTAATCATTTTTTTTTGGATTTTTCAGCTAAAGATTTTACTGCTTTTAGTATGTTCGCTTTTCTTCCATCCATTTGTTGACATAAACAAACAACAAATCTTAAAAGTAATAAGGATAGGAGAAGTGACAAGACCACAGACTTGGATAGGTTGCGTCAATATATATTGTCTGCAAAGGAGTTAGGACATCAATTCAAGTGATTCCGAGAGATACTATTAATCTTAATAAATGTACTTTTAGGTTTATGACAACTCTTGATGAAAACTAAGCCTTCTCGGAAGGAATTTTTACAAACATATGCAAATTAATGTGTGTGATTTGTCCCTATGTTAGAGGTGTTCCACAAGTATATACCTCTATGAACGAAAATGAAAAGATATGTAAAAGGTTAATAATGTCTTAGTTTCTCTTATGCAGGAAGAACCTGTCAATGAGGGGAAACTTTCTTTGAGAAGAATGCTGAAACAATAGGGACCTTAACATCTTGAAAAACTGTAAATTTGTTTTACTTAATGCGTTAGATTTCTCAGTTATGGGTATAGCTATTGATGCTTATATTTTTTTTTCATCTTTATAATTATGGTATGTCACCGTCAAGAACTTTGATGAAAAAAACGTTAAAGTGTGCAAGAGGTTGTAAAAGTATCAAATGCATCATATTTCCAAAGACCCGAAAAACGATTGGAATAATTATAGTGAAATACTAAGATCAATAGTTTTCTCATAAGATATATTTGTAGCAGCAAACAGTGAAGTAATTATGAGTAACAAGACCTTACGAAAAAGCTTAGCATTATATGGTCGAAATGTGTATGGAAAGCTTAGTGTTGGTACATATCAGCGTAGCATAATATGTGTGAGCCTTAGTACTTACATGATTAATGCGCCCAGACATTTAGGTACTTATATCCTTCTCCCTGTTCTTGGTGGTATCTTATTATAGATTTTACTAGAGTGGTTTGGGGACTTTAAAAATATATTTAACTTTGTTTTTCTCCTGCTATACCTTCACACAATTAATTAGCCAACTGGTGTGGAAATATTTTGTTAATATGCTATTTCTCGAGAATTTGTGGTGTGATACTGAGTTTGTTTGTTTCTAGGTAATTTAGAGGCTTGTTTTTTCCTACGTGAAATCTTCCTTTCAAGCATATGTTGGTTATGCTTTTGTAGGACTATGTAGCATGTCGAGTTAGCTGTGAGCAATTAGTGAATCGTCTTTTTCCGGACTCTTTATGGGGATTGATTTTAGCTTATTTTAAGTAAGTAAAAGCTTCATTTGTGCTCCTTTTAGGGCAAATCTATCTATAGTGTATAATTGTATTCTATAGTGTATGTTTTGATATTTTTATCAGCTTTATGTTCAATAGTAGTCCTGATTGACCAATCATCTATGCTGAAAATTTGACAATTGTATTGAAGTATTTGTATTTACAGTAACTTTAGCCTAGAACCTCTTGTGTTTCTTTTCGACTGCTGTGAAAGCAAAGAGTAGTAGACTGTGAAACATATGAAGTTCTATTTTCTTAAGCTATATTTGTAATTTTGTAGGTTTATGTGCGGTAATGGTCATTGAGATACCTCAAAGACAGTTTAAATCCTTCAAGAGACAATAACAGGAAAGAGTTGGATACTATTGTAGTGTCTGTAAAAGCACTCATTCCCTGGGTGAGAAAAAACTGATTGAAGTGAAGCAAGGTCTGAAATGAATTTTTCTAAATACATTGGAAGCAAAATATGGTTCTTATTGGTCTCAAGGCCTGGGAGAAGCGAGATATTTCATAGAGTCAATTATGTATATCTTTTTGATTTGTTTTGTGGAATGTAGAAGCAAGAAGGGTTCAACTAATTTATGTAATAGCGTAGAAGTTGTAGTGTTCGTTTCACTGTCTATGTGTAGGTGGTGTGTGCATGTTAGGACTCGATTTTTAATGCAAGTTATGATGGAAAATACATAAATAATATTAATTTCTAAAAACGTATTCATTATGGATCAGTTTGGCTTGGTAATTTTTGTGTGTATTAATAAGTTTTCCATCTTCTTTGTAGTTTCTGAATAGCCTACCATTAGTTTAGAAGTGTAAATTTGCTTTGGCGTTGATTAAAACTCAGATCTTTAATTAGTTTATTCGTGACTTAAGTCTGCAAAAGATATAATGCTAGGAATGGGCAACTTAACAAGGCACATATGGAGTCGCTAGATTATGAGCGTGACAATAACATTGCAAGGTAAGTTAAGGTATAGTTATTTTCTTTTTGAGGTATTGATAAACTTTACAATGAGGCATAAAGGGGGAAAAAAAACTTTATCACCTATTTTTTTGTTTCATGCTTCTAATTCTGAATCTCAACATAATTTTCTCTATAGAATAATATTTAGGCCCGTGCAGCGCACATGCACAACAACTAGTAATATTAGTACCTTCTTCAGCCATCCACAGTGGAAACAAATGGCATCCCTTATACCTTCCTTCAAACAGTATATATTTCATCGGATAGGAAACGGTTTAGACACCCCTATTAAAGCTGATTGGATACCTCATTTTCATACCCTTGATCCTACCCAGTGCTATCCTATCCAAATAGTAGCTGATATCGTTGACCCTATGATAAACACATATTTCACATATATTTAGTGTTAATTCCATGCTATTATTTGTTGGTTTTCTTGCATATTATTGTGTGTTACGGTTGTTTTCTCTTATTTGTGTGTTATTAGGTGAATAATCCAAAAAGAAGTGAATTTGAGCTCAGTTGTGCAATAAAAGAAGCTAGCCAAGAGTGAAGAAGGTCCAAAGACCAAATGTAACTCGTTCAAATACAATATTTCTACTTTTCATATTGTAGATGACGAGAAGGGGAAGCCAACGGCGAAAGAACGGAGTCATTCGGAGTTCGTATGAAGAAGTTATGGGCAAAATAAGAATGAACTTGGAATTAAACTGTCAGTCTTCCAGGACTGACAGTTGAATGGGCATCTCTTGTTAAGGGGCACCCTCACTGTACGTTAAGGGACACCTTCCTGTTAAGGGGTAGTCAGTTGAAGGGAACTACTAAAGGGAGTCCTGTATTTTACTTAAGGGGTTGTCAAAATTCGAATACTGTTAATGGCACCTGCAATACTGTTAAGGGGCCGCCATCATCTTCTTCACTTTTCACGGCCAGTCAGGGTTGCTGCCGACGACAGTTAACGATGATGAAACCCGTAGCTGAACTATGGTTGCTGTCGTGAAGAGGGGAGAGAAAAATGGAGATGCTGGTGGCTGTGAGGAGCTCGAACTGTTGGCAGTGACGAGCTCGACGGTGATGGTGGCTGTTGGGAGAACGAAGCTCGAGCATAAGCTGTTGGCATAGATGGAGCTCGAGCTGTTAACGATGATGATGGAGTTTTGGCTCGAGTTTTGGGTTGAAACTCGAGTGGTGTTGCTAGTGGTTTCTGAGAAGGAAACTGCATGGAGCTGCTGCCATGGTTTACCGGTGATGAATGGAGCTTCTCGACGATGGAATTCGAGTTCTACAGCAATGTTGAGCTCGACAGCAGAGAAGCACGAGCTGCTGCACCCGCAACAGGTAATGGAGCTGCTCAAACGTGATGGCTGTTTGGATCTCAGTTCAGGCGATGGTTATGGATAATAATCAACACGCTCGGCAATGGGAAAGAATGGTTGCTGTCACTATCGGAAGAGATGAGTTATGCTCGAGCTTGGAAGTGATATAGTTGAACTGGTGATGGGATAGTGAGGTTAGACAGGCTGCTGCTGTGGTTGTCGGGTTTGGAATTTGTGCTGTGATGATGAGATAGCGCGGTGAGATACCGTGACCGAAAGAACGAGTAGGTAGCTGATGGAGCTCGGTCTTGGTTTGCTGTTGGAGCACGTGTTGTCGGACAAACAATGAGAACAAAGAACAAGAAAGATAGTGGCAGTCAAAACATGCGCATGAGAATTGTGACAAAGAAAAAGAAGAGTTGAGGCGAGCAAGAGACGTGTCTCAGTTTGATGGCGAGAACGTGAAGTAAACAAAGTAAAGTATAAAGTCCATCAAATGCAGCAGCGCACAAAGAAATAAAGAGAAGAAAAATGTGTCCAACACATGCCCCGTAAGAGAAGAAAAATGTGTCAACACATGCATGCGCATGGGCTGAAGACAGAAAAATTGTTGCGCATTTCCCCTATAAATAGATCTGGAATGCTCCTCCCAAAAACACACCTCTCATTCTACTCTTCTTCTCTAGAGTTCTTCTTCTTCTAATTCTTCCATTTTTAGCTATATTTTATTTCTACTTCTTTATTTACTTATTTGCTAGTATTTCAAAATTATGAGTAACTAAAACTTTCTTTGATTAAGGGCGATTTCGAAGCCCGAAATATGAATCTATATTTGATATGCAATAACTTATTCTATTGCATTTATTTATGTTATTGATTGATTTTCTACTATGCTATTAATGTTTATGGATTATTTGTTAAGGGTTTAAGTTCGAAATTAAATCATTAATTCTTAATCTATTTGCTAGTTTAGATTTTCTTCGACCCGTAATTGTCTAGAAATATAAAAGCAAGTAGCAATATATGGGTACTAATGATGAGACTTTGTTAAGTGCCCGTATGTAGAAATCAACACTAGTAGGTTACAAGATTGTGCCATAGCTCACGTATTAAATACCTCGGACTAGATCGAGAGACAACTGCATACGCTTTTACTCGCCAAGAGATTAGGGAATTTCCTAGAAAAATACAATAACCAGATGTTGATCTTCTATCGGTTACATCACCTGCCCAATCAGAGTCTGTATATGCATGAAGACGAAGGTCTGACTTAGAGAAGAATTGCAAACCTTGATACAATGTTCCTTTGACGTATCTTAGAATCCTAAGAATGGCAGCAAAATGTGTAGTGCGAGGAGCTGACATGAATTGACTTACAACATGCACCGCATAGCTAATATCTGGTCTTGTTATTGTCAAATAATTAAGACTTCCAACTAGTTGTCTATAGAGAGTTGGATCAGGTAGAGCTTTTCCATCAATAGGATTGAGCTTAACATTAAGCTCAAGAGGTGTTTCTGAGGTCTTACTATCTGTTAAACCAGCTCGATTAAGAATCTCAGAAGCATATTTAACTTGAGATATAAAACAACCTTCAGATGATCTATCAACTTCTATGCCCAGGAAGTATCTTAAGTGACCAAGATCTTTCATTTGAAAGCATAAATTCAGATGAGTTTTGAGAGATTTTATACCTTCCTTGTCACCACTGTGATGACCATATCATCCACATATAGCGGGGAGAGGAGAACAGTTCCTTTGGAGACCTTCGAAGAACATTGCGGAGTCATATGGACTTTGACGAAAACCAAATTGAAGAATAGCAGCAGAAAATTTCTCGAACCATGCACGAGGTGCTTGTTTGAGTCCATAGAAAGCTTTACGAAGTTTACACACTGATTAGGATGATGAACTAAGCTGGAGGGGGTCTCATATACACTTCCTCTTGTAGTTCTCCGTGCAAGAATGCATTTTTAACATCCATCTGGTGAAGATCCCAATTTCGTACTGAGACCCACGAGAAAGAGTCTAATGTTGTCATACGTGCAACGGGAGCAAAAGTCTCTTCATAATCAATCCCATCTTTTGTTGTGTATTTCCCACTGAGCAACCACTCTAGATTTGCAACGTTCTAAGGTACCATCGACTTGGTTTTGACCTTGTATACCCAATGACTGCCCACAATAGGTTTTCCAGGTGGTAAATCTACCATATCCCATGTGCCAGCAAGTTTATGTGCGATCAATTCTTCTCCCATTGAATCTTTCCATTCGGGTATCAATGAAGCTTCCTCAGTAACTTTTAGGTTCATTTAAAGACAAAATGCTTGACAAGGAACAGTGATAATCAGAGTACTTAGCTGGTGGTTTTCGTACACGTGGAGGTAGATGAATAGCTTCTTGGATAGGATCCTCATGTGAAGATGCAATGTTGGAATCCTCCATAGAGTTGTCAGTATCAGCTTCACCTTCAGTAACTTCACTAGATTCAACAGGGGTAGGAGCAAGAGTATCTGTGATAGGTAAGGAATTCTCGGAAAGAACTATCATGAAAGGATCTAGATATGTGAAGCTCTCTAAAGTAGAAGCTTTGCTACTAGGAAGAGACCAAAAGGGATTTTATCCCAAAAGGTTACATGTCGAGAAATACGTAACCTTCTAGTTTCCGGATCATAGCATCGTAACCTTTTTGTTCTATACCATATCCTAAGAAAACACAAAGAGTATTTTTCTTTCCAAGTTTATTTCGCTCACGATCGAGAAAGAACAAAGCATGTTGAACCAAAAACATGAAGTTCGAGTAGATTGGTTTCTTGTTGAACAAGCTCTCAAACGCGGTGATATCCCACCTATGACTTCACTTGGAATGCGATTGATATTGTAGACGGCGGTAAGAGTGGATTCACCCCGAAGTTTGATGGAACGAGAATAAGATAGAAGTTGTGTTCTAGCTGTTTCAATAATATGTCGATGTTTTCTTTTCGGCAACACCGTTTTGTTAAAGGTTTACATGCAGGATAATTGAAGAAGGGTTCCTTGAGATTTTAGAAATCCTTGAAAGGATTGGATATGTACTCACCACCTTGATCAGCACGAAAAGTTTTGACAGTTTTTTAAATTGTGTTTTGACCATTGTAGAAAATCGTGTAAATTTTCAGAAACTCTGACCTGTTGTTGAAAAGATAAATCCATGTATACCTAGTATGATCATCAATGAAAATAACATAGTATAAAGCCCCTCCTTTAGTTGGGAAGGGAGCCTTACCCCAAACATCAGAATGTATAAGATCGAAAGGTTCTTTAGAGAAGGTAATACTTTTATTGAAAGGAAGAGCAGGCTGTTTGCCCATTTTACCTGAGCAATGCAATGGGGTTCTTTGTCAACGAGATATGTTTCCTAACAATCCTTTATTAATCATATAAGAAAGAGCGAGAGAAAGAGACATGTCCTAACTTAGAATGCCAAGAAATAAAGGGAGAAACGTGGAATGCAAGGTAAAGGCGGAAGCAGCAACAAGTTTGTTCTTGGATTGCTGAGGAATAACTAGAGACTCCAAAAGATATAACCGACCAACTCTACGGCCTATCCCAACAAGCATCTTTGTCATAGGATCCTGTATAAAACAACCAAGAAGAGGTAAAGTGAATGTTAAAGCCTTGGTTGCATAACTGACCAATAGATATGAGATTCATTTTAATCTGAGGCACTAAGAGCACATCGTGTATATGAATTTTGTCTGAAAGTCTAATCTGGCCAATATGAGTAGCACTTATTTCTGTACCATCTGCAAGTATGAATTTTTGGTGTAACAATGGGACAACTTTTCTCAAACAATGTTGAGTTAAAAGTCATGTGATTTGATGCACTGAGTCAAGAAACCATTCGAGTTGAATATGTACTGTTGGGCCGAGAAAGCGAGCAGCTGTGGAGTTATTACCAATAGACAGAGCTTGTTTGAGCATCTCCTGGATTTCAGCAAGATTGGGTGATGCAGATTGTCCAGCTGCATCTTGTGATTTCTCCGAGACTATATGACAAACTAGCATGAGGCTGAGATAGATGTCGGGGACATTACCATTCAATCTTCTTCTTTCTCTCATGTTTCTAGATGATGGAGATGTGCAGTTTCCAACTAGATGTCCAAAGGCTTTGCAGTAGTTACATTGAGGTGTGCCAGGAGATGCTTTGAAGCTTTGAGAAGCACTTGCGAAGATGTACTTGATGGAAGAGTGCGGTCCCTTGCAAAGATGACCAAAATTCTTGCGGTTATGACATTGAACTTGAGATAAATCACAGTACCTCTTTGCGTATTGAACCGAGAGTTGTAACTTGGTCGTATTGGCACTTTGCAAGAACAGCGAGGAATCTCTAGCTTAACTCTCTTACGGGTTTCTTCGGTGATGAGCTCGAAAGTGCGGTTTCAACCGTTGGAAGGAGATCGATGAAGAATTGATGCTCGACAGCTCAAATTCATCTCTCAATGCCATTAACAGCTGAACTAGTCTAGACTCCTCTCTATATTTTTGCCATATTTACGTATCAACGGTCCACTTTGGTTCCATAAGTTCTAGTTGGTTCCACACAATTGACATCTCGAGTGAAACTTCGAGAGATGGTCCAGTCGAATGTTGTTTCAAAGAACGAATATCCCGCGCTCAAGTTTGTATCTTTGGGCAAAGTTGATTTGAGTATACCTTTTAGAGAGGAAATCCCATGCTTCTTTGGCTACTTCAAAGTTGACAAGTCGCATGCTTATGGATGTGATTATCAGTATTACGATCCATGTCGGGATCCTATGATTGTTGACTTCCCAGGTTTCTTTGGGATCTGGTGTTGATGAATCTTTGCCTTGTCTTTGTCACTGTACGCAATGAAACACTTGCGAGGGGAGCCTTTTCTGCTCCATCGATATATTTCCACATACTTTTTCCTTTTAGAAAGCTTCTCATGAGATATGACCGAGTGATTGTAATTGGTTCCATCAAACTTGACAATAATGGGTGAAAAATCTTCTCGAGACATGATTAACTAAACCCGAGTAATGGCTAACTCGATTTACTGAAGTTTTAAGATTTGAGGAAGGGATAATGATCTTTACGTGTTGCAATGAAATGATTTAGACGCAACTATTGATTCATGCTTTTGATTTCATCACTAGGAGCAACCTTATCTCACAAAACTTAGAGCATTTGTTTAAGTCACACCTAGTAAGCGTACCTCTAGGAAACTTGGCAAGTAGGAACCGGTAGTCGAGCGCTTCCGTATCCGGTGAGCTTAGGAGATAATAACGGAATAGTTGAGCGTACTAATTATTCTAGGGTTGTTAGTAACATGATAATGCAAAGAACTTGGCTATATATCAGTTTGGTTTATATTCCGTGGTCTAGAATAAACCTTTAATATATTCCATCTCATATTTGAATACAATTTACTATTTTCAGATTTTCTAGAACACAATCATCTTTGCCAAGAGTATTTGCTTAACAACTAGAAACTTTCTACCTCCCTTGGGACGATCCTTCTTACATTATACTACTTGCTAGTGTAAAAAGTAGAGAAATATTATTTTTGCGAGTTCGACTCCTCGTCACCCTATTTCTCATAACTGGAAACATGATCAGCTAAATAACCTTCACCTAACCCGATCCAACATATAATAAATATCCACCTTTCCACCGAAAACACTCCAGATAAAATCATATGGCCACATTCAAAATCAGGGAAATACACTATCGCTTCTGTATACAATTTTCTACTCGAACAAGATAACCATTCACGCCTGAACTTTCTGCTAACTACCAAATTTCGGTGGACTTTACCTGGTCCACCAAAAACTCATCTTTTCTTGTGGAAATCTATCGACGAAGGAATACCAACCTTCTTTCTCTTATACCACATAAACCTCACCATCTCCAACCTTTGCCCACGATGCAACGCAGATCTAGAATCAGCAGAACACATGCTTATTCACTGCTACTTGGATCAACCTAGCTAACCGCATAGCAGTAACCAACTCATCGATTATAACCAACCAACCACCTTAACTCCTCAAACAACCATATCACAAATTTACAAGAACTTGTCCCTATTTCTTCTAATATATCTTTCTGTTTTCTTTTTTGGTCACTTTGGATGACCAGAAATGAACTCGTTTTCACAAACACTGACTCAACTCCTAAAGATATTGTAGCAAGAGCATTAAAACACCAGCAAGAATTTGAATGGGCAAAAACGATAACCCTGCAAATTCTCCCTAGGGAACCACCATCCAGGATTACTACAAGCACTATCAGAACAACAACAACAACAATAATATCCATAGCATGGTCCATACCAAAACCGGATTGGTTAAAAATAAACACTAATGGGGCTGCTAGAGGCCACCCAGGAATGGCAAAAGCAGGGTTCATTTGCAGGGACTCAAATGTGCATACAGTGATTGCTCTTTCGCAACCTTTAAGAATAACTAATTCTCTCAGCGCAGAAACTGGTGTGGCTACGATGTGGTCAAAATATGTGGCCCCTTATTAGAAGTTAAACCAAGATATGGTGATTTGGTTCGTGGATCAACATATGATGTTGATCCAGTCCAAGTGGATCAACTGATGCAGTTGACGCAGTCAAGTTGGATCAACATATGTTGTTGTTGAAACATTGTGCGATAATTGGAAGTTGGAGTTAACTAGAAGGGCAAGTTGTGTGTCGGTTGCTTGTTTTAGACTTTTACTATATTTATAGTTTCTTTGTGTTTCTAGAAGTGTGTTTTATTTAGAGTTTGATTTTATTAGGAAAGTACTTTGAGTGATTGTCAAGTTTGTGAGATTATAAGTAGGTTGTTAATCCATGAGAGAATGTACACCAAATTGATTATCAATGTAATTGTTTATTTGCTTCCGCGTTATGCTCTCCTCTCTCTTGCTCGATCCTATATTTGGTATCAGAGCAAGGTGAGAGGAAATGAGAGAAGAAGGAGAAAAGACTTAGAAAATTGTTTTTGCATTGAAGGAAAAGTTAGGGTTGGAGAGTTTTAAAAGAAGTAAAAAAAAAAAAAAAATTGTTCGAAGGTCCGTCGTGTTGGTGTTCGTCTTCAGCATGGTTCAAGAAGTTGCGATAAACAAGACGTAAGGTTGTGAGTGAACAAAACACAAAAGGGAGTCTGCTGTTGTTTTTCGTAAAACAAACAAGAAAGTTTTGAGAGTTTCGTAATTACGAAACATGGAGAGCTTGAGATTGTGAAGTTTGTGAATTTTGGTGGTTAATTGATGATGCTCGTTGTTGTTGTACATGATTTTTATATCATGTCCTTCTCGGTGCTCTAAGGTTTACTGCAGGCGTAGGTGATTGATGGTTGATGATCATGGTTACTAGTGGTTTAAGAGAAATTCGCGTGAAAGTAGATTGTGATGTTGCTGTCAAGCTGTGGTGGTGTATGTCTTCACCAGTGTTCGAAAGTTAAAAAAATTGATGATGTTTCATTGCTAGAGCTTTATGGTTTCAAGACGACCTAAAAACAGAAAGATATTATGCTGGTGGTGATCGTGATGTTGATTTAGAAAGAGCTCGAGATGATGATTAAAACTCGATGAAAGAGATGCTACTGTTGGAGTCGCGTCAATGGAGTTGTGATAACGTTGGTGGATAGAAGAAGATGGAACGAGAAGCAAAAACATGGAAGATTTCGTAGGTAGAACCCGTAAGATGGTCACAAGATACGTAAAAAAAAAAAAGTGGCGAAGGTGTTTGGTGAATACATCACATTTTATGATAGATGTGTGACAGAAACTGGAATATCTGGCAAGTGTGACAGAATGATGTCACAGTTATCAACAGAAGTGTTACTAAAGAATTGTTACAGAAGCGTAACAGAAGAAAGTGTCACAGTTTGTGACAGGAGGCGTGACAAAAGGTTATAATAGTGAAGAAGTGTGACAGTTTTCTGGCAGAGGCGTTGCAGAAAGCAGATTTGATGTTGGTTAATGTAAGAAGCTTAGGGTGAGTGGTTGTTTCAAAGGGTTAAGTCATGGATTCGAAATAAACGCAACAGAAGATCAAAGTTGGTATTGCAGTCAAGAAGGATTTGTACAATTTGATTAAGGTGATTGAATTCAAGGACTTAGAATGAAAAGGAATGTTGGTGATGTTTGAGCTTAAGGGAGGAAGATAACATGTTGGAATTTAAGCTCAAACATGTTGACAAGATGTGTGATTGAATAGTTTTTGGCAGAAACTTGGAGATCTTACAAAGTGTGGCAGATTTTGTGTTAGTTATTGCTTGTGGCAGAAGCATAACAAAAGAAAAATTGTGAGAGAATCTTAAAAAGAAAAGAAGTGTGAAGGTTTCGCAACAATGGCGTGACTGGAACAAGAGAAGAAGAAACAACAACAATGTTATGAAGAAAGAGAAGTAATCACCAGGTGGTGATGAGAGATTGAACAAAAGAGACATCACAAGGTTGTGATAGTGATAAGTTAAGCAAATTCAGTGTGGGGATTTGGCTAAGAGTTGTGTGAAGCAATCCCAGAGGGGATTTGTCTAGAGTTGTGTGAAGCAATCCCATTGGGGATTTGGATAGAGAAGTGAAGAAATTCCAGTGTGGAATTTGAAGAGTTGGGTGGAAATCCTGCAAGTGAAGTGGGTAAACAAGAGATGAGGTTGAGCTACAATGCTCAGTAAAGAAAGTTGAAGATGAGCTACAATGCTCAGTGAAGAAAGAAGAAGATTGTTATGAATGGTGTTCCGCTGCGATGAAGAAGAATGTGAAGGAAGAAAAGAGGTTTGTGAATTTGTGAATTGAGTTTGATAATGATGACGGAATTCTGGTATAAGAAATGACAAGACCGTGTTAACGTTTATCAATGGAAGAAGAGGAATAAAAAATAATAAAAGACAAGGACGTGCAAACGGTTATCAATGGAAGAAGAGGGTTACAGAATTCTTGTTGGATGATATCTTGGTTTAAGGGAGGATGTTGGAAGTTAAACCAAGATATGGTGATTTGGATCGTTGATCAACATATGATGTTGATCCAGTCCAAGTGGATCAACTGCTGTAGTTGACGCAGTCAAGTTGGATCAACATATGTTGTTGACACACTGTGCGATATTTGGAAGTTGGAGTTAACTTGATTAGCAAGTTGTGTCGGTTGCTTGTTTTAGAGTTTTACTATATTTAGAGTTTCTTTGTGTTTCTAGAAGTGTGCTTTATTTAGAGTTTGATTTTATTAGGAAAGTACTTTGAGTGATTGTCAAGTTTGTGAGATTATAAGTAGGTTGTTAAGCCATGAGAGAATGTACACCAAACTGATTATCAATGTAATCGTTTATTTGCTTCCGCATTATTATTTTGAGAAAAAAATAAAGTCCTAAAACATTTAATTACCTACAAATATAACTTTTTTTTTTTTAACTCCCTACTTTTAATGTAAAATCTTAATAAGGATTCGAAGGAAGCAGGTTTTTAGTTGTATTACGTGTCACAAAAATAAGAGGGACCACGTACTTGAAATATGCGGCCCGACAATTCAATAGTCGCCCGTGATTTATCATTCGAATAAATAATGCCGACTCTGTAAAAAACAGAGACCCGCCCTCTTAGATCCTGAGGTTCCCAAGGCTAACATGAGGGTAAACGGGAATGTCCTCGGATTAAATTTGGAAGTTTTTCTCTTCAAATAGAGGAACCCTAGAGTTAACCTCCTCATTACTTGTCAATTAAATTGAAGCCTAAATTAATCGGCAGGCGAGAACATCTCAGACGAGTCTAACGTTATCACATTTACTGTTTCTATTTTGGTTTTATAAGGTCTTTTCTCATTAATTGTTTTAAGGCATTTTGGTTTTAAAATTTCGGTTTTTGACCTATAATAGTTATATTCATGTTGATTGATATTCTAATTTGTTGTATTTGTTACTTTTGATCCTTGTTGGTCATTTTTGGAGATGAACAAGCTCAAGGGTATTGTTGCTACTCTATCTCGGGCATCGTCATTCAATCGTGCTACATCAATGAACTTCAGTTCGGTGCGGGAATTTAAATCACTTACAGGTAATATTGAAATTGGGTCCTGGGTATTTAATTTGTTTTGTTGCTTAAATTGACCATTTTCAACCTGGGTTGTTGCTTAAATTAGTACTAGTCCCGTTCTTACTCTCTGAGTGTGCAATATGTCTCACTGCCTAGCTGTTGTTATCCAGCAAGGATGGAAGTCACAGACAAGGACTTGGAATCGGAAGAGAATATGATGGATTTTTACGAAAGGTGGATGAGGCACACTGGGCAAATCAGAACTGACATCGAGGAGAAGAATAGACGCTTTCAAAATTTTAAGAAGAATCTAATGAAACAACGTAGCGTTGGTTACTTTGCTGATACTTGCAAGGAAGAGTTTACAGTAATGCTGGGATGCAATCTCCCCAGTATTGAAGTTCAGAGGTAACTAGGGAAGCTTAATCAGTTCCATCAATCTGCGTTTATACATGTTATTTGCTTCTGTTAACATATTAGGAGATTAACTGGCTTAACCGCAGTAGTTGCTATGAGATTCTACAAGTTCTTTGATAGCATGCACAGGCCATCCAGTTGGAGCTCAATTTGCTAAGATAAGCATTTTGGGGGTCGGGGATTAAGGATCCCCACAGTTTATGCTTTTAGGCTCAATAAATTTGTCTGGAGATTACTCACCTGTGGCCCATTCTTAGAAGGAAAGTATGTTAGGTCTACTCACCTTAACCCCCTTTGAGCATATCATCTATGCAAATCCTACTAATCTTATCCAATTTGGATTTGGTTTTAGTATTATAACATCTCTCCAAATTATCATAGCTTGAAGCAAAATAAGAACACCTCAAAATGAATGTGAAACACCTCACTGGGGCTGTTTGCATGACTCCTTAGTGGCAGTGAAAGATTCGAACCTTATCTCTTCTGATGCTTTTTTTTTCATCACTCTGCCAAGTGTGGAACTGGACTGATTCATGTTTGTTTCATTTGTTCAAACAGACAAATGATAAACTTTGAAGATTGGTGTGCAAAGGAGGAGTTGGAGGGTACAGACAAGGCAACTTATGAAGAGATGAAACGACGAATGTTTAGCTGAGTTTGAGTGATAGTGTACCTATTAATATTATCAGAAGTTCAATGTTATGGAGGACTTCAAATATATATGTATTTAAGTAAGGATTGTATTTAACGGGCAGAACTTTATAGCCCAAGAAATTCGTATGAAACAACTTAGCAGGTCAGTAAAGACATGGAAGTTTGATGAGTTTCCAAAGCTCTTGGTAATAGATGCTGTTATTCGGTCATAGTATTGTGATCAGCATCTATATTATGCAGTTTGGTCGAAACAGAAAAGTGTGATCTGGTGGGTTTTCTAGATTAGAAAACTTCCATTTTCAAGGCCTGATGAACTGTAATAAGTGGTGATTTGCTCACTTTTGTGAGCAGATCATACATGTTTAGAAAATTTCCGTCACCTAGGACAAAGATGAGAAAAACGAATATGTATTTCACCAGTGAAATATTTCACAGTGTTGATGATGGTCACAGAATTATCAGTAAGTTAACGTCTCTTGGGCTTATAATACCTCATGTTCTTCCAGTTGGACTTGCCACTCCCACACCAGTTGGACTCCTAATGGACTACAGAAGAACCCTATTTTGGGGCATACCCAATAATTTTGGGGCATACATATAGGACAAAAATGTGGGTGCCAATAGTATTTCAAGGTGGCCCTTAGCCTCCAATTTTCAAAAATGCTAAAATACCCCTCATTTGATTAGTGTTTAATTAGTGATAATTAAAATTAATTAATTGTTAATGATTAAAATTAGTTTAGTGTTAATTTATGATAATAATTTTATGTTTAAAGATAGTTTGTTAGTGATTAATTTTAGAAATAGAAGAAGGAGAGGAGGGAAATTTTTTTTTTTTTTTTTTGTGATCTTTAAGAGACGTGTGATACAAATTCGAGTGAGGAAGGTGAATCTTCATCACGTAAAGCTAAGAAAATACATATCAATTACGATGGAGATCCGGAAATGGCTTATTTGTTGGATTATGAAAATGATTTTACCCAAACTCAACTTTTTTCTCAAGCTCAAGATGATTCCTTTATGGATCCAAATCCAGAAGATGAGTTCATAGATGGGGAACCCAATGCTAATAATACACAGGTATGGTTGTATAAGTTGTTTAATGTCCGTTTTGCAGCTTGATTTCACCAAAAGTTATGATTTTTGCAACCAGTTCGGCGCAACAGAGCAAGGTTCGGCAGATACTATGTGTGCCGAACCATAGTAACCAAGAACAGTTCGGCTTTATAAGTCAAGCACGAATTAGATGAACCTGTGGTTCGGCTTTCATAAAGTAGTGCGTGTGAGCCGAACCTGACCCAAAACCTGTGTGATATTGTTGTAGATTGTTGTTGAAATGGAAACTATGGAGAATCAACCACCACCTATTGATGTCATTCATGAAGATACTAGATATCACTTCCAAACTGACTTGGTAGGTAACTAATGTAGTTTATGTTTTTATTAATTTTCAAGTATGTTGTATGCAAAATCATTAATAAAACTAAAGTTTTGTACTTGTGGATATGTAAACTCATTCAAATCAATGCTATATTATCGTCATCTTCAAGAGAATGAAAAGGTCAAAACAACGCAAAAAGAATGAGGCTATTCCGACATCGGACGAAGAAGTTATGGCCAAAATAAAATCTAAAAACTTGAGAGTACAGAGATAAGTTCGGCTGATAACTCATCATCACGAGTTAGCCAAACCTGGAGTATACAAAGCAAGATTTTCGAAGTGTTTACTGACATAAGTTCGGCTTAAAAGTAATCTAATCGAGTCAGCCGAACCTGACAACCGCCTGGGGTAAATTTCATTTGTCAGGTTCGGCCGGGAAAGGTTGGCAAGGTATTAGCCGAACACAAAGGTTCGGCGCAATCGATTTTCAAAACATGAGCCGAACTGGTCTTCGTCTGTAAAAAAGAAGAAGTTCGGCTTCTAAATTTCAGCGGAACACTACTCTGGAACTTCCAAAACCCAGAGGAATCATCGATTACATGTCACAAATCAACGAAATACAAAAAACCAAGCAATGGGTTTGTGGGAAATACCTTTCTATGTGCAATTTTAAAGAATCAGGCTCTATTTCTCGTTGTCCAACACCAATCAATCCACTATCCTCTTCATCACCATCTTTCCCAAAAACCCTAGATTGAGATGCTACAGAAGCAATACCAGGATTCAGAACCATATTTCTAGGTCATCGCTTAACACGAGGTGTCATTAATGTGTTTAATCGAGAACTTAATCGAACAAAGAAATTTTCAGAATTTTGTTTGTGTTTTTGTAGAAGAAGATGAGAAGAAGAGTGAGAGAGAAGTGTTAATTAGTAATGGTTAGTCGGTTAATTAGTGGGTAATGGTTAATTAGTGGGTGGTTTGTTAATTAGTGGGATGGGTTAAATTAGTGGGATGGGTTAAATTAGTGGGATTGTTTTAGGATTAGAATTTAATTAAGTGGAAGGGTAGTATTGTAATTTAAACTAGGCAGGGGTATTATAGTAACTTAACAAGATTTAGGGTAGCCCTTATAATTTTGTGTGGGGTGCCTGTTAAGGGTGTATGCCCCAAAATTATTATGTATGACCCAAATTAGGGTTCTTATCCGGTTATTACCCTCTTTGGTTTGGAAGAAAACAAAAAAGACAAACGAACCGGGGCCAAAAACAGAGGCAAAACCGAGGTGAATGATAAAAATGGTGGGTCCCACCTATTTTTAATCCGGCCCCCCCTGTTAACTCCCCCGGGGCCCCCAAAACTGCTAGGGCTCGGTTTTGGGGGAATTTTCCCCCGGTACGTGTAGAACGACTGGGAAGAAAAACGTTGAAGCATTCAAAAGCAGGTTGATGTGAAGCCCAACACTACCGAGTGACTGACCTCTGGAGCATAAATGTACACAGTAGTAAGAGTTCCTGTCATAGAAATCTGAGCTCTTGGTGGAGTGGAGAAGTATATGGGTAGATTCAACTGCCCATTTTGGAGCCAATCATCCATTTTGATACAACAGCTAATTGAAAACTTGAGAGCAAAAAAAGGTCAAAAAGTTCAACGGCGTTGATTAACGTCGCCACCATTTGACTTTCAGCTCTGTGCCACTTGTGTCCGGCGATCAAATAAGTGTTGTGTGAACTTTCCTGTACAGTCAGTCATTACCGAATGCATTTAAATGGTTAAGAAAGAGGTGTATAAATCCGGGTACCTGTAGCATCTTCGAGTCATTACAGACATGGACAAGACTATACACTGCACTAGGAACAGAGATAAATATTGTTTTTTAATAGTGAAAATAAGTACATTAGGAATTTACTACTAAATACTAATTAATTACAGAGTGCCAGTTTAATTAGACAACTTAACTAATAAGATTACACATTACAATGGGGTTTTATCTAATTTTCTAAACTCATTGAAATTCCTGTTTGAATCGTCCATAATCTTCCTCTTCTTACTGCTGATACTCTCAGCATCAGCTGCGTCCACTTCTATTCCATTTTGAATCCTTGCACACTCTGATGTTAACTCTTTCAGAAGAAGCTTCTGCTTCTCAATTCTCGCTTCCATCTCTTTCTCTTGTTCTTCTAACTCATTAACTGCATCTCTTAACAATTTCTCCTGTTCAACTTTTCTTTTCAATAACTTGAATCTTTCGGTTAATTTCGATACATCGTAACCCATTTCTTCAAACTGCTTAAACTGTGTAATGTAAATTTATGCCTCACTGAGAAAAGTACAAGGATCAAAGGTTTGGAACTTCTTAACAAGGTTTAGAAAAGCTATATGAGAACCCAGTTTTAATCCTTCTTTGATGTCACCGCTGAACTCTGAAAGTGGGCTGAAATGGGGTGTTTGTGGTACTGATTTGAACACTTTATCATAGAGACGTTGAAGTTCAGGTACTACTTGGTATGTCACGGGAGGACCAGGAGGGGGAGGAGGTGGTGACTGGGACTGCGACTGTGACGGTGTTTTTGGCGAAGAAGAAGAAGATGAAAATTTTGAGATTAATTTTCTGGAATTCGATGTCATTGATGCTCTTAGGGAGTTTTTCATACAAAGACTTGCTAAACTAGAACTCAAAATAAAACTCCGATGAAGAGGACATAGAGTTATGAATAAAAAAGAAGAAATGGGGACATGGGGTTCGTTTCTTTTTTAAGCAGGGGTCTGTGCAAGTGCAATTAACCGTACTGTCGCTTGTACTTTTACTCACGGATAAACTTACCTTTTACTAGTAAAATACAAACGAGCTAACCTCTTAATTGTTGACAAGGTCTTTAACTTGCTTGATAAAAATGATTCTGTGTGAATAATGACGAGGAGATGATATAAAGTTCACTTATTTGCTTTGACATAGAAAATAGCTTACATACGTACACGCATGCATTGTTTGACGTAACATCCATGTTGTTAAGCATTACGAATCCATGCGCAGGTAATCGAGCGGGCACGGATGGCACGTCCATGACAAAACATACTCCCTTCATCTCACTATTAAGTGACCTATTTGATTTTAGATTTTGTCCCACTAATAAGTGACATATATCACTAAATAAAGAGATATTTCTAAAATTATCCTTTTAGGTAACTATAAAAATATAAGAAATATGCATAATTTGATAGGCATGTTTATATTCGTTGTGTAGGTGTTTTAAAATGTTTTTCAACGGTATGAAATTTGCGAACATCCGTGGAGTAATTTGAGAGATAAATCATTTCTAAATTTCACTAGCTATTATCTAAAAGGATATAATTGTAAAAAATGATTAAAAGTACTCTTTTTATTGCTTGCTTAAAAATTATGCAAACTTAAACTATGTCACTTAATAGTGGGACGAAGGGAGTAGTTGTTTCTACGGAGCTTCCAAGTCTTTTTCATTTTATTTTTTTCGGAAAATAGGAGTAAACCTCGTTCATATATAGATAAGTCTTCATATTTATATATAAAATCTGCTCTTCCTTGTATTGTTGCTTAAAAACCTTCAACGTCTTCAAATTTCCTTTTAGATTTTGATGTGGCTCCTTTGCTGATGATGTGTTTCTATGGACCTGTTGTTGGCGAGAGAGAATGGTGCTAACTGCAAATCAAAATACAAGAAGGAGGTTTTCATCTATAGACGTCACCCTCATGATTGACAAAATTAGCACTCAAGAGATCAAAAATAGTGTTGAAAATGGTGTGAAGTTGGGTAGCTCACCATTCTACCCGGAATTTACGTACGGTGACACACACTCAAAAATAACAGCTTTTTAGTCAACTACAAATAATTGAAGGTCTGGTGCCTCTGTTGATTTGAAAATAGGTAGTCTCTACTAATGATTGATCATCAACTCTAATAATGCATTTCTCTCTGCTCCTAATTTGCATCACCGGCATAATTAAATCCATTATTTAACACTCTGATAAGCAAGAAATCCGAACGTAATTCCCTAACACTTCCAAGTTCAATTATGTTGGTCATAATTATCTATGTAAACATACCTAAAAGTATGCTAGTTACTCTAAAATCTCTACAAGTTGAAGGTTTTTATTTATTTAAAGTAAAAGTATTAAATAAAAAGTAAAAGTAAAAAAAAAGTAAAAGTAAATTAAAAGAAAAAGAAAAAGTAAAAGAGAAAAAGAAAAAGAAAAAGTAATAATTAGTTTTTTTTTATATATAATTATTACTAAAATAAAACAACTAAAAAAGGTTAAAAACTCTATATGCAAAATATGGAAACACTCCCCCACACTTAAACTTTACATTGTCCTTAATGTAATTGACTCGTCCTAAGTAGAATCAAGGTAGGAAATCCTAATTTGATATGCAAAAGAAGAAAACTAAAAACAAAGGGATAGAAAATACAAAACTTATGGGTTGCCTCCCATTCAGCGCTTAGTTTAACGTCCTTAGCCTGACCTTTTTGTTATCGCCCGTACACCAACAATATGAAAATATGGTACTCTGTCCAGAAAACAATCTGCAATTCTAGTAACAGCTTCATGAAAACATTAGCACAAAATATAAATAATGAAGCTATCGATTTATTGAAGTTTCCCCCACACTTAGTCCTTTCTCCACTCGGAAGTGGATAGAGAACATAAAATTCGGGAACTTCAAAAGGTTCCTCAGCTTGGTGAACCTGCACAATTCTAGAATCAAACACATCAAGTGGTGGATACTTAAAAGCAAAATAATCCGTTAAAAATTTGGAAGCACATAATTCCAATCCTAAGTGAGGTATTTTTCTAAAAGCTGGTTTAACAACTCTTTTTGAATCTACTTCAATTGGATGGAAAGGATCAATAGATAGAGAATTATGCAAAAGATTAGACAAACCTTGTATCGGATCCTCATATTTCTTATCTAATGAACTATTTACCTCAAGTATGACGTGGTCCTCTATCGAACTCTTAATTTCTGCTTCAACCGAAATCTCATCATCATTATATTCTTTGACAAGTTCAATTGGGTCTTCCACAACTTCAATCAATTTGGTTTCATTCTAAATATGCATCTCTTCAACAACCTTGTCATCGGAATCAGAATCCTCTCCCAAAAAATCTAGTTCGTTGGTGCAAATCCTAAAATATTCACTTGCGTACGTTACACCATTGATAACAACATTTATGTCATATCCATTCTCCTCATTTTGAATAGGCAAATGATTATTATTATGATTCGGAGTTGGGATAATTGTATCATTATTGCAAAGACTTTCGAGAGGTTGCTCATCTTCATCGGAATCTTCGTCCCCCATAGTAATTTCAGAATCGTTTTGGTTTCGAGGCCAAACTTCTTCTTCATTCCTTGTTTCCTTGAGTTGAGCAATTTGTAACTTTAAGTTGTCCGCATTCCTTTGAATTTCTTGGAGTTGCTCATGTGTTTTCTGTTTCATGGTCAGGAGCCCCTGTTGTACCAGTTTAAGATATGATTCTGCAAAACTAGAAATTTTCTTATCAAGAGCATCAATATCCTCCCATCCTTGTGATGGCTCACTTACATGCCCTTCATAAGGTTGTTGACATGTATGAGAATATCCATAAGGTTCTGTGGGATATTGATCATTGCCAAAACATTGGTTTTGATTATACCCATAGGATGGTTGGTAGTTGTCATATGAATGAGATTGAAAATCATATTGATTAACACTATGATATGATTGATCTTGTGCTCCGTACATGTTATTTCTATAAGGAAACATGACGATTCACAAGAAAAAGAAAATGGAAACAAAAATCTAAAATCAAAAACAAGGTAAACAAATAACAAATCAATTAGCAACCGCTCCCCGGCTGCGGCGCCAAAATTTGATGCGTGTCGTAAGTGCAACAAATTATTCAAGATATCTCCCACTAATTAACTGGTAATATAGCGGTAGTAAGAGATCGTTCCCATAGAGAGCTGTGTAATTAATATGTTATTTAGTTCAGCAAAATAAAGTAAAAAGGGGGATTGGTTTGATGAAAGTAAAATAAAAATATAATAAGAAAACAAAGATGATTAAGGAATCATTCGATGCCACTGAACAGAAACTTAATAAAAGTACTTGTTTATTTCTTGTAAAATTTCTATTGTCACCAACCGTAGAATAGCAATAAGTTCTGTTATCCCCGGAATTCCTGTTGCCGCTGGATACGGAAGTGCTTGACTACCAAATTCTATCCATCTGAGCCACCATGAATAAGATCTCAAGGTGTGACCCAAACGAATGCATTATGTTTTGTGAATTAGGTTGATCCTAGCATCAGACGCATAAGCTCGGTCTGTTTACTAGTGTCATCTCTATTAACAATTGCTTAACTGAATCCCTCTGTGAGCTTTTGCGATTTACTACTTGTGTATGGAATTGAGTGACTATTACACGTATCACCAACCCCAATACTAGTAGAAGAATTAATATCAGGTTAATTCAAATGGCCAATTGAATAACCCAATAGTAAACTTAGACACTAAAATTAATAGAAATAATCGACAAGACAAATCAACTTAAAATAAACGTGTAAAAAGAATTAAAGTTTCATAAATTAGGACTTTGAAATCAGACCATAATAAGTAAGAGATTAGCTACACATAGATTTACTAAAACCCATGAAAAATATATGAAAGAATAAAGAAGAGAATAACTTGGTTTCCCCCTAAAGGGGGAAAACCCTAAGATATAAATTAAGAATCTTTCTTCTCTCTTTTCTCTGTATTTTCTCTCCCTAAAGTTGTCGTTGAATGAAACTCTCCATTGCTATTTATAGCCTCTGAATCCCTCCACTGATCCACAAATCCGTAAAACCCGTAGCGGGAAAGTGTGACGCCCCGGTTTTCAAAACCCGGAGTGCTACTTGGATACCATATCCGAGGCCCGGCTACTAAGCCCAAGCTCATAAACTAATTCATTTGGGCTAATTTAATTATGTCCGTTTTAACATTTTTATAGCAGCGGAATACTTAGAAAATTACTTGGGAAAATCTAACCGTAGATTTATCCTAATTTGAAAGCCACCGGAAGAAAAACATATTTTGGTTCTCAAATAAAATACTAACACCGTCCAAGTCTTAAGATTAATTAATAAGAAACGATTTCAACCCCAAATTGTAAAACTGAAAACAGACCAAGGTGGATTACTAGAATTTTATTGGCTTCATGAGAGTTCCAAAATTCATAGTAATTATACGGAAAAAATCTATACTATAAATACTATTAGAAATAAATTATTCAGAATTTTTAAATGAGTTGAGTATCCTACAACCACAGTCAAACGTGTAGTTGACTAGAACCGCATAAAATCAAAACTGTACCATTATGTTGTATAAAAATTATATAAAATCACACACAACTCCGAATTGGATGTGGTTTGTCATTTTAGAAAGATAAAAAATACATAAAGATTTTTACAGAGACACCAAGATCTAAAAACTAATGTATCATAGTTCTAAAATAGGATATTTATGAGATATTTAAAATAGTAGGATATTTTATGGATTTAACAATGGTACAAAGAATTATATTAAAAATATGTATACCACTCAGAAAATTCTTTAATTTTCACAAAATGTCCCTTAAGATGTTTTACCTTTGTTACAAAAAGAATCAATTCAAAACCTATTAAAAATTTAAAATGATAAACAGTCAACTCAATATCATATAATTATTTTACAGCTTTGAATCTAGGACTAATTACATCTTTGAACTAGAATTTACGCATAAACAACAAATTTAATGATATAAAATTATTCTCTAGGATCCACGTTGATCAACTCCTTGTCATGCGTAAAATCTTGAATTTTTGTCATAATACGACGTGAGTTTTGACACTCAGTAGGCTAAGAAGCAACAAAACATTTTATTCAAACATTTTTCAATCCCTTTTAAAAACATCTAGCATGATTGACAACACATGGAAACACCTCATCCATAAACAATAATAAATTCAATCAATCCGCTCGCCCCAGGGAGCCCCACGTGGGTTTAGGAAACAAAACCGTTCCCAAGGATATCTCGTATCCCGTCATAAATAATTTTTAAGAATCACAATCTATGGACCGCAGCCCAACATTCATAATCATGCTCACAACATCGATTATCATCCATAAAAACTTGTATATACGAATTTAATTAACAAAACCATAAATAAAAATAGTTTTAGATTATGTTGCGCCTACCTCAATTCCATACCGAAACGATGCAGGGAATGACACCGATAAAATAAAAACACCATTTATAGTTCTTGGAGGAAAGGAAAATGGTAATGCCTCCTTTTTCTTTTCTTCTATGTTTATTCTAACCAAACAGACTCACCGCCGTAACAAGCCAATTTAGTTTCTCTGGTGTGACCTATTCAGTTTCTATTTCTATGTTTTGTTTTGTTTCCATATATAAACATAGAAAAGAACCCCTGACTGCTAATATTATACGTCTTATATAGCATGCGGTGATAGTGGGAAATTATGTTTCCAAGTTCTCAATCAAAACAGTGAAAACATTTTCTAGCACATTCATTAGCCAACCAGACAGGGAAGAGGGAAAAGATCAAGAAAAACCAAACGAAACAAACGGAAGTAGAGCCGCACTTAAAAAGTTTAGCCACACTCCAACTAGAGCTATAAAAAAATGAAAAGGACACAAAAGGAAAAACTCAAGTGCTTCCACCTAATTTTTCCATTCTTTCCAACTTTTCTTTACTTTCCTTGATAAACTCTAGACGGAAGGAGATATCATTCAAAAATTTCATTTGAATATCGAATTTATTAATTGTACTAAAAAATTCGTTATCCTCTTTTGATAAATGACTAGATGGCACAGGAGGCCCATCTTCACGAACCTCCATATTCCTCCAACGAAAAGCTGGGGATCTGCCATGCTTTACTTTATTGACCACCTTATTGAAATTAGCGTTCTTGACTTCCTTATTTCTATCAGACCCACCCTCTATTGTATGCACTACTCGATTCCTTTGACCCCTATTTGTTATTGCTTTTGTATACCACTAAGAATTCTTTAATCTAACATCCAAACTGTAACACCCAAAAGTCCTCGCTTCACTACTCTAGGGAATCCAAGACTACTCTGGAAGAATATTTCACCTCATCATTCGGTCAAGATAAGGAGCAAATAATTATGTCCTTCAAAGTGGTGCTAATAATTATCTCCATTAGAGATAAACATTAGTTAGGTATTGCCACGACATCCAAAAAAATGAATTCCACCCCAAACTCTCGAGGCATTCAAGCCGCACGTCTCTAAAGAAATCTTCTTTTTTTTTAAATTTAACTTAACATGAATAGAAGTTCATTCCCACCAATATATATAAAATACTTAAATTACTAAATACTTTTTCAACGTAAAATGACTAATTTACCTCTATTAGTAAAATGACAAAAATGCCCTCGAAATTGGGACTGGTATTACAGAAAGGATTGAAAATTCTAGCCGCATTTTTTTTCTTTTTCTTCGCATGCGCGGCACATTGGTCAAAAACCCTTTTAACAAAGATTGAAAAGAAACTCTCCATGTCCTTTGCTTTTGTGCTACATACGCGTCATCCTTCTTTCATTCTCATGATACATGAATATATGCATCGACCTGTACATGGTTTGTTGGATAAAGTCTGCTATGGAGGTGCAAGGTAATGACATCTCATTTCCAAATCCCCACTTGATTGGTACATGGAGAATAATCAGCCGCTTTCTCTTCTCTCATGTTGCACCACGTTTCTTCAAAAGCTTCTCAAAACGGACCCCCAAAATTTCCATTTTTCACAATAATTAAACCCAAGTCAGAAACATTTGTCAATTTCCTCAATAATTTCCATTTCCACCTAACCCAATCATGTCAGAGACATTTTTCTGAATTCTAATAATTCCTTCATACGGGTCCCTCATGAAAATATCCACCTCCTTTAATTACTCCATCCACTCATTTTGACTTTTGCCAAAACAATACTCCCACTTTCTTTTTCTTTATGTTCCCTCCATCACGTGTTGAGCAAAATATTTTTTCTTTTCATAACAAATGAAACATAAGTGGGTCCCGTGGAAAAAAAGAAGAGAAATGTCTTCTTCTCTAATGATTTTGGCTTTTTCTCCACTTATAGCTAGCTTCTTTTATTGCACAATTAAGCACAAATTCACTTCTTTTTGGATTATTCACCTAATAAAACACAAATAAGAGAAAACAAGCATAACATACAATAATTTGCAAGAAAACCAATAAATACTAGCATGGAATTAACACTAAATTTATGTGAAATATGCGCTTATCAAATTTCCCGACACTTAGCTTTTGCTAGTCCTCCAGCAAACAATCTAACCTAAAAGAAAACAAATCTCTGTCGTTGAGGACCCGGTTGCACTTAGCATGTGCAACAAGCCTTTAAACCCCTAGGTGTCCCTAATGGACGAGTTATAGTCTCGTGAGGGCTTACGAGAGGTATACCCACAAAACCTACCATAACTTCAAAGCGTTCCAGCGTCCCAAGCATCCAAAGAGTTATGAGGACATAGAGTTTATGCATGCTAGTAATAAGAAGTCAAAAATACCAAAGAACATATTCTCATTCTTAAATATTGAGTGAGAAATAATCACACCATAATAAGAGAACGCGTGTTTGAGAGCGACCAATAAGCATTTCGCCTCGACTTCTGCCTCACTTAAAAGGATTTTATGATAAATTGCACTCAATAAGACAGCTTTTTTATGGGTCTCACATGTGTGCAGGTAGGAATGAAGAGAGAACTCCTACACACGTTGAATGGTGGGAAGGAAACCTTCCGAATTATTTCTGGAGACCCCACAAAATCGTGGGAAATAAAAGACTTTTTCTGATGATCTCTAAGAAATGAAATAAACCACTCTAGCAAGGATGGGAGTACTTATCACCTTCACATCCGATCAGCAGTGATGAAAGCACCATTCTCACAAAATCCAATAAAAACGTCTGCTAGTCTTCTTCATCTTCTTAGTCTGCGTCTTCGGCTTCAATAGTTGATGATAAGCTTTTGAACTTCATAAAACTTTGGCAATTTGTAACTCTTTTCCTCTATTTCCTTGTTGCTTGAAAACTTCTTTATAGATTTTTCTTCCACGTGGCTTTATTGATGAAATAAATCCTAAATGCAAATCTTTTTGTATTTTTTTTTAAAATAAGATTGCAACTATAATAATAAAATTAACATGGCCATGAAAGAAGTATTGTACCACTTGAATCTTCACAACTTGTAATGTCTTGTATCATAAACTTCAATAACACTCATCTTTTGATTTTCTCTGCTCTTGTAAATAAGTCTTCATACTTATATATAAAATTTGTTCTTCCTTGTATTGTTGTTTAAAAACCTTCAACGTCTTCAATTTTCCTTGTAGATTTTGATGTGGCTCCTTTGTTGATGATGTGTTTCTATGGACCTGTTGTTGGCGAGAGAGAATGGTGCTAACTGCAAATCAAACTACAAGAAGGAGGTTTTCATCTATAGACGTCACCCTCATGATTGACAAAATTAGCACTCAAGAGATCAAAAATAGTGCTGAAAATGGTGTGAAGTTGGGTAGCTCACCATTCTACCCGGAATTTACGTACGGTGACACACACTCAAAAATAACAGCTTTTTAGTCAACTACAAATAATTGAAGGTCTGGTGCCTCTGTTGATTTGAAAATAGGTAGTCTCTACTAATGATTGATCATCAACTCTAATAATGTATTTCTCTCTGCTCCTAATTTGCATCACCGGCATGATTAAATCCATTATTTAACACTCTGACAAGCAAGAAATCCGAACGTAGTTCCCTAACACTTCCAAGTTCAGTTGTGTCGGTCAGAATTCTCTATGTAAACATACCTAGAAGTATGCTAGTGACTCTAAAATCTCTACAAGTTGAAGGTTTTTATTTATTTAAAGTAAAAATATTAAATAAAAAGTAAAAGTAAAAAATAAAAGCAAAAGCAAAAGAAAAAGTAAAGTAAAAGAAAAAGTAAAAGTAAAAGTAAAAGAGAAAAAGAAAAAATAAAAAGTAATAATTAGTTTTTTTTTATATAATTATTACGAAAATAAAACAACTAAAAAGGTTAAAAACTCTATATGCAAAATATGGAAACACTCCCCACACTTAAACTTTACATTGTCCTCAATGTAATTGACTCGTCCTAAGTAGAATCAAGGTGGGAAATCCTAATTTGATATGCAAAAGAAGAAAACTAAAAACAAAGGGATAGAAAATACAAAACCTATGGGTTGCCTCCCATTCAGCGCTTAGTTTAACGTCCTCAGCCTGACCTTTTGGTTATCGCCCGTACACCAACAATCTGAAAATCTGGTAGTCTATCCAGAAAATAATCTGCAATTCTAGTAACAGCTTCATGAAAACATTAGCACAAAATATAAATAATGAAGCTATCGATTTATTGAAGTTTCCCCCACACTTAGTCCTTTCTCCACTCGGAAGTGGATAGAGAACATAAAATTCGGGAACTTCAAAAGGTTCCTCAACTTGGTGAACCTACACAATTCTAGAATCAAACACATCAAGTGGTGGATACTTAGAAGCAAAATAATCCATTAAAACTTTGGAAGCACATAATTCCAATCCTAAGTGAGGTATTTTCCTAAAAGTTGGGTTAACAATTCTTTTAGAATGTACTTCAATTGGATGGAAAGGATCAATAGATAGAGAATTATGCAAAGGATTAGACAAACTTTGTATCGGATCCTCATCTTTCTTATCTAATGAACTATTTACCTCAAGTATATCGTGGTCCTCTATCGAACTCTTAATTTCTGCTTCAACCGAAATCTCAACATCATTATATTCTTTGACAAGTTCAATTGGGTCTTCCACAACTTCAATCAATTTGGTTACATTATCAATATGCATCTCTTCAACAACCTCATCATCGGAATCAGAATCCTCTTCGAAAAAATCTAGTTCGTTGGTGCAAATCCTAAAATCTTCACTTGCGTACGTTACACCATTGATAACAACATTTATTTCATATCCATTCTCCTCATTTTGAATAGGCGAATGATCATTATTATGATTCGGAGTTGGGATAATTGTATCATTATTGCAAGGACTCTCGAGAGGTTGCTCATCTTCATCGGAATCTTCGTCCACCATAGTAATTTCAGAATCGTTTTGGTTTCGAGGCCAAACTTCTTCTTCATTCCTTGTTTCCTTGAGTTAAGCAATTTGTAATTTTAAGTTGTCCACATACCTTTGAATTTCTTGGAATTGCTCATGTGTTTTCTGTTCCATGGTATGGTGCCCTTATTGTACCATTTTAAGACATGATTCTGCAAAACTAGAAATTTTCTTTTCAAGAGCATAACTATCCTCCCATCCTTGCGATTGCTCACTTTCATGCCCGTCATAAGGTTGTTGACATGTATGAGAATATCCATAAGGTTCCGTGGGATATTGATCATTTCCAAAAGATTGGTTTTGATTATACCCATAGGATGGTTGGTAGTTGTCATATGAATGAGATTGAAAACCATATTGATTACCACTATGATATGATTGATCTTGTGCTCCATACATGTTATTTCTGTAAGGAAACATGACGATTCACAAGAAAAAGAAAATAGAAACAAAAACAAGCTAAACAAATAACAAATCAATTAGCAACCGCTCCCCAGCAGCGGCGCCAAAATTTGATGTGTGTCGTAAGTGCAACAAATTATTCAAGATATTTCCCACTAATTAACTGGTAATATAGCGGTAGTAAGAGATCGTTCCCACAGAGAGCTATGTAATTGATATGTTATTTAGTTCAGAAAAATAAAGTTAAAAGGGGGGATTGGTTTGATGAAAGTAAAACAAAAATATAATAAGAAAACAAAGATGATTAAGGAACCATTTGCTGCCACTGAACAAAAACTTAATAAAAGTACTTGTTTATTTCTTGTAAAATTTCTATTGTCACAAACAATAGAATAGCAATAAGCTCTGCTATCCCCGGAATTCATGTTGCCACTGGATACGGAAGTGCTCGACTACCAGATTCTATCCATCTGAGCCACCATGAATAAGCTCTCAAGGTGTAACCCAAACGAATGCATTATGTTTTGTGAATTAGGTTGATCCTAGCATCAGACGCATAAGCTCGTTCTGCTTACTAGTGTCATCTCTATACACAATTGCTTAACAGAATCCCTCTGTCAGCTTTTGCGATTTACTACTTGTGTATGGAATTTAGTCACTATTACACGTATCACCAACCCCAATAC
The DNA here is from genome assembly GCA_023529315.1 of Papaver bracteatum. Lineage (NCBI taxonomy): Eukaryota > Viridiplantae > Streptophyta > Magnoliopsida > Ranunculales > Papaveraceae > Papaver > Papaver bracteatum. Next base: position 273,588 of record JAJJWX010004416.1, on the reverse strand, counting down.
TAGTAAAAGAATTAATAACAGGTTAATTTAAATGGCCAATTGAATAACTCAATAGTAAACTTAGACACTATAATCGACATGAAAAATCAACTTAAAATAAACTTGTAAAAAGAATTAAAGTTTCATAAATTAGGACTTTGAAATCATACCTTAATCAGTAAGAGATTAGCTACACATAGATTTACTAAAACCCATGAAAAATATATGAAAGAATAAAGAAGAGAATAACTTGGTTTCCCCCTAAAGGGGGAAAACCCTAAGATATAAATTAAGAACCTTTTTTCTCTCTTTTCTCTGTATTTTCTCTCCCTAAAGTTGTCGTTGAATGAAACTATTCATTTCTATTTATAGCCTCTGAATCCCTCCACTGATCCACAAATCCGTAAAACCCGAAGTAGGAAAGGATTGAAAATCCTAGTTGCCTTTTTTTTTCTTTTTCTTCGCATGCGCGGCACATTTGTCAAAAACCCTTTTAACAAAGATTGAAAAGAAACTCTCCATTTCCTTTGCTTTTGTGCTACATATGCAGCATCCTTCTTTCATTCTCATGATACATGAATATATGCATCGACCAGTACACGGTTTGTTGGACAAAGTATGCTATGGAGGCGCAAGGTGATGACATCTCATTTCCAAATCCCCACTTGATTGGTACGGGGAGAATAATCAACCGCTTTCTCTTCTCTCCTGTTGCACCACGTTTCTTCAAAAGCTTCTTAAACCGGACCCCCAAAATTTCCACTTTTCACAATAATTAAACCCAAGTCAGAAATATTTGTCACTTTCCTCAATAATTTCCATTTCCACCTGACCCAATCATGTCACAGACATGTTTCTGAATTCTAATAATTCCTTCATACGGGTCCCTCATGAAAATATCCACCTCCAATAATTACTCCATCCACTCATTTTTACTTTTGCCAAAACAATACTCCCACTTTCTTTTTCTTTATCTTCCCTCCATCACGTGTTGAGCAAAATATTTTCTCTTTTCATAACAAATGAAACATAAGTGGGTCCCGTGGAAAATAAGAGAAATGTCTTCTTCTCTAATGATTTTGGCTCTTTCTCCACTTGTAGCTAGCTTCTTTTATTGCACAATTAAGCACAAATTCACTTCTTTTTGTTTTATTCACCTAATAAAACACAAATAAGAGAAAACAAGCGTAACATACAATAATTTTCAAGAAAACCAACAAATACTAGCATGGATTTGACACTAAATTTATGTGAAATATGCGTTTATCAAATTCCCCACACTTAGATTTTGCTAGTCCTCGAGCAAACTATCTAACCTAAAAGAAAACAAATCTCTGTCGTTGAGGACCCGGTTGCACTTAGCATGTGCAACAATCCTTTAAACCCCTAGGTGTCCCTAGTGGACAAGTTATAGTCTCGTGAGGGCTTACGAGAGGTATACCCACAAAACCTACCCTAACTTCAAAGCGTTCCAGCGTCCCAAGCATCCAAAGAGTTATGAGGACATAGAGTTTCTGCATGCTAGTAATAAGAAGTTAAAAATACCAAAGAACATATTCTCATTCTTAAATGTTGAGTGAGAAATAATCACACCATAATGAGAGAACGCGTGTTTGAGAGCGACCAATAAGCATTTCGCCTCGACTTCTGCCTCACTTAAAAGGATTTTATGATAAATTGCACTCAATAAGACACCTTTTTTATGGGTCTCACATGTGTGCAGGTAGGAATGAAGAGAGAACTCCTACACACGTTGAATGGTGGGAAGGAAACCTTCCGAATTATTTTTGGAGACCCCACAAAATCGTGGGAAATAAAAGACTTTTTCTGATGATCTCTAAGAAAGGAAATCAACCACTCTAGCAAGGATGGGAGTACTTACCACCTTCACATCCGATCAGCAGTGACGAAAGCACCATTCTCACAGAGTCTAATAAAAACGTCTGCTCGTCTTCTTCATCTTCTTAGTCTGCGTCTTCGGCTTCAACAGTTAATGATAAGCTTTTGAACTTCATAAAACTTTGACAATTTGTAACTCTTTTCCTCTATTTACTTGTTGCTTGAAAACTTCTTTATAGATTTTTCTTCCACGTGGCTTTATTGATGAAATAAATCCTAAATGCAAATCTTTTTGTATTTTTATTTTGTATTTTTTTTAAATAAGATTGCAACTATAATAATAAAATTAACATGGCCATGAAAGATGTACTGTACCACTTGAATCTTCACAACTTGTAATGTCTTGTATCATAAACTTCAATAACTCTCATCTTTTGATTTTCTCTGCTCTTGTAAATAAGTCTTCATACTTATATATAAAATTTGCTCTTCCTTGTATTGTTGCTTAAAAACCTTCAACGTCTTCAAATTTCCTTGTAGATTTTGATGTGGCTCCTTTGTTGATGATGTGTTTCTATGGACCTGTTGTTGGCGAGAGAGAATGGTGCTAACTGCAAATCAAAATACAAGAAGGAGGTTTTCATCTATAGACGTCACCCTCATGATTGACAAAATTAGCACTCAAGAGATCAAAAATAGTGCTGAAAATGGTGTGAAGTTGGGTAGCTCACCATTCTACCCGGAATTTACGTACGGTGACACACACTCAAAAATAACAGCTTATTAATCAACTACAAATAATTGAAGGTCTGGTGCCTCTGTTGATTTGAAAATAGGTAGTCTCCACTAATGATTGATCAACAACTCTAATAATGTATTTCTCTCTGCTCCTAATTTGCATCACCGCATGATTAAATCCATTATTTAACACTCTGACAAGCAAGAAATCCGAACGTAGTTCCATAACACTTCCAAGTTCAGTTATGTCGGTCAGAATTCTCTATGTAAACATACCTAAAAGTATGCTAGTGACTCTAAAATCTCTACAAGTTGAAGGTTTTTATTTATTTAAAGTAAAAGTATTAAATAAAAAGTAAAAGTAAAAAAAATAAAAGCAAAAGAAAAAGTAAAAGAAAAAGAAAAAGAAAAAGTAAAAGAGAAAAAGAAAAAGTAATAATTAGTTTTTTTATATAATTATTACTAAAATAAAACAACTAAAAAGGTTAAAAACTCTATATTCAAAATATGGAAACACTCCTCCACACTTAAACTTTACATTGTCCTCAATGTAATTGACTCGTCCTAAGTAGAATCAAGGTGGGAAATCCTAATTTGATATGCAAAAGAAGAAAACTAAAAACAAATGGATAGAAAATACAAAACCTATGGGTTGCCTCCCATTCAACGCTTAGTTTAACGTCCTCAGCCTGACCTTTTTGTTATCGCCCGTACACCAACAATCTGAAAATCTGGTAGTCTGTGCAGAAAATAATCTGCAATTCTAGTAACAGCTTCATGAAAACATTAGCACAAAATATAAATAATGAAGCTATCGATTTATTGAAGTTTCCCCCACACTTAGTCCTTTCTCCACTCGGAAGTGGATAGAGAACATAAAATTCGGGAACTTCAAAAGGTTCCTCAGCTTGGTGAACCTACACAATTCTAGAATCAAACACATCAAGTGGTGGATACTTAAAAGCAAAATAATCCGTTAAAACTTTGGAAGCACATAATTCCAATCCTAAGTGAGGTATTTTCCTAAAAGCTGGGTTAACAATTATTTTAGAATCTACTTCAATTGGATGGAAAGGATCAATAAATAGAGAATTATGCAATGGATTTGACAAACCTTGTATCGGATCCTCATTTTTCTTATCTAATGAACTATTTAACTCAAGTATGTCGTGGTCCTCTATCGAACTCTTAATTTCTGCTTCAAACGGAATCTCAACATCATTATATTCTTTGACAAGTTCAATTGGGTCTTCCACAACTTCAATCAATTTAGATTCATTCTCAATATGCATCTCTTGAACAACCTCGTCATCGGAATCAAAATCCTCTCCCAAAAAATCTAGTTCGTTGGTGCAAATCCTAAAATCTTCACTTGCGTATGTTACACCATTGATAACAACATTTATGTCATATCCATTCTCCTCCTTTTGAACAGGCGAATGATCATTATTATGATTCGGAGTTGGGATAATTGTATCATTATTGCAAGGACTTTCGATAATTTTCTCATCTTCATCAGAATCTTCGTCCTCCATAGTAATTTCAGAATCGTTTTGGTTTCGTGGCCAAAATTCTTCTTCACTCCTTGTTTCCTTAAGTTGAGCAATTTGTAACTTTAAGTTGTCCACATTCCTTTGAATTTCTTGTAGTTGCTCATGTGTTTTATGTTCCATGGTATGGAACCCCTGTTGTACCATTTTAAGACATGATTCTGCAAAACTAGAAATTTTCTTATCAAGAGCATAACTATCCTCCCATCCTTGCGATTGCTCACTTTCATGCCCGTCATAAGGTTGTTGACATGTATGAGAATATCCATAAGGTTCCGTGGGATATTGATCATTGCCAAAAGATTGGTTTTGATTATACCCATAGGATGGTTGGTAGTTGTCATATGAATGAGATTGAAAACCATATTGATTACCACTATGATATGATTGATCTTGTTCTCCATACATGTTATTTATGTAAGGAAACATGACGATTCACAATAAAAATAAAATAGAAACAAAAACAAGCTAAACAAATAACAAATCAATTAGTAACCTCTCCCCGGCAGCGGCGCCAAAATTTGATGTGTGTCGTAAGTGCAACAAATTATTCAAGATATTTCCCACTAATTAACTGGTAATTTAGCGGTAGTAAGAGATCGTTCCCGCAGAGAGCTGTGTAATTGATATGTTATTTAGTTCAGCAATATAAAGTTAAAAGGGGGGATTGGTTTGATGAAAGTAAAATAAAAATATAATAAGAAAACAAAGATGATTAAGGAATCATTCGCTGCCACTGAACAGAAACTTAATAAAAGTACTTGTTTATTTCTTGTAAAATTTCTTTTGTCACCAACCGTAGAATAGCAATAAGCTCTGTTATCCCCGGAATCCCTGTTGCCACTGGATACGGAAGTACTCGACTACCAGATTCTATCCATCTGAGCCACCATGAATAAGCTCTCAAGGTGTAACCCAAACGAATGCATTATGTTTTGTGAATTAGGTTGATCCTAGCATCAGACGCATAAGCTCGGTCTTCTTACTAGTGTCATCTCTATACACAATTGCTTAACAAAATCCCTCTGTCAGCTTTTGCAATTTACTACTTGTGTATGGAATTGAGTGACTATTACACGTATCACCAACCCCAATACTAGTAGAAGAATTAATATCAAGTTAATTCAAATGGCCAATTTAATAACCCAATAGTAAACTTAGACACTAAAATTAATAGAGATAATCGACAAGACAAATCAACTTAAAATAAACTTGTAAAAAAAATTAAAGTTTCGTAAATTAGGACTTTGAAATCATACCTTAATCAGTAAGAGATTAGCTACACATAGATTTACTAAAACCCATGAAAAATATATGAAAGAATAAAGAAGAGAATAACTTGGTTTCCCCCTAAAGGGGGAAAACCCTAAGATATAAATTAAGAACCTTTCTTCTCTCTTTTCTCTGTATTTTATCTCCATAAAGTTGTCGTTGAATGAAACTCTCCATTGCTATTTATAACCTTTGAATCCCTCCACTGATCCACAAATCCGTAAAACCCGTAGTGGGAAAGGATTGAAAATCCTAGCCGCCTTTTTTTTTCTTTTTCTTCGCATGTGCGGCACATTGGTCAAAAACCCTTTTAATAAAGATTGAAAAGAAACTCTCCATGTCCTTTGCTTTTGTGCTACATACGCGCCATCCTTCTTACATTCTCATGATACATGAATATATGCATCGACCTGTACACGGTTTGTTGGACAAAGTCTGCTATGGAGACGCAAGGTGATGACATCTCATTTCCAAATCCCCACTTGATTGGTACGAGTAGAATAATCAGCCGCTTTCTCTTCTCTCCTGTTGCACCACGTTTCTTCAAAAGCTTCTCAAACCGGACCCCCAAAATTTCCACTTTTCACAATAATTAAACCCTAGTCAGAAACATTTGTCACTTTCCTCATTAACTTCCATTTCCACCTAACCCAATCATGTCAGAGACATGTTTTTGAATTCTAATAATTCCTTCATACGGGTCCCTCATGAAAATATCCACCTCCTTTAATTACTCCATCCACTCATTTTTACTTTTGCCAATACAATACTCCCACTTTCTTTTTCTTTATCTTCCCTCCATCAAGTGTTGAGCAAAATATTTTCTATTTTCATAACAAATGAAACATAAGTGGGTCTCGTGGAAAAGAAGAGAAATGTCTTCTTCTCTACTGATTTTGGCTCTTTCTCCACTTGTAGCTAGCTTGTTTTATTGCACAAATTCACTTCTTTTTGGATTATTCACCTAATAAAACACAAATAAGAGAAAACAAGCGTAACATACAATAATTTGCAATAAAATCAACAAATACTAGCATGGATTTGACACTAAATTTATGTGAAATATGCGCTTATCATTACTACAAAGAGTGCAAGTAGTATTTACATAAGGTAATATTGCTGCCACTCTCATGCTTTTTGGAAGAATAGAATGAGCAATTTTCCCAACAAAAAGTTTAACAGAAGGAGGTACATGCATGCTCCATATGCTACTCCAATCCTTTGTGCTACTTCCCATTGTGTTAATTGATTCATATAGAGATTTAACATTAAAGTTACCTTTATTGCTCAGAGTCCAATGAGTCTCAACTTCCCTTGCTGCGTTTGGTACATGTATTCTTAGAACTTTTTCTTTTGTTTCCCTGTCAAAGCAGATTGACAATTTATCTTGGTCCCAAGTATTCTGGCTTGTTATTAATTGACTTACCCTGGTTAGATTTCCAGTTCCTAATATAGGCTTCTCAAGTGGTGGTTTTGAATCTGATATCCAGTAGTCCTCCCAGATATCAATACTTTCCCCATTTTCGATTTTCCATATGACATTCTTTTTTATTTGTTGTACCCCTGAATGTATGTCTTTCCAGATCCAACTATCTTTTGTATTAGGTTTGTTTTGAGTATGAAGAATGTCACATTTTGGATAGTATTTTTCTTTTAGCATTGTAGCACATAGATATTTTGGGTTTTCTTTTAATCTCCAACCCATTTTGGCAATCATTGCAATGTTGAAGTTTTGAATATTCAGAATTCCCAGAGCTCCTTCTTCCAAAGATTTACATATTGGAGTCCAATACTTAAGATAAATTCCCTTTTTTCCATTCCTATTCTTACCATTTTCATCTTTTCCCCACCAAAAATCTCTATGCATATTTGAAAGTGTATTACAAATTTTGACAGGAATTTTGAAACAATTCATTTGATACGCTCATATAAAAGATGTCAAATTTTTAACCATTATTGTTCTCCCTGCACTATTTAGGTCAATCCCTTTCCAGCTCAAAAGTCTCTTATTCATAATGTTAACTAAAGGTTCAAAGCATGTAATTTTGGATCTATGTGTGAAAATTGGGGAGCCTAAATATCTATCTTCTAGTGGTATGAATTTTATATCTAGAATCTGTTGGATTTCATCTTTGGTTCTGGGTGGGATTTTTTTACTGAAAATAACTCCAGATTTACTAAGATTTATTAATTATCCCGAGGATATGCCAAAGTCCCTAAAAAGTTTGACAAGGTTTTGACTAGCTTTTATACTTGCATCACAAAATACAAGGCAATCATCAGCGAAAAGTAAATGAGTAATAGAAGGAGCTCGAGGAATAATTTTTATTCCTTTAATTAGTCATATTTCTTCAGCATTCATTAGAGTCCTAGACAAGGCTTCCATGCAAAGCAAAAATAAGTAAGGAGATAATGGGTCTCCCTGTCGCAGCCCCCTTGTTGGTTTGAAGAAATTGGTAGGAGATCCATTAATCAGCACCGCTAAAGTTGTTGTAGATATACATTCATGGATTAGTTTACAACATTTCTCATTAAACCCCAATTTAGACATAATTTGAATTAAAAAATTCCACTCGACTCTGTCAAAGGCTTTCGACATGTCGATTTTCAGGCCCATCAACCCCTTTTTACTTTTACTATTTCTCATTTTATGAATTACTTCATGTGCAATAGTAATATTATCTGAGATCTGCCTTCCAGGAATGAAGGCAGATTGATATGGCGAAATTATTTTTTCAAGTAAACCCTTCATTCTACTTGCTAGAAGTTTTGATACAACCTTATAAGTAGTGTTTGCCAAAGCAATTGGTCTAAATTCACTAGGGGATGTTGGGTTTAGTGTCTTAGGTATTAGAGATATGGATGAGGCATTCATTTCCTTTGAAATGAACCCCAACTCAAAGAAACTTTGGACCATAGTAACTAAATCAGGTCCAACAGTTTCCCAGTTTTGTTGGAAAAAATTCGGTGGAAAACCATATGGACCTGGACTTTTATCCGGGTCCATAGAAAAAACTATGTTTTTTATTTCATTCATGCATGGTAATTTACAGAGCATATTATTATCTTCTTCACTAATGCATTTTGGAATTAGGTCAATCATGCTTTTGTCTACAGTAGGAGTCACAGTAGTCGCGATTTTATGAAAATACATAATTATGCATTCAGAAATTTCATTTCTACTATTAATCCATTCTCCATTTTATTTTTGGATTGTCTCTATCCTATTTCTTCTGAATCTCTGTTTAGCCTTGTTGTGGAAGTACTTAGTATTCCTATCTCCTAGAGCTAAATTTTGATCTCTACTCTTGTCTTTCCAAAAATTTCCTTTATAGTATACCATTTGGTTAACTCAGCTGTTAACTTAGCCAAGTCAGCAGCTTTAGAAGGGTAGTAATTCCTCCTATGAGTTTGATCTAGTTTTTTCTTTGTATCTTCTATATTAGTGTTGATGTTCCCAAATGTTGTTTTATTCCAGTCCCTCAGAGTGTTCTTAACCGTATGTAAATTTTTGTTAAACTTGTAAGTTGGGGACCCTTGAGTTATGCTATTCCAATATTCTTGAATAAGGGATTTACATTGATCATGTTTCATCCATTCACCAAAATATTTGAATGGAGTAACTCCATCATTCCAAGTATTGTGAGTATTTAAGCACATAGGTACATGATCATATGTTAGGGGGTTTAGATGTCTGAGGTTGGAATTAGGGAAGGCTACATTCCACCTATAGTTCACTAGAGATGTATCTAGCCTTTGTTCTATGAAGTCTGCATCAGTTCTCCTATTATTCCAAGTGAAAGTATATCCAACAAATCCAATATCCATTAGTCCACAATCTCATATTAGTTTATTAAAAATTCTAGCTTCTCTTTTATTGAATATGAATCTACTTCTTTTCTCTTCATGATGAAGAACAACAATACAATCACCTAAGACAAGCCAAGGCTTCTCCATATCATGTGCCATTTCTTTTATAATATTCCAGGATTCCTCTTTCTCATATCTATATGGGCTTCCATAAAAACATGTCAAAATCCAACTTGGTCTATTATTACTAGCATGAATTAACACATTGATGTGATTATAATTATTATCTATGACTTCAAGTTTCATATTGTCCTTCCAAATTAGGCATAAACCTCCAGCTATTCCTCTAGGTGGCACAAGCCAATAGTTACCAACATTTACTTTTCTAAGTATTCTCAGCATTTCCTTATTTTTCTGTTCGATTTCTGAAAGGAATATTATATCAGGATTAGACTTGTTCAAAGTATCATTCAGGCTATTCATCATTTCAATTTTTCCTAAGCCTTGACAGTTCCAAGCTATCACACTAATGAATTGCCAAAAATACGAAAATTTGGGATATTCTAAACATTGGATTAACGAAAACATTGGTATTGGTTTTTTAGCTCTAAATTGGATCAAAATGAGCATGTTATAGTCGAAATAGAATCCGACAAATCTTGTTATCGTTCCAATAATAGTCAGATGGTTTAGGTAGTAGCCAATTTGTAAACAAGCATGATTTGGATTACTATAGTCTAGTTTAAACATAACATAGATTTCAGTACAGGCTTTATTGAACAATCCATAATGCATCCTAGTACCTCTAGCCACTTCAAGCACCGATTCAGTAAAATTAGCAAAGCAATTGTTAAAAAATTAAGTTTTTTGGGATTTCAGGAATATGTCATTGCAATTTTCAATAGTTGGCATTTTATAGCTAATTTCAAGAGAACTACCCCTAGCAGATTGCATATAGTAATCAGTCAAGATACTTACCTGGGTGACAGTTTTGTCAACGATTTTTGTTGTCGTGTTTGCTGACGCCTTCAAATTATCCTTATCTATATCTTCCCCCTTTGTTGTTTTCTTTTCTTCCAGTTATAGCGCGTAGGAATTAGACTTGAGCAAGGGTACACACCTAGTATTAGTAGTTTCTCAAATTGCCCTGAGAGCACCATCTAAGAAACAATTCACTTATAAAGGCAAAACATATTAGTTTTAGCTAAGAAACAAGGAAGAGCCAACAATGTATAAATTGTAGAAAGGGATTTGCAAAAATCTAGCTAGAAATTTATGATAAAAACACTGTAAATTAAAAGATAAGGAGGAAAAATAATTTGAATTCAAGTAATAGCAAGCAAAAGATAATAAGGGTCTTGGTCAATTTCTACTCAAAAGGGAAAAGCAAAATGTCACACTTCAAATAAAGTTAGGTACTTCTCTATTAGCAATAAAAGGCATGTGATGGAAGAAGATTAAACAACAAAGCATGATTAGGTGATAAATTTTGCTACAAAAATTATCACAATTCAGATCAAATGTAGATACAAGAGCAAATAAAAGAACGAATATACTAGGAAAAGATTAAAAGGTAAAAGGAAGCGACGAATTTAGCACGAATTAAAAAATCTCAAAAGGATTAGGAGAGGTTAGTTTTTGGATCCACAAATTTAGAGAACGAAGTTAAGAACTTAGTCTTCGGCAGCTTAAAAAATAATTGTCCGATGTTTATTGATAGCAATCTTCAGTGTCTTTTTGTAGCTTTAGTAACTTCTGTGTATTTTGTAACCTTTGTGTCTTAAAGTGTGTTCTAGTAACTAGGTAATCTTCAAACTCTTAGTGTCATTGAAATCTTTAGCGTCTTGGATCAACCATTAACAGTAGGCAGGAAGATAACAGCTTTAAATCAAAACTTTACGGAAGCTTCGGTCAGATTCAAATCATAATTTTTCTGATTCCGGTGAGATAACGGTCGGATAACGGCTCTTTTAGTTGTTTTGATGGCTGGATTCAGATTTCCTGAAAAGGCTTAATAATCACTTATCTAGATTTGATGTTAATGCTAGAAAATTCAACTATTTCTTTCATAGATTAAGAATAGTCATACAAAAAGGTGTTGGAGCCCAGTTTGTCGCTAGGCTCCCATCTAGTTACTTGTAGACCCTTTTTTATCAATGAAGTACTTATTTAGCTATGTAATAGTTCTAAGTTAATTCAATGAAAGACAACAAATTGCCTCAATGAAACCGCAAAAGAGTCTTTATTTTCCTTTACGAAGAACAAATTATCCAATTTTCCTTAGCTTTCGGTAGGATTTCTTTTCTTTTTTTGCCTTAGCTATTTTTCTATTTTTTTATACTATATGTTACCACAAAACATATTCAAATACCATTATGATTGTGAAGATGCAAATTATATACAAAATTAAGGCGACTTTAATTTTTAACATTAGCAGTAGATGCCCTCTTCATTGCTCTCAAATGATTTGTTTCTAATACTCTTATGTGCTTACAGATATAATTAGATCACTCTACATCATCATTTCAAGGATAAGAATGACAACTCCCTCCCTTGGAGGAGGTAAGGTTCGAACCCCGAACCTTGTAATTGCTAATAGTATTTAGGGGCTACAACTAACCACTGTACTGATTCATACGGAAAAAAAATGACAAAACCAAGAAAAGATCATCATCATTTATACAGTAGGGGACATGATTAACAAAATTATCACCTTGTATCATGTCTTCATCACCTTGCATATCGTGTCCGAAAATACTTTGAAAATGCATAAGTACTTCATAAAGTGTATCCTGTCCGGATATTAGTAGAATAACCTTGACATAGCAACAATGAGCACTCATAGACCACTTGAAGATTTTAGTACCCATTTGTCGATATTAACTAACGGGTCTGAATCACTGTAATTACTCTATCGGAGGGACTCAGAATATTACGGATGTTGGCGTATCTATTGGTTATCTAGTCTACACACCGTAATTCAAGATAAATTTTTGCAAAAAGCTAGTATACCAACTAAAAAACAGTTATTCTAAATTCAAGTGGGTTGATATTATAGTACTTCTGAATACAAAACTCTTGCTTGTTCAGGTCAACCAACAAGTTAAGTTTGCAATCTAGAGATTTTTTTTTAAGCATGATTTTTTATTAAAATACTAAGGGAATATTACACGAGGATAGATAATACCCCCAAGATTCATCAATTACAGTTTGATTGGTAAGCTGTGAATCAGCAGCAACCTGATATTGGAGCATGATAGCAGTCTTTTGATCAGTAGTGTATCTTGGAAGGATGTTGAAGTCAAAGGTCGAAAGGCCTCCGGTCAATGCTTTCCATAAGAAAAGTAGTACTTTTGATTGACAAATAGATTCCATAGAAACTTAGTTGGTGGTAAAGGTGTTCGATGCAGTTGATTGAATATGCTAGTCAGACCTTTGTATCTTGATGCCTCGGAGAACTGCCCGATTGATATCCGTATACTTCTTTGTTTGTCGGCTTGATTCATAACTTGAAATTGAGTCTTTGGCTTTGATCAAGTCTTGAAGTGGAATCCATTCTCTTCCCTTGAAGGATTAGAGCTAATACTCATATTACAAAGGTTACTAAGAACTGAAATAGACATATATGAAGAAATACAGACTCAACTAGCTTAAACTAAGGTAAAAATAGAAACATGAAATCTAATAAAATTACAGGACTAAGCAAGCAAAAGGAAAGGTACTAAATATTAAAGCAACTACAAGAGCTCTAGACCTAGATTATATTGAATACAATAATATAGAAAAAAATAGATTCACGGAAAGCTATTACAATTAGAAACAATAATCTGAATTAAATCCACTGGTCCATAAATATGCGTTTTAAGGCATAAAGATAGTTGTTGTCTGTGGTATTTGAAACTTTCAAATTATAATGAAGTTTCTGAAACTTGATCATGTTCAAAACTTGGAACAAGATTTCTCTGATAAAACTATTGATGCTGATGCTTAGTACTTCCAATCCATTAAGGTCTAAAGCTGACCTTATAAGAGGTGATATATTTAGATTTTAATCTTTGAATAATGAAAAGCAGTAGATTTGAATCCGATACAACCGCAATTTTTCCGCAATGAAACTAACTACAACAAATGTTCAAGATATATGTATGTGACTGCAATTCCTCATGAGATAGAGATAAGTCTGAGATGATTAAAAGGGATTTCATAGCTGCAACTAAAACAAGTTCAGAAAAAGCTTTTGATACTTATAGTCAAAACAAGTTCAGAAAACATTCAAACCTGAACAAAATAGCGCAACAATTACCTTGACAGATAAACCTTGGGGAAATAAAAAAACTAGGAAACAAGACATTTTAAGGAAACAAAAAAAAAAAACAGGGCACCAAATAAAGGAAACCAAATTACTTCATATTCCAGACACAAGTTTTGTAATCCACTGATTTGAGCTGCATATCCCTATCCTTCAATTCAATCCATGTTTCAGAGATTTTATATATTAAGTGATGATGTTCCCTTTTATCAGAGAGATGTTCAAAACCCAAACCATAGTTGCAACCAATAACTTGTTCAGATGTTTCAAAAAATAACTTGTTCAGATTTATATTTCTTTGTGGTTTTACGATTTGGTTTGTGTTTCCTTGTAAGCTTTCGGCTTTAATATTGATTTGTTTACATACGTTCGTCTTGTTTTTCAGCTCTATGTCCAAGTTAAGGAATGGTGAATTAATTTAGATAACTTTACACATATTTATGGAATCTTGTGAATTATTTTTTATTTAATTGGTAGGCAATATCAACTTTTCACACTGTATATCATGTGTTGATTGCAAAACATATTTATGGAATCTTGTGTAATTAGTAGCAGGCAAGATAAATCCATGTCCGTGTCAAACCATAAGTTGCGATCTTGTTAGGAACCATAAATTGTGATCAGAAGTTATTTCGACTTTCACACGCAACCTTTTAATATTCCCAGAGTCAACATGCCTATATTCTTACATAGTCAGTCAGTTTAGAGTACTATATAGACAAGGCTATACACTACATAAATAAAAATTGTTTTCTTAACAATAAAGACAACGAAAAAATGCTTACCGTGGGACAAAAAATATCGGCCAAATGTGGGAGTGAGATAAAGGTTAAAGAAAAGTGATGTGGCGCCCATTCATGGCTTCACCCCTGCTAATCTATGGTAGGGAAAGGCGCCACCTCCTTTCCTACATTTGGCCCATCCTTTTTGTCCCGCGTCTAGTCGAGTCGGGAAAAAAATAGCGCGCAACAATCATTTTAGATCAACAAAACATATTAGGATATATTATTGATTAATTAGACATGTAATACTCTAATTATTAATAAGATTATACATTACAATGGGGTTTTAGCTAATTTTCTATACTCATTCAAATTCCTTTCTGAATCGTCCATAATCTTATCTTCTTACTACTGATACTCTCAACATAAGATGTGAACTCTTCTATTCCATTATGAATCCTTGCATACTCTGATGTTAACTATTCCAGAAGAAGCTTGTCCTACTCAATTTTTTTGGATTATTTGGATCCGAATAAATTGATCTTGGATATTGATTTTTGGGATCGTCAAAGTATTCTTATTAACAATAAGGTTCACAGACTCCATTGTATAGCCTTTCTGAATGAGAAGAAATAGAGCTATAAACTTTATATACATATTTTAAAGGATCATTAAGTTTGTCTACTTATAATTGTATTAGGTTTTGTCCATACAGGTTACCGAACGAAAAAATTGGTGGTATGCTTGGTACCCTCTCCTTTTCACCAAGGTACCGACACTACTAAATAACTGTAAAAGTCATTAATTACTACCATAAAAACTTAAAAAGGTACAATATTTTTGTTTCGCCAAATATTTAAATAATAAGAATTAAAGTGTAACTTACTTCCTGGAACTAATTGCGCTACAACACATTCAGAACTACTTCTGTTTTGAAGAAGATTATAAGGACAAATTTGTTCAAGTTTCTTCATATGCCCACTTCGAATTTGACCTTTTAACCTGATTATATAACCAAAAACACATAATTAATCAAACAATAAGGATTTGTAGATAGAACTGGGGGGGGGGGGGATTGTACGGTGAAGCAGATAGACTAAGAAACTAGGTGATAAAAATTGGGTTTAATCTCGGAACCACAATGAGGATTGAACTAAGTATGTTTGTGGCCCAAAGATGGATTCAAAAGTTTCTATAAATGTGAAATAAAAAACCTCAATCGGAAATATATTTTTTTGATAACAAAATGACCATTTATTTTTGTTTGTAGGAGACAAAAAAGGTGCACGCATAACATGTTCACCTGAAACGATTTGTCTCTGGTGCTCGTGCTTCCTTGTTTTAATTGGCTTGAGTTGATAGTTTTACTTAAGACGGTTATTTCTTGATGGATAATATGTGTCGGTGTATGAGTGGTATTTGGTTCTTGTGTGTTGGTTCGCTCTCCGATCTACGTGGTGAATATCAAGCCCGGTTACCTATTCAACGAGATGGCCATAACCAGCGAACACGTGAACAAGTGGAGATATTTCTCCTCGCCCCACTTCTCGGTTGGGGAGCTAGCTAAATCCATCACCTCATGCCGAATAAAGTGAACCTTGCATGTGTCACTTTTTCCAGTACGACCTGTCTTTAGCCAAGATAAAATAAGAGGGTGGTGTTAGGCTTGACGAGCAAACGTAAATCTCATCCATATCATTAAGAAATGAAACTTAAAAGATACAATGTTGGGGTGATAACCTCTTAGCGACGTATCATGTTGATATTTGATTTCTAGCCTACCCCAAAGTGTTTGGGACTAAACGTTTAGTTCGGGTTCTGAAGAGGAAAAAAACATTCAAGGAGAGTTGTACAATAATAGTAGTCGACTCGTTAACATGGGCCTATTCATTATAGTTTTTCATCTTCGGCTAAACTACTCTTATTAAATGCCACAACCTAAAATTCACTTCCGTTTTCCAAGTAACTCCACCACTGGTCCACCACCATCAACTCAGCAATGCCGAGTATAATATGTATAAGTTTCTTTAGGAATTATCTATATATCACAATCACCGTGAACATTTGTATGTAAGTTTTCCCTTAATTTAAGAAAAAGATTCTTCAAATATTTCTTCAATGACTTTTGTTTCCACAAAAAATAAAAATACAACCAAAATCTGTAAAGTAAAACAAGTAGGAAAATTTAAGAACCCAATTAAAATTCTAGAATATATGTTGCTCTCATAGTTATGGAATTTCCTTTTGCGGTTTGTGTTTTTAATTAGGTATTGATACACATCTTTTAGTGTGTATTGTTGTTTTTTCTTCATTTAACGTTTGTCATATTTTCAAGAATTTTTTTTTTTTGTTCTTCCTTTATTATTCTTAATGCTAAAATCTCGAACTTTGATGAAGATTTAGTCACAATTACTTTCATCATTCAAAAACAAGGAAAAGTCATTAACATATATAAGTTTTTCTTTTGTTGTTTGTGGCAGGGTTTCAATTTTTGTGGTTAGCGGCTGTATTCAGTAAGGTTAGTTTGGTCTAAGTTAAAAATATATATCGAATAGTTATGAGATAAAGAGTTAACTATGATTTTTCGCTCTCCCATCAACAAAAAAATCTTTTAATTACAAACCAACTCAAACTTGGAAAATGTCCAATATGAAGTGTTAGGCATGAATCCATCAACAAAAGAAATCTTTTACAAACCAACTAAAACTTGGAAAATGTCTAATATGAAATGTTAGGCATGAATACTGACTTAACTTAAGTTCGTGGGAAGAATTCATCTCAAAAACCGATCT
This sequence comes from Papaver bracteatum, assembly GCA_023529315.1. NCBI lineage: Eukaryota > Viridiplantae > Streptophyta > Magnoliopsida > Ranunculales > Papaveraceae > Papaver > Papaver bracteatum. The sequence continues at coordinate 256,577 of JAJJWX010004416.1, read as the reverse complement.
CCAAGTCGAGCGAATCCATTAACTTATAAACTACCTAATTTTGCACCGTTTTGATGGTATGGGACTAAGGTACTAACTTTCCGCCATACTTTCACTCAGTGTTCTCGTTGACTTACGCTATCGATATTGAACCGTCAGAGCCTTTTTCCTTTACAATGGATCCACTCTACTATCAGTATTCAATGTGGTGATAATTATCCACATACATAGTTGATTTCATATCTTAATTCAGCATATAATTCACCTATTTCGTGGAGATACGGCTTGGGGCCTGACGGTTGGATATGATACTACATATTAGGGTACCAACCCTAACATGTCATAAGACCATGGGTAAAACTCATCTCTAAACTGGTTTACAAGTTGATCATGGAACCTATATAGAATTATAAACTATTTAATTTTGTACCATGTTAACGATGTGGGATTAAGATCCTTAAAAAAAAGTCCATAGAAGCTTGCTATGTCAATTGCAGATAGATTAATTGTACAAAAATATGAAATATACTCGACTCTAACTTTTTGAGAAAAAGCATTAGCTATGCATATACGTTCTTTACAAAGAAAAACAAAAACAGAAAAACAACTTTTAAAACAACTAAAATAAGAAAAACATTCATGCAATATCTTTCTAGCTCTCCATCTTATATACACATTATCTCCTTTAAAATCTTCCATCACAGTCTTCTATTCTCCCGCTAAAAAATATGTTGGAACTTTCCTTTAACTTTATTTTTCGTAGAATAACTTCCTTAAGTGAATTTCAGCTTTCTCTGGTCTAGTAATCATTCTGGCAGAAGTTTTTTCTTGGACAAAGCTTCGTTTTCCTAGTCTTAGTACTATTTTATATTATCGAAGTCTATATAAGAAGGCCTATAGTATAGTAGAGAAACTCATTCTAAATTATCATTATTATTTGATTAATCGAAGTTATTTTCGTAATTACCATTCTCTTTTATTTAAGCATTTTTTTACAAGCTTTTGTGTTATATATTTCTCCTTATCATATTGTACATTAAACAAGGTTCTACTTCTATTTTAATAAGATTAATGCTTGCTTTGAAGTTATAAGGAATTTGATATCATTTAGTATCTGGGAAAAAAAAACATAAGAAATAACTGGTAGTTCACTTCAAGATTATTTCCAATCCTCTTATAGGTTCCCGGTTGATTTTTGCATGAGATTCCTATGATTATCAAGTCGAACCCATCATAACAGTTATCATGTTTCTTAACTAGTCAATTGTGAATTCGTTCACATATATAATGCAATCAACTAACTTTCCCTTCTTACCATTACCTTCCCACCACCTATTATAAATTTTCATGTTAATCTTAGAAACCTCAACCTCAATAACAAGATTTAATGATATGCCAAGTCTATGTAAGGCTACTTCAGCCCCGCCAATGCCAGAGCAAAGAGAGAGCTCTTAGATCTCACTTGGAAAGCGGTCCTTCAAAATTGAAAGCGGTAAAGATTAAATATTTTAAACAAGTGATTCGAGTTGAATAGATTTTTTAATCAGAAAAGGAAATAAATGAACTCCTTTATGTATTTTTTCTTTGTCATGTCTAATACAATTAGAAAAAAAGAAATTATGAAAAATATGGGTATGTCTGACAAAAACATTGGTAATAAATGCGACATACAAGTCCATTAACTCAGTAAGAAAAGAAAAAGGGTAAATTTTATATTTATACTTCACCTTACCATTAATAACTTTTTTCTAATAGAAAGTGTTTCCTTGTTTATCGTAATTATTTGTAGCTTTTTATGATGCTCTTATAACTTAATAACTTATATTCACATGTTTGGCTCATGATAATGAGCACACGCATAAACAAGGACAAATATATTCTCATTCCATTAATTTCTTTACTAGGCTTCTATTGTTATCTCTCAATTAGGATACTATATATATATATATATATATGTGCTTGTGTATTTGTGTGCATTTTTTGCAGTATTGGTTGCATAACCTAAATTATATTTGTTGAATAAATTAGTTAGGGTTTTCATTTGTTCGAGTTTTAGTAGTTAAGTTGCCACATGAACTGGATTAGTTTCTCTCGACATAACATAACATGTGGGTTGTCATGTAACAAATATGTTTATAATTTCTCGTGTTAAAATGGGTGTTTGTAATTTGTCATGTAACGAAATGGGATAATACAACACATATAAAATCCTAGATAGGGGATCTTACAAACAAACTTAATAAAATGTAACGACAGGTTTCACATCTGGTTTTCTGCAAGAATCTAATTTTCAAACGAAAATCGAGAATATGATTACAGAATTTCGTTTCATTTGAAATATAAAAGCATTATGAACTCTAATCTCTAACCATTTTCTTAAAACACATACATGTAAAGAATGAAAATCTTTGAAAAGGACAATGTATTCGCTAAGTCGACCACATTTGGACATAATTTTTTCTTTACTCATTGAGTTAGTATTATAACCTATTAAAAGTCTACTATGAAGTTTATATCCATATCAATATTAAAAGAAGTTGGGACATCATGTAATCTATGAAATTTTTTATATCCTTAGTGCTCCCAAAACCCTCTTATACATAAAATTTCATTCAGCTAATTTTATAGTTTAGCTAACATTACTTACTCAAACCACAAAATATAAAATGAAAAATGAAATCTAGAAGAAGAAAAAATCTAAATTTTGATGTTTTTAAAAGATTAAAAGTATATATCAAGATACAAATAATAAAACAAAAACCTTCAAATGCAATCTAAAATTGACAAAGGGGGAGATTGTTAGAGCATTGCTCAGTCGAACTCATAAGTGTTGCTATCTCAAGCTTGTTGTCAAATTTAGTTGTTAAAACTTTATCTTGATTTCTAATATACATTTAGTCAGGTCTTGGATTATGATAGAAGTGTGTAGTTGAGATTCGGATGACACTGTCTTCTACCGTTTGAAAGCAAAGATCAATAGAAAGTTAAGTGAAGACTGAACCACCTATTTCTTAAGTTTTCACCTTTCTATCTTTGTGACATTATCGCATGATTAAGCTAGACATTACATGCATAATATAAATTTCGAGTCAAGTTTATCTTGAATATCATTCTCGAAATATGACTAAGCTTAAGAACATTTGGTCATACTTTATGAATTTGGTTTAAAACAATTTTTGTTTATAACCTAATCATGATTAAAGATTTAATCATTTGAAAATAGCATGGAACAGTGATATGTGTCATTGATGTTATTCGAGAATGTTTCATATTGATTATTAGAGAGATATAGAACTACTGTAAATCTGGATACAGAACAATATGCATACCAGTTCACATACTGGGAGAACTGTTATAAGTCAAGATCCGTAGTACATGTACCCAGTACACGTATCAACGTAGCTATAATTCGGCATCGAATTTTTGGTACGCATACCCGGTATCCATACCATAAAAAGATTGTTGACCGTGAACCAGGAAAGCTACGCATACCTAGTATGCAAACCAAAAAAGATATGTTGATTTCAAAGCCGGAAAAGTACGCATACCATGAATTCCTGAACTAGTTTTTGTCTTAAGGGTACACATACCCGGTACACGTACTATGACAAGAATATTTACGAACAGGTACAGTACATATACCAGGTACACGTACTTACCCTATTGAATAATTTCAAATAAATCAGAATCATTTCTATGAGATAATCAGCGTTTGAACAACTCACTGAAAACACTATCTAGATATTTTTGATCATATGTGTGATTCAAGAAAAGTCTTAAAGTGTTATATGAAAATGGTTAATCTTATCATTCAATTGGCTAGTTTCGGTAACCTTCATGAACGGTTCGGTTACGATTCATCCTAACCATATTGTATATTCTAGAATGTTAATCTCAAGTCAACTTTTTCATCTAAGGGTGATTATTGATTGCTTGATTCCAAACCTACCTTAGATTAAATCTAAAGAAACATTGATCTTGAAAGTCTATATAAATAGAACCTTAAACAACTGGGATCTTCGAATCCCTGACACTATTCTTGTGTGTCCTAGTTGAAAAAGCGGGGGTCTAACAACCACACCCAATATTTCGATTAGCAATCTGTAGGGACAAACTCTAATATACTTTCTAGAGAATCAACTAGACAGTCAGACTCAATCTAGATAAAAGTATATCAAAGAGTTTATATCACTCTCACTTGATTTGATCTTTACTCAAGCAAATAGAAATATGCTAGTCTTTATCAAATACAAGGAGATAACTTGGGTGGTACCAAAGATCAATATCCAAGTGTCAATCAATTTAAATCAACAACCAAAAGGTCGGATATTCTAATTGATTGAACAACGCACAACCTGTAATATTTCAATTATATAACAAAATATAATGCTGAAAAGAAATAACACAGACACCAGAATTTTGTTAACGAGGAAACCGCAAATGCAGAAAACCCCCAGGACCTAGTCCAGATTAAACATACACTGTATTAAGCAGCTACAGACACTATCCTACTCCAAACTAACTTCGGTCTGGACTGTAGTTGAACCCCAATCAATCTCACACTGATCCAAGGTACAATTATGATCCTACGTCTCTGATCCCAGCAGGATACTACGTACTTGATTCACTTAGCTGATCTCACCCATAACTAAGAGTTGCTACGACCCAAAGTCGGAGACTTTAATAAACAAATATGTATTACACATAAAAGTCTACAGTAATAGATAAATCCGTCTCCCACGAATATACCTACGAGTTTTTGTTCCGTCTGTTGATAAATCAAGGTGAACAAGAACCAATTGATAAACCATATTTATATTCCCGAAGAACAACTCAGTATTATCAATCACCTCACAATAGTCTTAATCGACGCAGCGAAAAAAGATATCGTGGAATCACAAATGTTGAGACGAAGATATTTTTGACTACTTTTATATCTTGCCTATCGGAGATAGAAATCTCAAGCCAATTATTACAATTGTACTCGTACTATAGAAACATCAAGATCATATCACACAACTATAATAAAAGTAGTATCGGTCTGGCTTCACAATCCCAATGAAGTATTTAAGTCATTAACCTGGTTTAGAAGAAGAAACCAAAGGTTAAAGGAGAATCGACTCTAGCTTAGAGCAACTAGTATCACATAGAATGTGTGGGGATTAGGTTTCCCAGTTGCTAGAGTTCTCCCTTATATAGTCTTTCAAATCAGAGTTTACAATCAATGTTAGCTTGGTAACAAAGCTATCAATATTCACCGTTAGATGAAAACCTGATTAGATTCAAGCTAATATTTATCAACCGTTAGATCAAAAACTTAGCTTGTTATACATACATGAAATGCACGTTCCTAGGGTTGTGTATCCGTACCCAAACTTGTACATTAGTTGGTTCAACAATAGTTAACCAAATGGTTAGCCATATGATAACTTTCATATCAACCATATTCTTCTTCACCATAACTAGTTCAAATGACTCAAATGAACTAGTTAGAGAGTTGTTCAATTGTAAGGAAATCTCATGTACTACACAAGACACAATTGAAGCAAAAACGATTTGATTCACTCGAATCGGTTCATGAACTATATAGCCACGGTTTGCAATTGCATTCCTTAGTTTATAAAGATAAGTTCACAAACATCATTTTTAGACATAACTTACTCAAGTTCGCGGACTTAAGTTCCGGATGGAGTTTACAAACTCCAGCAGAAATTCTAGGGTCGAGAACTTCCGCCAGTTCGCGGACTGGGTTTGCGGACTTAGCTCACGCACTTCTCCGGTTCTCTTGATCAACAAAGTTCGCAAACTTTGGTTCAAGGAATAAGGACTTATACATATATATCCTCCAATGGTTATATAGTCTAAACTCTCATTTCAATCATTAAAACATTCTCAGGGGATGTTTTATAGTTGTTATTTACAAACCATTTTTCTTCAGAGCAATTTTCAAAGTGATTGAAACTTAACATGACTTTCGTCACTAGGTAAAGATGAACTTGGATAAAGCGAAAGCCTACCAACATATATTTCAAGAAATAGATTGGCGAGGTAAACTCAGCTCGAAATACCAAATGTGTATAATCTAAGTCTATATAGCAAAATGACTTTTGTCTCAAGATATGAGATAAATAGACTTTTGAGTGATAGATAAGTTCAAGTCTCCACATACCTTTTAGTCGATGAAGATCCACTAGTTCCTTGAGTAGTCCTTCATCTTGTATGATGATTTCCATGGAGCTCTTGAGCTCAACTACACTTTATATCCTAGTCCGAGACCTTAGCTATAATACACTAGAAATCAAGACTTATAGTTCTGATCACTAACATTGTCAAACATGCTTGAGATATCAACGCATGTGAGTTCGACCGAGCAATTCTCTAACACTAGTTATAAACTAGAGTCGTTCTCTCCTTAAAACCCTTATAGGTTTAGCGACTAAAAATACTTCACCTAGGGATTCGTGAGGCCAAGTCCAACTATAGTCATCTTGATAGTTTGTGTATCCTGATCTTGATTTGATTATTGATCTTTGATCCAACAAACAAGATAGATAGAAATCACAAATTTTCTTCGTCTCAGACTTTGTGATTCCACAAGTTTATACTTATGAGGTGAATAATAATCTAGGATGCCCTTCGGGAGTCGTAAGACCGGATTTTTAGGTTTGCTAGACTTTGTCTATTGTAATCGATTTCCTACCTCACCTTGATCTTTGATCAGAATGGAAATCATAAATAGGCTTATATGTAGGAGAAAGATTGGTTTAAAGTCTTCAATTGAGTTGAAGCAACTATGTCTTAGGATGTAAAGGACGTCAAATAAGGGAATCAATTACGCGGAGTCCTGCTGGGATTCAAGAGGTATTAGGAGCGCGACTGTAACTGAATTGTTGTGACGGTTTAATTTGGTCTCAACTACATTTTAGTCTGATGTTCTGATAGTATGCTAGTGTCTGTAGCGTCTTAATACAGTTTGGTGTTCTGGACTAGGTTCCGGTTTTTCTGCATTTTCGTTTCCTCGTTAACAAAATTTATGGGGTCTGTGTATTTTTTTTTCCGCATTATATATTTTTATATTTATAATTGAAATATCACAAGTTGTACGTTAAAATCAATTCAAGTAGATATATCCATCCTTGTTTGTTAGATACGACTTGATTGATTCTTGGATATTGATCTTTGGAATATTAATCGTCCAAGCACACATAATCAGGTTCACAGACTTGCTTTTATAAACATTCTGATTGTGAGAGAAAGAGATATAAGCTCTTCATATAATTCATTGATTGAGATTCATTAAGTTGAACTCACGGAATTGTATTCGAGTTTTGTCTTGATTATTTTCTTCATTTGTTTGATTTTGTATCTCGTGTTGGTTTACTTCTCAATTTATTATATATATTTTTTTTTTGATCTATCAAGCGATAAAATTTATTGACCAAAATAATAAGTAAAAAAGACAAGTAATAATTCATTTCTAAGTCGACACCAGCCAAAATTAAACCTCAAAAAGGATACAAATAATCTACGCCAAGGTATAATTTTTCTCGCTTTCCGCCAAATGAAATTGTTAATCATAATAAAATTTTCTGATATTTCTTTGCTATTTGATATATATTTCGGGTCACGTTGCAACAACTATTTATACTTGTTAAGTCATTCTACTATCATATGTTGTATTCTTGGGAATTAGTAATTTGTAGAGTTATTTTACCTAGTTACTAGTCGATGGCATCTGGGAGAATAACTAAACTAATTTAATTTTGGTGGGTAAAAAGACGATGATTCCGAGTGCATCACCAATTCGTTGTCGTTTAACCAAAGACACACCTTGTAAACTCCTTAAGATGGGTCAAGTCTGTCATAGATATCAGATCGGTTACTTGGCCTCTTTAGTTACGCAAGAATTAGTGAAAGTGGAAAAAGTTTTCTCAACATGGTTGTGCATATCGTACGATTCACAATTTCAATCATAGGTAGGATTGGATTTAACATTTTTTCATCCGGAGGTGAATCGTAAGAAAGAATCATATCTTTCCAGAGTAACAAAGATGTTTTTTTTATATTTAAAAAGTTTCGTACTCATGTCCTCTGGTATACATATATGTCCTTCAAACCATTGTGCCATGGTTTATTTTGTGATAATAAGAAAACTAATATTACATTTATGCATTTTCAGATTAGGTGAGTTTACTTTCTCACGGTATATAACTTTATTTCTTTGGATAAATTTCTAGTTTTGATTTATAATGTAGTATAATATAAAATATTGCAATTTAATAATCAATCATGACTCTTCGTTTCACGATTCAACATGCGATTCGATTCTTAAAATTGAAAGATGGTTCGCTCTGCGATTCACGATTTCACAACCTTGGTCGTCAATATTAAACATATAAAGAAACTTTGATTGTAATCTATGTTCAACGAGGGATAAATTAAAAAAATCAATTAAGGTATGATTAACATATAAGTGATATTACACTAATTATATAAAGCAATACTAATGTGTAAATGAATTGCAAGGCATAACACACAAGATGTTGTTAACAAGAAAAACAATATGGCAGAAAAACTTTGAGAATTAGTCCAGTTTTGAATACTCTCAGAATTAAGCAACTACGCTCTTGTGTACAATGCAACCTCGTGTAGTTAATACTGAATAATATAAATGTTAAACCATTGGTCGGTTGAATCCAATAAGCATTGGTATGTAAAATTTTGCGCTTGAATTGCTTATTAAAGTCAACTTTGTTAGGTTAGACTTAAGACAACAAAAAGTTGAGACAATCTCTAGTTACTCACCGAGAACCTGATGACGTATTGGAGAGAAAACAAAGACATCATCCTTCAGATTAAGGTTAGTGACTACTGACTTGACTTGTTCTAATTTTAACAAGTCCTTAACCGCCTTATTTATTGAAAACATCATACACGAAGTTTGTTTACATGGATTTAGTTAATTGAATGACTATATCATTATCCATGATCAAAATATCAAAAGGAATGGTATACGTTAGTTGTTTCTACAACTTTGATATACAAAATTTCGAAGAATAATTATTTAAACCTTCATGTTACGACATAACACTAATTAAATACTCCCTCCGTCCCACTATTAAGTGACCTAGTTTAAGTTTGCACAATTTTTAAGGCAAGCAAGGAAAAGAATACTTTTAAGCATTTTTTACAATTATACCCCTTATGGATAGTAATTAGTGAAATTTAGAAATGATTTATCTCTCAAACTACTCCACGGATGTTCGCAAACTTCATATCATTGAAAAACATTTTAAAACACCTACGTAACGAATATAAACAAGCCTATCAAATTATTCATATTTCTTATATTTTTTATAATTAACTATAAGGATAATTTTAGAAATAATTTTATATTAATAAGCAGTAAAGTAGTTGGAAAAATTACACAGAGCTCTTGGTTGGTAACCTAGCAACAAGCTGGGCGCCAACACCTCTTTAGGTGCCAACACCTCTTATATTTTAGAAATATCTCCTTATTTAGTGATATAGGTCACTTATTAGTGAGACAAAATCTAAAATCAAATAGGTCATTTAATAGTGGGACGGAGGGAGTACTTGTTAGTGTTGAACTTTCGGAAAACTAGATATGTTTATATAGTTACGGATTCATGCTTTTAAGTTATCTAAAAAATTAATTTCTTAGACATGATCAAGTTATTTTGTATTTATTTAGTTTATATCCAATTAAGGATTTGGAACTGACCCAAAGACCGATTTAATTCAAAGTTGAGAGCATAATAAGGATTTGGAACTGACCCAAAGACGGAGGGAGTACTTGTTAGTGTTGAACTTTCGGAAAACTAGATATGTTTATATAGTTATGGATTCATGCTTTGAAGTCATCTAAAAAATTAATTTCTTAGACATGATCAAGTTATTTTGTATTTATTTAGTTTATATCCAATTAAGGATTTGGAACTGACCCAAATACCGATTTAATTCAAATTTGAGAGCATAATAAGTGATATAATGTATAATATGTTATCAAGTTTAAATGGAATGAAATAAAAAGTCTCATATGTCTTAAAATAAAGTCTTGTACATGGATTGGACCTTTTTATTTTCTTTTCAAAAAATCTCAATTATATGACCGATAATAACATGAAATAGAATCCAAAACTGTTATATGACTGATTCGGTGGTTTTTAGCAGTTTTGGATAGTTCAAACCATAGTAATTAAAACCCAAGCACATAACATATCACTTACAGAACCTGATTTGATTAAGAAATATGACAATCTCTTTCCGATTCGAAGGTTTCATGAATAACACTAACACTAATACAATCACTATCTACAATCAGTAGACATATTAGGATCCATAGATCCCACTATTTTCTGAATTTTTTTAGAAAAATAAAATACGAGTAAAGAAGATTATCAAAATCGTTTATCTTGGATCGAAATCTGTCGGAATCTGTAACCTCATTGGAATCGGTTTTCTGTAATTAGCGCTTGCGGGTGTTTTTGCGAAAATGATAAAGAGATCCCAAAAATTTGACACCAAAACTTAACCCCCTATGTGTCAAATTTTTATTAGCTCACTTTTAAAACGGACCCCGGTATGGTGAAGAAATTTATAAAGATGACACATGGGGGACAAAAGGTGGCGTAAAAAACTCCAAGCAGCTTCTGCATCTTTGGACTAAAAAGACACGTAAATGGGTCCCGTCCCGTATAAATGTTCATTTTACAATTTGTCCTAAAAAATGTTGCGTTGAAAATATGGGGTTGACTCTCTCTTTTTCTGGAAATTCATCAACTCATCATCACCCACTAGTTCTTCTTCAGAATCTGGTGGATAGAATTCGGTGAATTATCTCTTTGATTTTTCAGAATCTCTCGAAATTCATTTCAATCTCATTAGGTTGTCGTATATATGTACTTGGTGGATCAGTTTTTTGATACTAGATCGTTTCCGATGGATAGACCAACACCATCTTCATCTGTTTTCTGTTTAGATGTTTGTAATTTTAAAACATGGGAGAGGTTAACACCTATGGTTTCAACTCGAGGTAGTTTTGCTTGTATTGGGAATTCTAAGTGTGGTGAAATTCTGGTTGCTGGTGGTGATTCAAGAATCTATGTTTGGTAATGCTGGGATTAGGTTGAACTCAGTGGAGTGTTATAATATTGTGAAATATGGGTGAATCTAGAACTGTTTCAGGAGTTCATAGGGATGGAGAAATTTTAGAATTGAAAAATGGTGGGAATTGTAGGGAGATTGGGGAGAAGGGAGAGGAGGAAACTTGGAAATGTTGTTGTTGTGGATGGTGGTGAAAATGATAATATGCCCATTCTTTTTATGCTTGATTGGAATGACATTTTCAGGTATTTCTTATAAATTAAAATCCATGTGTATAAAATTTCGATTAATATTCTTGCTGTGTTGTTATTACAGTTTTGGCTTCTTTCTCCCCTGGTAAAAATGTGATTAATTTACTTTGTTGCCATGATTGATGTTTTCATTAGTTTCTAATTGCCTATTGCATTAGTTTGTGACGGGCTTATGACATGAGAAATAGAAGAAGTATCATATATACAAACTGAAGGTATACTGGAACAATGTCTTAATGCAGCAAATTTGAGTTCGAAGAGGTAATATCTAGGTATTGGCTAGAGGTTTGGGAACCTTTCATTATTATTCTCTAGTTTCCGTTTGGCGATTGCTTTTGAACTTAGGGCTATGAACTAGACTAGGCTCAGGTGACTCAGTAATGGTGACAACTACAAAAGCATCAGTGGACTATCAAGTCATAGGATTTTAATTTTTTATAAAGTATATTTGGATTGTGCATCTTGACCTGTTAAAGTTATTTAGACTGTAGCTTTAGTTTAGTTGATGCAGAATGTTTACCTTCTAGAATTTTATTTGTTTCCTGTTAAGGTAGGTTGTGGACCATGTGCTACTGTACTAGTCTCTTTTTCATTATGCAAATTGATTGATTATGTTGTGTTGCTTTATACTGTATATTTGTTCTCTTGTATCTATGATTGGCGTGGGTGGACGAGTCGAACTCTCCTTGCTTTTTATAATCTATTTTTGCATTTGAGTTTAAGGAAACATAAATAGGTGAACAGAAACAAGAATATTCTGGTTTTCTACTGCCTGAAGATCTGATACCCATTTTGATCCTGTGTTGAGGTTTGTCTCCTAGCGGCTAGTCTTAACAAAGGTGTGTGTGGGTTATGGTCTGATGCTCAGATCATGAGGACTGGTGGGGTACTCTAAAATACCCGATACATCTCGTTGTTTAGGCGAACATTGGTTTGCTTGCACAGCTTACTTGTTAAATAATACAGAATTGAACTATGCTGTGTTAAACTCTATCTAACCTTAATTTTCTGTGTGTCATGAGAACCATCAAACATAACACTTATTTGTAGTGGAAAATTGTTCTGTCTCTGTTTCTACCTGTTCATGTTGTGTTCTTATCCATTTCCAGTTTGTATATTGTTTGTCTGCTTTGTTCTAGTATATCCTCCAAATTTATATTCATTTCCTCTGAATTTAAAGACCTGGACTCAAATACCAGGATTCTCTTTGTGGTTTGCACATGGCGATGCTGATGTTTAGCATCTTAAGGAATGGAGAAGAAATATTGTCTTTGTAGTTTTTTCTGTATTATAGAATAGATTACTTTCCTTCTTATTCTTCTTTCTCATAATAAGCTAAGCAAGAAAGTTTTCTGATAGTCAATTATTTTTATCGTTTTCGTTGCTCAACACCAGCATCGTCCAATTCTGCCGAATGCCTTCACAGTATAATCCCGTGATTCCCATCTCTTTGCGGTTCATAAGTTGCATCTGTTTGCTCCTTTTTGTATTCGAAATTCTGTATCATATTTTCTGTAACCTGTATGAAACCCTACTCAACATTAAACGATTTGGTATATGAATAATTGGCACAATGAACGCCTTAAGGAGGCTGGCTATCTTACAAAATATTGTTTATTGTTGCAGTATTCAAGTTTTCATGCTACTGGATTCTCTAGCAAAATCATAATTTTGGATATATTTTCTTGCAGATATGATAATTCTTCAAATAGGGGTGAAAGAGTCTAGCATAGCAAGGAAATCTCCAATTGACTCATCTTTTGGATTTGCTGCGTTAAATGGAGAAGTGCATTGGAGCCCACAGAAAACCGAAGGCAACGTCACCACAAGAAATGTGCTTCACTTTTCATTCAAACTTACAGCCCCAAGAGGAGAGCATGGAGATCTCTGGCAACAAAGACACCTTTCCAATCCCCCTTGGACTTTAAAACTGCAGTAGTGTGTACAATCCAACTCTAGCACATACCAAATCTCACTCATTCTGCTGCCAGTATTTGCAGCAGTCATAAACCTTTGCCTTAGTCAGCAGTTAATCTAGGTTTGTGCATAAGATCGTGTAGCCCTGACCTTGTGTTCATCTTCTTATTCTCCTCCTCATATATTTTATTTTCAGAATCTATCTTGGAGTCCTCTTCCTCCTATGCATATGGTCTCTCAAATTTGTTTTCAATCTCATTAGGTCATCATCTATATGTACTTGGTGGATCACTTTTCGATACTAAATTTGTTTCCGGTGGATAGACCAACATAATCTTCATCATTTTTCCGTTTAGATGTTTCTAATTTTAAAACATGGGAGAGGTTAGCACCTATGGTTTCACCTCGAGGAAGGTTTGCTTCTATTGGGAATTCTAAGTGTCGTGAAATTCTGGTGGTGGTGGTTCAAGACATGCTATGTTTGGTGCTGCTGGGTGGATGTTGTATTCAGTGGAGTGTTACAATGTTGAGAAAGATGAGTGGGTTGCTTTAGATGGGTTACCCAGATGTCGTGCTCGGTGTGTTGTTTTTTTGGTCTGAAAGGGAGAACAAATGGAGTTTGGGGTTATGGTGAACCTAGAACCGTTTCTGGTGTCTTTCCTGTGGATGAATATTAGAAAGATGGAGTAATCTCAGAATTGAAAAATGGTGGGAATTGGAAGGAAAGTGGGGAGAAGTGGAGAGGAGGACACTTGCAAATGTTGTTGTTGTGGATGGTGGTGAAATAGGGAATATGCCAATGGTTTTTATGTTGATGGGAATGACATTTTCAGGTAATTCTTATAAATCAAAAACCATGTCTAGACGATTTCGATTAGTACTCTTGTTGTCTACTAGAGTTTTTTTTTTTTTAATTGTGCTGTTATTACAGTTTTGGCTTCTCTTTTTCCTAGTAAATATGTGTTTGGCTTACTTTGTTGCCATGATTGATGTTTCTTTTAGTTTCTAATTTTCTATTGGATCCAATAAATGTAGCATTAGTTTGTGCCGATTTATGTCATGAGAAATAGAAGAAGTATCATATATAGAAACTGAAGATATACTGGAACGATGTCTTGTTGCAGCAAAATTAAGTTCGAAGAGGTAATATGTAGGTATTGGTGAGAGGTTTGGGAATCATTCATCATTCATTATTATTCTTTAGTTTTCAATTGGCGATTACTTTTGAACTTAAGGCTATGAACTAGACTAGGCTAGGGTGACTCAGTAAAGGTGACAACCAGAAAATTAAGCATCAGTGGACTATCAAGTCATAGGATTTAAAAAAAAATTGTAAACTGTATCTGGATTATGCATCTTGAGCGGTTAAAACTATCTAGAATGTAGCCTTAGTTTAGTTGATGTGGAATGTTTACTGTCTAGAATTTATTTGTTCCTGTTAATGTAGGTTGTGGACCATGTGCTATTGTACTAGGCGACTAGCCTAGTTTTTATTATGCAAATTGATTATGTTGTGTTGCTTTATACTGTATATTTTTTCTCTTGTATCTATGATTGGTGTCTGTGGACGAGTCGAACTCTCCTTTTTTTTCATAATCTATTTTTGCATTTGAGTTTAAGGAAACATAAATATAGGTGAACAAAAACAAGAATACTCTGGTTTGCTACTGCCTGAAGATCTGATACCCATTTTGATCCTGTGTTGAAGAATGAGTCTCCTTGCAAGTCTTAATAAAGGTGTGTGTGGGTTATGGTCTCATGCTCGGATCTTGTGGACTAGTGGAGTGCTCTAAAATACCCAATACCTCTCGTTGTTTAGGCGAACGCTGGTTTGCTTGTACAGCATACTTGTTAAGTAATCCATAATTGGATTACGCTGTTTCAAACTCTATCTAACCTTAGTTTTCTTCATGTCATGAGAACCATCAAGTGTAACACTAATTTGTTTTGGAAAATTGGTTTGTAGCTGTGTTCTTATCCATTTCTAGTTTTTATATTGTTTGTCTGCTCAGTTGTAGTGTCTCCTCAGAATTTGAACTCAAATACCAGAATTGGATTCTCTTTGTAGTTTGCGCATGGCGCTGCTGATGTTTTGCGCCTTAAGGGATGGAGAAGAAATATTCTCTGTGTAGTTTTTTCCGAGTCATGGATTACTTTCCCGTATTCTTCTTTCTCATAATAAGCAAGAAGGCTTTCTGGTGGTCAATTGTTTTGAAAGTTTTCGTCGCTTAACTCTAGCCTCATCCAATTCTGCCGAGTGCCTTCACAGTATAATTTCATGATTCTCATCTCTATGCGGTTCTGTTTGGTCCTTTTTAATTCAGTATCGTATTTTCTGTAACCTGTATTTAACCCTACTCAACATTAAACGATTTTGTTGGTGTATGAATAACTGGCACATTGATTGAACGCCTTAAGGATGTTAGCTGTCTTGCAAAATCTTTTTATTGTTGCAAAATTCAAGTTTAGCAAAATTATAATTTTGGGATATATTTTCTTGCAGATATGATAATTCTAAGAACAGATGGGTGAAAGAGTCTAGCATACCAAGGAATCCCCAATTGACTCTTCTTTGGGATTTGCTGCATTAGCATGTTATGTCCTCATTGAAGTCATTGGAGCCCGCAGAAAAGCGCATGCAACGTCACCACTCACCACAAGAAATGTTTTGCTTTTCATCTGAACTTACAGCCCTAATAGGAAAGCATGGAGATCTCTGACAACAAAGACAACCTTTCCAATCCCCCTTGGACTTTAAAGCTGCAGTAATGTGTACAATCCAACTCTAGTGCATACCAACTCTCACTCATTTTGCTGCCAGTATCTGCAGCAGTCATAAACCTTTGCTCTTAATCAGCAGTTATTCTATTCTAGGTTTCTGCATAAGATTGTGTAGCTCTGACCTATAATTCTGGAGGGAGACAATCAAGAAAGGGCGGACAAATATAATTCTGGAGGGAGACAATCAAGACATCAAGGAATACATGAAGGGTGGCAATGTTAATATGGATTGGCAGTGCAGGAATCTACTGGAGGAACTCAAGGAAATGGCCAAGGCTTTCTCTACATTTGAAGTTTCTCACACAAAAAGAACAGGGAATCAGGTTGCGGATGAGTTAGCAAAAGAAGGAAGAAAAGGCAAGACGATATCTTACACGGAATCAAGCATACCTCGGAAGTTGTTCGATTTATTGATATCTTACACGGAATCAAGCATACCTCGGAAGTTGTTCGATTTATTACGCGCCGATTTAACCTGTATTTCTGGTAATTTTATTGTAAACAGTTCCGCAGGGAACAACAACACTTAAGTTTTTCTTCTATTTGACTATAAAAATAAAAAAAAAGATTGTGTAGCTCTGACCTTGTGCTCATCTTCTTATTGTTAATATATTATTTATCATTGATGTACAGAATATGTTAGATGTCTCTCGTCAGAATCATTAAATCTCTAACATCTAATCCTGCCGTGCTAGCTAAACACATTTCGTTAAGTTATCTAGACCTATGAGGAATCCCTA
This sequence comes from Papaver bracteatum, assembly GCA_023529315.1. Classification (NCBI taxonomy): domain Eukaryota; kingdom Viridiplantae; phylum Streptophyta; class Magnoliopsida; order Ranunculales; family Papaveraceae; genus Papaver; species Papaver bracteatum. The sequence goes on along the minus strand of JAJJWX010004416.1, from coordinate 239,782 downwards.
GGATTGACTCAGTCTCAACTCAGGTTTCTTGTAAATTTTTCTAGTTTAACTTTTAATCTAATCCAAACATCTTACTATGAACAACAATCACACAGCATTCTCAACTCAAGTTTCGGAATTTATAGTAAAAAGGGCTTCATTAGTAGATATGGTAGAGATTTTAAGGAGTATTCCCTCAGAAGTTAGGAAAAGAGAGCTTCATTAACCAGAAGTAACTCCAGATTTTTGGATTAAGCAGTAGGTCTCCTGTCCCTCATTTTTGTACTTCTTGCAAATCTGTTACTATTATTTATGGGGATTTGGCCTTCCTCTGTATGTTAAGGTCACAGTTTTCTGTTATTATATAGCTTAGGAAAAAAATTAGTCGCTTTGGTCTTCGTATGGTGCAAATATGTCCTCCTTTCAGCTCTTTGTGATACACATATGGGGATTTTCATTTTTACCCAATGTTCTTTTGAAAAACAAAGAGGAGTTTTGCTTGAAGGCATGAAAATTACTTTTGCTCGTCATTCTTAAATCCGTGTAGAGTTGAATTACTAGGGTGTGACTTGTGAGGGATTGCTGGAAGCATAAAAGAGTTATTGCACTTCACAATCTAAAATTATCCATCAAAACTAGCGAGACTGCTAACGGGGTACCGGATTCCACAGGAGGGTAGACAAAAGACTTTTTATTTTGTCCTGTATGCATTTTCTCCATTAGCGGCATTGAAAACTAGTTATCTGCTAGTTAGTTGCTTGTCATTTTTGACATGGCATTACCAGAACCTTGGATCATTGTGTCAACCCTAATAAGTTTTTCATTCTGAAAATTTGGACACTCCATAGTGAACAACAAGCTAGCAAGTTAGTCACCATCCACATCAAATTCCCAACAACCATGCCTGCTTTGTAATTACTGAATGTTTCTTATACTGATTAATTCAAATTCCATCTTTGAGAGATCTGATTCCTAAAATGCTTTCTTTGGCCATGTCATTGATTACAATGTTACATGTTATGACAACATAGTGTGGTGCTGTAGTGAATGTAGTTTGCCCAAAAACGAAAAGAAAATGAATGAATTAAATGCCAGGATATATGGGGAAATCTTGTGTGATTTGCAGCAGGCAAGGTAAAGCCATGTCAGGCCATAAATTGTGATGAGAAGTTCTTTTGACTTTCACATGCAAACTCTTCCTGTTCCCGGATTCAACAGGCCTATATTCCTACGCAGTCAGTCAGTTTAGGGTACAGCATAGACAAGAAGACTATACACTGCATAAATCCTTCGCAGTCAGTCAGTTTAGGGTACAACGTAGACAAGACTATACACAGCATAAAAGTTGCTTTTTTAACAGCGAAAAAAACAGGACCCAACATTCATAAGATCAGCAACTAACAGTACTCTTAGCTAATAAGATTATAGTAGTACATTACAATGGGTTAGCTAATTTTCTAAACTCATCCGAATTCCTGTTTGAATCGTCCATAATCTTCCTCTTCATACTGCTGATACGCTCAACATCAGTTGTGTCCTCTTCTATCCCTTTCTGAAGCTTTGCACACTCTGATGTCAAATGTTCCAGTGCATCTTTCAACAATTTCTCCTGTTCATCTTTTCTTTTCAATAACTCGAATCTTTCTGTTAATTGCGATACATCGTAACCCATTTATTCAAACTGCTCACTATAAATTAATGCCTCGCTCTGAAAAGTAGAGGGATCAAAGTTTTGGAATTTCTTAGCAAGGTTTAGAAAAGCTATACGAGAACCCAGTTTTAGTCCTTCTTTGATGTCACCACTGAACTCTGAAAGTGGGTTGAAATGGGGTGTTTGTGGTACTGATTTGAACACTTGATCATAGAGACGTTGAAGTTCAGGTACTACTTGGTATGTCATGGGAGGACCAGGATGAGGTGGAGGTGGTGACTGTGACTGCGACTGCGACTGCGACTGTGATGGTGCTTTTGGCGAACAAGAAGATGATGAAAATTTCGAGATTAATTTTCTGGAATTTGATGTCAGTACACAAGGAATTTACCACTAATTAATTACAGAGTGCCAGTTTAATTAGACAACTTAACTAATAAGATTACACATTACAATGGGGTCTTAGCTAATTTTCTAAACTCATTCAAATTCTTGTTTGAATCGTCCATAATCTTCCTCTTCTTACTGCTGATACTCTCAACATCAGTTGTGTCTTCTTCTATCCCATTTTGAATCCTGGCACACTCTGATGTTAACTCTTTCAGAAGAAGCTTCTGCTTCTCAATTCTCGCTTCCTTCTCTTTCTCTTGTTCTTCTAACTCATTAACTGCATCTCTCAACAATTTCTCCGGTTCAACTTTTCTTTTCAATAACTTGAATCTTTCTGTTAATTTCGATACATCGTAACCCATTTCTTCAAACTGCTTAAACTGTGTAATGTAAATTTCTGCCTCACTGAGAAAAGTACAAGGATCAAAGTTTTGAAACTTCTTAACAAGGTTTAGAAAAGCTATATGAGAACCCAGTTTTAATCCTTCTTTGATGTCACCGCTGAACTCTGAAAGTGGGTTGAAATGGGGTGTTTGTGGTACTGATTTGAACACTTGATCATAGAGACGTTGAAGTTCAGGTACTACTTGGTATGTCACGGGAGGACCTGGAGGAGGTGGAGGTGGTGACTGTGACTGCGACTGTGATGGTGTTTTTGGCGAAGAAGAAGATGATGAAAATTTCGAGATTAATTTTCTGGAATTCGATGTCATTGATGTTTTTCCTACAAAGACTTGGCAAACTAGAACTCAAAATAAAACTCCGATGAAGAAGACGTAGAGTCATGATTAAAAAAGAAGAAATGGGGTTCGTTTCTTTTTTAAGCAGGGTAGTAATCGGGGTCTGTGCAAGTGCAAGTAATAGGGGTGGGTTTTTTAAGCAGAGAGCGTCTAGGTGTGGACCAATGGGTGGTGTACCAATCGTGGATCATGAAGTGGTCATCCCTCCACCACAGGATCTATAGGGGTGGGTTTTTTAAATCAGCAGTGGGACCCTAATATTCTAATCCAACGGTGCAAAACTTTGGTCCGCCAAATTGGTACACCCATTTGGTCCACCCTTATACTTTTCCAACCATACTGTCAAACTTACCTTTTATATACTACTCCCTTCGTTTCTTTTTAATAGACTTGTTTTTTTTTAAAGAAAATTAAGAGAGTTAATCATTGAAAGTGGTCCTCATGACACTTGTCAATAAAAAAGGTGAAGTGAAATGGTCCACATGACACTTGTCAACAAAAGAAGTAAAATGAAATGGTTCACATGACACTTGTCATCAAAAGAAGTTAAGAAAGAAGTGATCTCGGAAAATATAGTAACATTTGACTTTCCTAATTAGGAAATGGTTCCACCTATTTGCCACCCGCGTCATAATTTATAAAGTAATTCTACTTTTAATTTTATTTTTTTTATTTACCACTTACAAAAGTTAAATCAAATTTGGTTATCACTATATCCCTACCCTAATCGGTTTTTTTTCTAATCTTTGTTTTCATTTAAAAAACCAAACACCATTAAAAGAGTGTTAACCCTAATTATTATATACAATCAACCGTGATATATATGATCACTTTGTACGTATTTGATCGATTGATCACATATAATCAATTTAAATTTGCATGTTCTTATTATGTTTTTGTGGTAATTTAATTCAATCGATCACGTCCAGTTGATGTCCAATAAATTTTAGTAGTTAGGTGATGATCCAACCATTGGTGGAACTGGACATCTGATCCGAGCTTCCGAGTATGATTCCATTAGTTAATGGAACCAACACGGTTTGATATAATTGTTTAGTTTCTTTACGGATATGACCGCCTAATTGATTTGGATTCTTTTTAAAACAGGTGGATCCAAATTGAACAATTGGTTCTTCATCACAGATTCACAATAGTAAAAACAAAATCCAATGAAATCGTGAATTATCACATTAAATCATCCATTCAAAAAAAAAATTAATTAGGTTTAAACCTCTTTTTGGGTTTTGGGTTTTGATATTGCATGAGGATAACCAACTTCCCTTGGAGGCATTTTTTGATGCATAATTTACAAATACCCAAGAGGCAAAAATTAAAGAAACCATTAGTGAAGGTGGTGATCGGTTGATAAGGATGGAGTAGAAGAAGGTGATCATGGTAGAGAGGGAGAAAAGAAATTTTTACCTGTAACTTAGGTTCTGTTTTGTCTTTTTGGTTTAATTGTTGGGTGATTTTATTCGATGGGTGTAAAATAAAGTCAATGGGTAGCATTTAGGATATAAGAAAATCAATATAGGTGGCAAATAGGATAAATGGGGGTGGCAAATAGGAAAACCGTGGGTGGCAAATAGGTGGAGCCTTAGGAAATCAGCCTATTATTTTGAAACATTTATTTATAAAAATCAGCCTATTAAAAAAAGAACGGAGGGAGTAGTAAAATACAAACGAGCTAACCTCTCAATTGTTGACAAGGTTGGTTGATAAAAATGATTCTGTGTGTGAATATTGACGGGGAGATGATACAAAGCTCACCTATTTGCTTTGACATAGAAAATAGCTTGCATACGTACACGCATGCATTGTTTTGACGCAACATCCATGTTGTTAAGGAGCTTTTTTTTTTTTTTTTTTTTCGAAAAGTGTAAAGGAGTTTAATCCGCATGGACTAATTTGGCGATGAATCTCATAAAACCTTGTAAACAAACCGTTATGCATTACGAATCATGCGTTGTCGAGCGGGAACTGATGGCCCGTCGATGACAAAACATGGTTGTTTCTATAGAACTTCAAAGTCTAGTCTAGTATACATTGCAGTAAAGTGCCAAGAATGCAAAAGAAACAATTTACTATTTCTGTTTTAAAATAAGAGCAAAGCTCAAGGAAATTCTCTATTTCACGGAAAGGTTCACTCACAGTCGAACTCTTTAAAAATCTAATAATCATGTGCGTGCTAGACTCAGCTGAACCCGTCCACTGAGTTGATCCGATTTATACCAACATTGCCCTTCCTGGTCAGGTTAGGTTCAGTACTCTGGTTATGTTAGATTCGAACGGGTTTAGTTGTTATACCCTGATGGGAAATGGTGGTTTTAATTCTCTTACAGAAATCCTGCTTTTCTTTCCAACTCCGGGATGTTCTGGGTGATAATCAATGGTTGGAAGATGGTTTTAACTTAATCCAATTATCCAATTGATGGTGATCTGCTACCGCTATAAGTATCTGCAACTGAAGTAGAGGGGAATCCGTATACCAAGGGTGAGTTCAAATTTTGAGTTGGTTTGGTATTCAACGAAGATTAGAAAACTGCAATCAGTTCATGGTATATCACTTATCTTGAGACAGGTTTGATTTATTTTGTTTCTATTTTTCCATTGGGAATTAGGTCAAATGGGTTCATGGTTTTTCCGTTGATACATAGGGTTCTTCCAGTTGAATGAAGAAATCTTAAGCATGGAGTTGAATGTTTGTGATACCCATCCCAGCTTCCTTGGAGGCGGAAACGATGAGTTTATGTTTCCTGGAAGACTGGACAACCTAGCTTTAAGTTATTGTACATTGAGAGCTCTAGTTCTGTTGCCATGATTGAGTATCAATTATTAGAAGCGGCAAATGACAAGTTTAATGAGAGTAATTTTTTGGGTTGATATTTTTGAGTTGTGTTTGATTTTTCTGTTTTCAGGAATGGGAAGCATATTGGTTTTAGTTTCCTTGTTTCCCAGAAATATACTGATTAAATGCAACAATGAAAGTTTTACCAAACTGAAAGACCCTTGCCTGAAAGCTTAAGTTATTGGGTATGGCTTTGTTACTTTTTCTAATAAACTGTCACCTGTTTCTGCAGAAGTTCTGATGGAAGTCTCGCTGGTGGATATGGTCTTGAGGCTACAAGTTGGATAGTCGAAGTCAATGAGAAACTAACTCCTGATCTGGATTCCTTTTGTCGAAGTGATAAAGGTGTGTTTCAGTTTACCATCCTACACATGATATCTACAAAATCTTACATTTGATAACCGTGATATAAAAACCGATGTTTATTTGCATGCCTTGTTAACTGATCCTATAATGATGGTTATTTCTTTTTTTTTTGTTCAATGTGTACATGAGATGTTTAGTCATATAACTTCAATACTAACATATAGGATTTGGAGCACGGGGAGTTTGTTCGTGTCAGAACAATGACCTTAAATGGAAAACCTGAGGTACACAACATTAAGCAGGATTTTCACTACTGGCCTACATGGGAACTGAAGTTCGACGTGGAGACATCAATGTGGAGTCGTATAATTATCAAGGCACTTGATGCAAGTATCCAGTAATATTTTCTGTTTGACGGAGTTTGATGCAAAATATTGTGCTCTCACCAGTCTATTGCCTCAACATGAACACCTAAATCAAGTTACCAGCATGACTTTGTCTTGTACAATGGCTTACTTCAATCCAGATATTTTGAAATGAAACTCTGTCAATAGAAATCCACCTAATCTTCACTGTGAGGTAGCCAAGTTAACATCTGCAGTTCCATAATTTCTCGTTTGTTATTCACGTTATTAAGAAAGCAGTGTGTACCGTGTTTCATACGATCATATAAAAAAAAATTGGTAACTCGATACTATGGCCATATAAATTTAAATGGGTACGTTATTTGTGAAGGTACTATAAATGATGATGGGTAACTCCCTTGGTGGTAGTATAAACTAAACTAGGTACCAGTACTAAGGTTAGTGAACTATTTTAATAAGACATGTTTGCAGTTCTACCTAGTTTAATTTTTTGGGTAGCCTAGGAACTAACCCGACCATGGAGGGTGGGTTAGGAATAAAACGGGAATGGTTGACTCAGCGGGACAACGAGTTGGGAACGCACATTCTTGTAACCTTTTTAAAGGTTCCGTCCCTGCCCGGACCTTTCCGAGAAATGGGCTATTTCTATGACCTTCGATCTTAAAATAATAGGCAGGTTTGTGTACAAATTTACATAAAAATCTGCCTATTTTCTAGAGAAGGGAGAGTAATAATTCTAAGTTAATTCAATGAAAGACAACAAATTGCCTCAATGAAACCGCTAAAGAGTCTTCATTTTCCTTTAGGAAGAACAAATTAGCGAATTTGCCTTGGCTTTCAGTAGAATTTTTTTTTCTTTTTTCGCCTCAACTATTTTTCTATTTTTTTATATTTGTTACCAAACGGCACATTCAAACAACATTTCCAAGATGCATATACAAAATTAAGGTCACTTTAATTTCTAACATTAGGAGTAGATGCCCTTTTCATTGCTCTCAAATGCTTTGTTTCTAATTTTTATATGTGCTTATGGAAATAATTTTAGATCACTATGCGTCATCGTTTTAAGGATAAGAATGACAAAACCAAAAAAATATCATCATCATTTATATAGAAGGGGACTTGCTTAACAAAAGTATCACCTTGTATCATGTCTTTATATCACCCTGCGGATCGTGTCCGAAAATACTTTGAAAACACAAGATACTTCATAAATTTAAAGTGTATCCAGTCCGCTTAAAGACTTTAACTTCTCTCACCTCCTCTCTCCAGACCAAAGTAACGAAAACTTTATTTCCCTGAAATCCCCTCTACTTAGATCGGCTCTTTATGGGATGATCTGAGCAAATCAACTAACAACCCGAACCTTATAATCTCTTGATCTATTGACTGTTACTTTTTAATCTAGATTTTCTTTTAGATTAGGTTTTATTTCATTGCTGTCCTTGAGATTTTATGGGTTTATTTTCCAGATCTATGGATGTTCATGTATGTATAGTTTGTGAACAATTATTGAGAAGAAATCATAGCATATGTTCATCTTTAGCCCTGATTTCTGAAGACCTTGAAGAAGCAACAACATTATCTCCACCGATTCAAATCGGATCTGCATCCCTGATGTTTGTGATTATCGGAGTTTAATTTTTTATGCTTTAGATTTATGTTTCCAAAAGTCACCAGCAGCAGCATCAACTTGTTCTAAGACACTGACAACTAAAACAGAGACACAAAAGATGCCAGCAACAAACATTTCCAGACCGATTCCGATGAAGTTCCAGACCGATTTACACAGATTTCATCCGACAATGACCGATTCAGGTTATCCCTGCTACTGTTACTTTGAAAAAACAATTGATATATGGGTGGATCTTTGGATCTGTTTATACCCAAGTCATGTGTTTTACTTTGTTTTTAGAAAAAACCTTGAGGAATGGTTGGGTCCTTGGATCCTAACATCTCTATTGATTATAGGGGTGTTATATACTTTGGATAGGTTACTTAGAATCCAAACTAGGCCATTTAAACTTGTTATGCTACTTAGAAAATTGTATGAAATGGTTAAAAATCTGATTGGGAATATGGTTTGTAATTGTGTTGCTAGGTATTGTGATAGTACTGGTATTTGTTGTTTATTTGGAACTCATGTAATTGATGTTAATCCGCTGGTCAGTCCTGTAATCAGTACCGATTTTACATCGGAGTATCATTATCAATATATATGAGGCTTGCCTCTTTTTCAAAAAAAAAATATGTATCCATTCCGGATATCAGTAGAGTAACCATGAAAAATCAACAATGAGCACTCGTAGACCATTTGAAGATTTTAGTACCCAGTTATGGATATTAACTAACGGGTCCGCCTGTTAGCCTACTTTTCCAGCTGGTTCTGATCGGATTATAATCGGAAATATTAATTATCTCATGTTTCTGTGATTCTTTGCTTTGGATTCTTGTTCTGCTAGATTCTGGTTTCTGTCATTCTCGTTGGGTGATTCTCGTTCTGTGATTCTGTTTCGGTGATTCCTTTTCTCATGGATTTTGATATGTGATTTCTTTGCTCTGATTTCTTTGTTCTTTTGTTTTCTTCTCCGGAGCTTTTTTCATTTGTCCTCAGGTTGTTTGATCGTTTGGTTGCTGAAATACTAGTTTCCCCCATCTCTAGTATCTCCTTCAGTTTCTTTTCTTTTCATTTTCGTTTGAAGTTTACATGTTTGCTAAAATGCCTAAATGCTCTACAACGGTGTCGAGGGACATTTCTGTGACAAAATGGTCCTGCAAGGGTAATATGTTCGCAACTTAGGCTGAGAATAGAAATATCCGTGGAATCTCTACAAGAATTGACAGAATCAGATGGAGAGGTAAAAGAAAATGGAGTTTCAATGAGGGTGTGTTTAGGAAAAAAGTGTTAATCACAACCATAAAAACCAACCTTATCAACTTTATAACAAATGCTATAGACACAGTAGGAGTCATAACAAGTTGCAGACCATCAACCTATCCAATAGTTAAGAGTACTGGACTGATGCAGGGGGATGAAGCAGCAAGAAATCTCTACCCAATTTCTTCTGGTAAATTGATTTCTAACCACTCTGATGTTGAAAATCAAAGCTCGGTTGAGGTAAGCCTAAACCAAAGTTTTTATTTTATCCATCCTAGTAACTTGTTGAATATGAGCATAAGAAAGATTACGCCAAATCATGTTTTCATTCTCTACTCCCATTTGCAATTTCCTGTGACCTTAATTTACATCCACCCTATTTGTTGGCAATTAAAGACCCCATTCAGTATGAGCATCAATTTTCTGGTTTTCAAATACCCAGAGGTTTCTTATTTTTGGCAGTTTGTTATAATTCTTTCATGGAACTGCCAAGGCCTTGGAACTAGAGTCACTAGGCAAGCTCATAAATAGTAGTAATCCCAATATCATTTTCCTATCAGAAACTAAAAATCATAACTCGTTTGTTGAAGAAACTCTGAATAAATACTTATTTTATAACATTGTTTGTCAAAACCCAGTGGGAACTGCTGGGGGTCTTGCAGTTTCCTGGGATAAATCTGTGAGACTCAAAGTGCTCTATCAGTATGACAACTAGATCAATTGTGAAATTTGGAATGAAAAAACTAAATTTGTTTGGATTCTTACTTGTATGTATGGGAGTCCTTATAAAGATCATAGGAAGGAAAAATCTTGGGATGTTGTGAACCATATGGGAAATAATATGATTACTCCTTGGCTAGTCCTAGGAGGCCTTAATGTTATCCTTCATCCGGATGAAAAAAGAGGAGGTAATCTGGCAAACCACACTGATATTATGAAATTTAATAACATGTTCGATAATTTAGGACCGAAGGATGTAGGATGCATAGGATTCCCCTTTACCTGGTCTAACTATCACACAGACAACACTCTCATCGAAGAAAGGCTAGATAGAGGCTTAGCACCGGACATTGGCTCACTCTTTTCCCTAGTTGTAGCATCAGACATCTTAGCCATATAGGATCAGACCATTCTCCCATTTTATTGAATACTGAGGTACCGTCCTTTTCGGGAAATGAGCCTTTCAAGTATTTTAGCATGTTTCAGGAAGAACAAAAATGTATTGATCTAATACATTCTTCTTGGAATGATCACTTCCAGGGTTCTGATGCTTTTATTCTTGTTAACAAACTCTCCACAGTAAAGCACGGTGTTAGTCAATGGAACAAGCTTGATTTTGGTAACATACAAAAAAATCTTAGTGAAATTACTCATAAACTTGATAACATCATGAACACCCTAACACTAGAATGGATGACTCTAGTATTTTGAACACCAAACTGGAAATTAAGAAAATATTTGATTATGAAGAAGAAATGTTGAAAATAAAGGGCAGAGAAAATACAATTCTTCTAGGAGATAGAAACAACCATTATTTTCACAAGAATGTTGTTATTAGACAAAGACGTAACCATATTGGTGGGTTGTATAACTGCAATAATGTGTGGATAGAAGGTAGAGATAATATTGCTAATTGCTTGAATATTCATTTTGAGAATTTACTCACCACTTCTTCACATGTTATTAATCATGATATAGTTAATCTAGTCCCCTCTCAAATTTCTGAAACTAACAATGTGCTGCTGATGGCTAGACCAACTGTTGTTGAAATCCATGATGCCATTTTAATATGCCACCTAATGCTAGTCCTGGACCAGACGGTTTTCCTTCATGCTTCTTTCAAAAGAACTGGGAGCTTGTCAGTGGTGATGTTATTAAAACTGCCCAGGCCATTTTTAGTAGTGGGCACATGCTCACTCAACTGAACCAAACCTTTATATCCTTGATTCCGAAGGTATTGCATCCCAACACTCCGGGAGACTATAGACCTATAAGTCTTTGTAACATTGCCTATACAATTATTTCTAAAGTCTTAGCTAATAGGTTGAAACCCTTCTTAGACAGACTAATCTCCCCCTATCAGTGGGATTTTGTTAAAAATCGGCTAATCTCAGACAACATCCTTGTTGCTCATGAGATAATTCATGCCATGAGAAGAAAAAAAATCTAAAACCGACTATCTTGGCCTAAAAATTGATATGTCAAAGGCTTTCGATCGCGTGGAGTGGGATTTTTTGATTGCTATCCTAAAGAAAATGGGATTTTGTGATGCTTGGTGTAACCTGATACACCAATGTATTAGCACTAGTTCTTCATCCATTCTCATTAATGGTGTCCCTAGTAAACATTTCAAACCTACTAGAGGTCTGAGGCAGGGAGATCCTTTATCTCCCTACTCTTCATTTTGTCTATGGAGTCCTTTTCTAGAACTCTTACCAATGCTGAAAGTCAGGGGATAATCTCGGGTTTTAAGATAAACAAACATTGTCCGGCTATATCTCATCTGCTCTTTGCAGATGATTTCCTAATCTTCACAAAGGCCACGACCTCTCAAAGTTCAAACCTTCTAAAAGTTCTTGAAGATTATAGTAACTCTTCGGGCCAAATGATTAATTTTTTTAAATCTGGAATATTTTTCACTCCCCACATTAGTAACAGTTTTGGCAAATCCATAATTGATATTCTTAAGGTGAAAAAAATTAGACTAGATGACAAATATTTAGGAGGCCCCCTTTTAACGAATAAATCAAAAATTGCTTGCTTTGATAATTTGTTAGATAAGATGAGTGGTCGTCTAAAAGGTTGGAAAGGTAAATATGTTACTCGTCCTGGTAGGGAAATTTTAGCTAAATATGTTCTTGAAACCTTACTTGTTTATAACATGTCTACATTTATCCTCCCTAAGCAAATTACTAAGAAAGCGACGAGCATAATTAGAGATTTCTGGTGGGGTAAATCGGGGGAACCTAGTGAATCTAAGGGAGTATATATGAAGAAATGGACTAATCTCAATGTTTGTAAAGAAAAAGGAGGAAATGGGTTAAAAGATCTCAATAAAATGAATCTTGCTTTGATTGCTAAGAATGCTTGGAGGCTGTTTCACCATCCAAACTCTATTTATACTAAAACTATGAAAGGCAGGTATTTTCCTCACACCAATCCTTTTCATGTTAGTTGTAATGATAGTGCCTCTTGGTCTTGGAAGGGGATTCACACTGGACTGATGTTAGTTAAAGAGTATATCATATGGGAAATAGGTAGGGGCAATAGTATTCATATTCTTAAAGATAACTGGATATCTGATATGACTGACCATCCTCTTACCTTAAAACCGGACTACTCTGTAAATCACACCTTAGTTGAACACTTAATATCTGAAAATCGATGGGATATGCATGTTCTACTGCAAATATTCAACTGTTATACCATAAAGAAAATATTAACTATCACCCCTAATAGGAATACTGATGACATCCTTAGATGGATTGATGACCCTCAAGGAAAGTTCACTAGTAAATCTTTATATGATCTTCTTGACAACAAACGGGAACAAGTAACAGATAGTCTGGCGGTGAAAATTTGGGATCTCAATGTCCTACCGAAAATCCAGTTTTTTATTTGGAAAGTGAAGAATAATATTGTGCCTTTTAGTGGTGTTTTTTCTGTTCGTATTAATCATATTGACCCACTTTGTTTAATGTACATGAATGGCATCGAGACAAGAGAACATTCCCTTATGCAATGTTTCTTTACTAAAGTTGTTTGGTCTTTTTGTTCTTTAAATCTTGATAATATTATTCGTGGCTTTGTCTCCTTTAATGACTGGTGTTCTAGTTGGTTTCTAACCTATCATCCCCAAACCCCTTTTGGCCAGTGGAAAGAGCTATGCACCACCATATGCTGGTTCATATGGAAGGCAAGATGTGAAACTATCTTTCAAAAGACTAAACCGTGTCCTACTAGGACGGGTAAACTCATTATGGACCATATGAACTTGACCAGGATCCTGCAAGATAGAAGCATACCAACTGGCATACATGACACCCCTCATCCTGGAAACATTCTAAACATTTCCTTTTATTATATGACATACTTTGATCAAGTAACATGCTTAACAGGGATTAGGGTTTTGATTACAGGATTAAATGGAGAAACCATTGGTAGGAAAACTAGGAGAGTCAGAGCCCATGAAAAAGAAGAAGGAGATTTCCTAGCTGTCAGTGATGCTCTAGAGTGGGCTAGCCATCTGAAATGCAAAACTTTCTATCTGCAAGGAAACAACACCCAGATCAACAAAACTTTACAAGGTAGCGCAACACGAACTAGTTGGAAAACCAACTCAAAAATGGATCAGTTGATCCTTCTTTTATCCTCCTTTGAATTTGTTATATGTAAGGACATAAAGTCTAAAAACTTTCCAGATCTCCAGAACTTAGCTAAAGTTGGAGTAAGAAACCCAAGTCCTCAAATGTGGGAGGCAGCTTCTATTATCTCCTACTATCAGTAACTTTCTTCTTTTCTTTTTATTTTTATAAAAAAAAAAAAACTAACGGGTCCGAATCACTATAATTATTCTATCCGAGGACTCGAAATATTATGTATTTTGGCGTATCTATTAGTTAGTTAATCTTCATACCGTAATTCTAGACAACTTTTTGCAAAAATAAATAAATAGTACCTACTGAAAAACACGTACTCTGAAAGCAAGTGGGTTGATTATCGGAGCCACTAAACGTGGGACAAAAGGCATCGGACATATGCGGGAAAAGAGGTGGAAGCCATTGGAACCATAGATTAGCATGGGTGCTTTTGGTGTGAAGCATGAATGGACGCCACGTTGTTTTCTTTCTTATTTTCTCTCAGTCCCGCATCCGGATGACTTTTTTTTTCCTTTGATTGTGTCTTGCGTTTAGCATTTTTCATCAAAAAAAATCTTACTTGTCCGGCTCAGCCAACAAGTTGAGTTTGCAATGTAGAGATTTAATTGGTAGGCAATAGAAACTGTACACCATGTATATTTTGGCTATTCTGTGTTTCTCGTGGTTCATAACAGGTCTGGTTATTTTAGTATGGTTACAAGTTCTAATGTCTTCGAGCAAGCAGAAAGGTTGATTCATGAAGAAAATAATATATTAGAAGAACCTCAAACTATTATCTATGAGGATGAGGAAGTAGCAGGTGAACCAAGTTCTAAGTTCTGGGCATAACAAAAGCTTAGTCTTCAATTTCAACTCAGCCAGAGAATATAGTTCGGCTATATTGAATGATTTCCTCACAAAGGCTTGGAGACCTTATGGTTCTTTGTCGATAACAAATCTTGGTAGTGGTATATACTCTGTTAAATTTCTTCTACTGTGTGATTTGGAAGCGGTTTTGCAAGGATCTCCTTGGTTAGTGAAAGAAGATTTAATGATTTTAGAGAAATGCCAAGAAGATTTCTTAATAGAGGAGTATGAGTTCAAGTTCGTGTATTTCTGGATCCATATCTATGTCTTCCTCTAAGTATGATGAATGAAGTCAAAGTTTTCAATATTGCAAAAAATATAGGTACTTCAGATCCAATTGATTCTCAATTGACTGCTAAATTGGGTAAATATGCTAAAGTTAGGGTTCAAATCAATATTACTAGACCTCTTCCTAAGGATATGGTAATAACTTGAAATCTAATAAGCAAATCAAAGTTTTGTTCAGGTATGAGAAACTTCCAAGGCTATGCTTCCACTGTGGCTTTTTTGGATACTTAATGAAACAATTCCCTCATCTCTCTAGTAAGTTAAAAGAAGATAAATTTTTATTATGTCTAACTTGTTTTCTTCTTTAATTAGGACTTGTTAAGGAGAAAGTTAGACATCTTACCATTTCTTGTATGTGCTATTTGGAGCACGGGTAATTATACAAGTATATGAAGAGATGTCCAAAATAGGTATGTATTAGAAACAACTTACGAATTTAACCAAATATTTGAGTTTTGTAGCATTTTGCTATTTTCCTCTTTAGCCAACCAACATAAGGTTTTTTCGCGTCCTTTTTGGATATCGTAGAGAATAAAATTACCTTTGTTGGTACACCAATGATTTTTGTGGTGTCAATGGTTTTAATATCGACAAAACGGGGAATTGTTGCATCCTGAGGGATAGAAAAAATTTAATATTCTTTTTCTTTAGTAATTTCCAGAATTCAAAGTCGTTCACCTAAGGTTGGAATACGATGAAAAATGGACACCGGGTTAACATGGTTAACCAGTCTCTATCAACGGTCCTTGAAGCGACCTACAATTGATATCGAGACAATTTCTTTAAGATATAAAGAATGTGTTCATATTTCAACTTTGATAAATTAATATTTCGTCGACCCTAACTGAAGAAATTGGAGATTTGTCGGTGTTATGTTAGAACCGTATATATTACATTTTGAATGTTTTTTTCTTCCTTGTTTCACCATTGATTTGTATGGTAAATAGTTCGGCTTGATTCATGGAGAAGATATATGCAACGTATAAAATGTTGTTGTGAGAAATAAGGAGAGCTGCATATTTTGCGCCCTTATATGTTCCCGCTAGCTTTACGGCGTGCATTATATGCATCGACGAGCTTTAAAGAGCTAGTGCTTAATTTGCA
The DNA here is from genome assembly GCA_023529315.1 of Papaver bracteatum. NCBI lineage: Eukaryota > Viridiplantae > Streptophyta > Magnoliopsida > Ranunculales > Papaveraceae > Papaver > Papaver bracteatum. Next base: position 224,008 of record JAJJWX010004416.1, on the reverse strand, counting down.
CTTTGTATATGTTGTGTCAACAATAACGAGTGCTGCAAATGTTAACCGTGCGTCGTAGATATAAAAACGTCGAGCGATAATGAGTGTTGCATTTTTGTATATGATATTTAGAATTAATATCATGTCTTCTCGTCGCCTGAGCTATTACCTAAAATCACAAGTTTGGTGAATTAAATTTGCAACAATACCTATGCAAATAAGAGTATATTTGGAAAATAAGGAAAATACAATTGTGGTAGGCATAATTGAATATGGGAACCACAATAGTTATCAGGTTTGAGAATCTGGTAAACCCCATACCACCAGAAGTGGAGAAATATAGGATGGTAGCATAATGAATGGTTTGAATAACCCATTGTCGATTCTGGTAGAGCTATGCTATCGTTGTGAAATAAAAGACACGATACGTGCACCTGAAGTTTCATTCATTATAGTTAATCTCTATCAGTTGTCTTGGCAGGACTGGAATTGATATTGGGATAGTGTCTACGGTCACAGAATTCGTTTACAGTTTACTATTGATTTTACATAACAATGTAAATTCTTAAATTATTCCTGCTGGACAGTAAACGAGAGAGGAAACTTGACCAGTTACCTCTCATGGGTTGCGTGTTATTATTGTTTTCTGCACACAATTTCTCCCTTGATAGGTAGAGTCATGCAAAACTGAATTTATGCTGATAATACATTCCCTCATTAGGATCATGGGGAGAGTCGTCGGCGATATTGGTTAATTCCAATTGTGTCTCATCTAAATTCTCACACCAAGAAATTCCCAAGGTGTTGGAGATTACTCTGTTGCTAGATATAGCAAGAGTACGCTTGCTTGATTCGGGATAAATTAAAGTCCTTGCAAGGAATACCATGGAATCGCAGCGATTGTTTCGTCTGAAAATATGCTTAGAATCATAGACGAAAACCTCTTGTACGAGGTATGCCAATCTAATCAGATAATGTCCATATTCTCTTTGAATGATGAGTTGATAACTCCTGACGATAAGCATATCCATATAATTTGCGTTGATACGTCATGAAGAAGAATATCCGGATATTGAAGTTTGGTACCAGTGGATTAGAATATCCTCATACTCTGGAGAATGATGTAAGATCATTATTAACTGATTGATAACTAGTTGTCGATAATATTCAAAGTAACTACTGAAATCGATGTGGATGGATATCCCCCCTTTGCAAAGGAATTAACGACAAATCTCATTTGATTGGAAAATATATATGGATTTCAGTCTATATTGAGTTGTTCTCTCACTTGTATCTGCTTTTAGGACCTCAGTCCTAGCATCCACGAATTTTAGTTCGAAAGCTGATGCTTATAAAAAAGTGTAATGAGAGAATTAAGGTCGCTTGTTGTATAGCGCCAACCTTGACAAAAAGTTTCCACAAATATTAACCAGGTTCCTGGAAGTATGGTCTGGTAGTCATGTGACTCGACATATCACCTGGGTGGTAACTATATATCTATACTCATGTAGATTTGAATAAAACTCTTGTCAATCATTCGTTGATGTTGTATCATTCTAGGGATGCATTGGGCATTGATGGTGAGCATTTCATTATTCATGTACATCCATTGAATGGTTTTTGTTTATTAGTTCATGTTTTCTGTTTGAGACGTGTTATATTCCGTTGTTATTGCTACTACAAGATTTGTAAATTTGATGAGAAAGTCTTCCCACCGTTTGGAGGAGAAAAGGGTATCGCCTGAAAAACGGCATGAAGAATCCTGGTTTGCTGGTTTTCAAAGAAATAAACTAGGATATATCTCATCTAGATATGCAGAAGATTTGATATCTTTAGAAATTGCAAATCTTGTTGCTTCTTGAAAAGATGTGCATGTAGTAGCTAGTGTGTATCCGAGCAATAAGGAGGAGGAAGTTCTAAGGTTTTTGTTTTCTTCTTTTAAGTTCTAAGCTACAAATCCATTCTCCTTCTTTCGTTTATTTTTAGTAACTTAGATATGTGTTTATCTTGATTATTTTCTTCATTTGTTTGATTTTGTATCTTATGTTGGTTTACTTCTTGAAAAAGGGGAGGTATAACAACCACACCCAATAATTCGTTCGGACATCAGTATGGACTACACTCCAATATAATTGATAGGCTTTCGGGATTTCCTATTTGTAATAACCGCAATCGCATGGTGTCTAACTAGTAGACAGAGGCAAGTACGGGTCATTCCTACATGGAGCGATTGAAATATTGTAATCAATATCTCTAAAAAGAGTAAACCGACAAATAATTTTTTTTTTTTTGGATTTTTGAAAGAATGATAACAGAAAAATAAAACTAAAGTAACAAAATACAACGGGAGAGAGTCGGTAACCAGGGTATTACAGTATCCACCACTATTTCTATTTAATTTCTGCAAAGAGACAACTCTAAAATATTTATTTATTCTTCATTCTATTGACATCACCTATTATTTGTATAGAGTCGCAAACACCACTGGGACAACCGAAGCATGACACATCAAAAGACTAAACCCAAGCATGCACCATCAAATTGTGTTAGTGACAAAATTAACGAAACTAAATATAGATTCACGAATGATATTTGATTATTCTAAGCATAACCCATCAATAACATTTATCCAAGCATAGATTATTAAACAATGAAACAAATATATTCATAATACTCTATCGATTATGCGCATGAGGTTTTGTGCAAACCGGCGAAGCAACTGAAAAAGCGGGGGTCTAACAACCTCACCCAATATTTATATTAGAAATCTATATGGACAACTCCGAGTTATATTCTAGAGAATCAACTAGACTCAATCAATAGAAAATACTCAAGGAGTTATTATCTCAATCTCCCGATTTGATTTACTCAAGCAAATATGATTCGCGAGTCTAATCAAAGAGAGATAACTTGGATGGTACCAAAGACCAATATCCAAGTGTCAATCGATTTTAAATCAACAACCAATAAGGTCGGATACTCTAATCGATTGAACAACGCACAACCTGTATTATTTCAATTATATAACAAAATATAATGTGGAAAATAAATAACACAGACACCAGAATTTTGTTAACGAGGAAACCGCAAATGCAGAAAAACCCCAGGACCTAATCCAGATTAAACATACACTGTATTAAGCCGCTACAGACACTATCCTACTCCAAATTGACTTCGGTCTGGACTGCAGTTGAACCCCAATCAATCTCACACTGATCCAAGGTACAATTATGCTCCTACGCCTATGATCCCAGCAGGATACTACGCACTTGATTCCCTTAGATTATCTCACCCACAACCAAGAGTTGCTACGACCCAAAGTCGAAGACTTAAGCAAATAAATCTGTCTCACATAAAAAATTATACAAGATAGATAAATTCGTCTCCCACGAATAAACCTATGAGTTTTGTTCCGTCTTTTGATAAATCAAGGTGAACAGGAACCAATCAATAAAACCAGACTTATATTCCCGAAGAACAACTCAGTTTTATCAATCACCTCACAATAGTCTTAATCGACGCATCGAAAAAATATATTGTGGAATCACAAACGATGAGACGAAGATGTTTGTGATTGCTTTTATATCTTGCCTATCGGAGATACAAATCTCAAGCCAATTATTACAATTGTACTTGTACGATAGAAACAACAAGATCAGATCACACAACTACAAGAAAAGTATAATCGGTCTGGCTTCACAATCCCAATGAAGTCTTTAAGTCGTTAACCTGGTTTTAGAAGAAGAAAACCAAAGGTTAAAGGAGAATCGACTCTAGCTTAGCAAACTAGTATCACACAGAATATGTGGGGATTAGGTTTCCCAGTTGCTAGAGTTCTCCCTTATATAGTCTTTAAAATCAGGGTTTGCAATCAATGTTATCTTAGTAACAAAGCATTCAATATTCACCGTTAGATGAAAACCTGATTAGATACAAGCTAATATCTCTCAACCGTTAGATCGAAAACTTAGATTGCCATACACACATGTACTTGAAGATTTTGGGTTTGTGTAATCGTACCCAAACGTGTACAATAGTTGGTTCAATATTAGTCAACCAAATGGTTATCCAAATGATAACTTTCATATCAACCATATTCTTCTTCACCATCACTAGTCCAAATGACTCAAATGTACTAGTTAGAGATTTGTTCAATTGCTATGAGATCTTATGTATGATCGCTGTCGTAGGCATCAAAAATAAATTACACTTTCTTACTACTCAAAATATATAATGAAGCAAGGGCAAGAAAGGATCGTTCCTACAGAAAGGACTTAGGTTGTCAAGATATTTCGGTTTCCTATAAGTAACAAAGAGGGATTTCTGATTTTTATATACTAAAAAAATATGAAAGCAAATAAAGAAAAGTAAACACGCAAATCAAGGATGTGAAATATTGGATAAAGGTTTCATCTTCAATTGTAAACAAGTTTTTGATAGTATGAATAGAATTCGTATTTAATCTCGCTATCATCAAAAGCCCTAGAATACCTTATTGCAAGAATACTCTGTAAATTTCCTAAGTTCATCAACACACACATTAGAGTTGCGTAGGTGAATTCTACATAAAGAATAACCTAGCGCCTTGTGCTAATTAAGTTCAATTCCTAGGAGCATTAAGTTTCAGAAATTGGCTAATCAATGCAACTATCATACATTGCGCATGACAATTAGGACAAAGGTCAAGTCTAAAATATGATTACAAGACTGTATCACTACAAAATCAACTACATCTTTAACCAATAACAAAATCAACTACTTGTCACCGTTGGATCGGAATTTATTCACCGGAAAACTTCTCCAATTCCAAAAGATATTCTCTTCTCAAAACCCATCCCCAATTGCCACCAAGAGTTATCTAAAATTGTCACCAGGGATTCATACACTTCCAGCAACTCAACTCTCCTTCTCCGTAGTTCATACATTCACCAAAGAACCATTTAAGCCAAATCCTAATCTTGCGAAACCGTGCCCAAAAGCGTGACTCGTAGCTCATATGTCCTGAGGCCGACTTTCGCATCCAACACACTCTACCTTTATGATTCACACTTTAACTTCTGAAATCCGACAATCGGAACTAGTTCCACCGGCTCGCCATTCTTTCTCACTTCGCACAGTTTCTGCATTCTCATTCCATTCTCAGGCCTGTAGTAAACATTCATCTAATTTGTTGCAGCAGCTTCTCATATTCAACCAGTCTCATATGCAGCTGCACCATCCCACTATAACTCATTTGCAATCATTGTAATCCTAAGCATCATCTGTAGCTGCAATACCTATTCAATTCCAGTTTTCAAATTCACCAACAAACCCATTTCAGCTTCATAACCAATCACTGTAAACTCCTCCATAACACACAGGTTCTTTTCGTATTTCTCAGTGAATACCAACTCCATATCACAGCATCAAACTCATTAGTCGGCAACAGTAAACTTGTTGTTCCTGTAATTTCCCATTCTCTTGTTGTAGCTTTCAGTGCATACTCCACCTATCAGCATTACAATCATTCTGCTACCACCAGTTACTCATTCCTCCTCTTCCATGTTCTTCTCATCCAACCAAGCCATATCATCCTGTAACTCAACAGCTACACATCTCCTTATACTCTGTCAGACCAACAGCTTTACCACCATTGTTGCATCTTCCTTAGGCCACCTGCAATTCAGTCCCAGCTATTACCTTCGACAAACCAATCCCATCGCTAGAAAACCTATTTTCTGCAGCTTCATACAATCATCATCTTTTCCCGGCACACAGCAGTAGCTCCTTCTATTCATTCCTGCACATTCAACTACTCCGCTTCAGCTCCCCCATCTGCTACTGCATATACCTGCACCAGTTACTCACTTCACAGCTCATGCAATCTCACCAGCTATGAACTGCACACCATTGCATCACAAACCATGCTGTATTTCCATTCCTCGTCTGTCATTCATTACTACCAATTGTAACTACATCCATTTCCGAGCTAGCATCAACACATATTTCAGCTTTTCCTGCAATTCCATGGCTTCAATGTAACAAAACGCCACCAGTTATGCAGCTTATTTCATAGAAACACAAGATATAATCAGCATGAACACCATATACAGCTGCTCACTGGCCATCATTGGCAACATCAACACACTTCCATTGCAACCATCTTTCCACCAAATTCATCCACCAGTGACTCAAACTACCAGAACCCCCTTGGAAGCAACAAATTCATCTTTTACTCAACCTCAGACTACCAATTGTTCCTTAAATAAACCACCAGTACCTTTTCTTCCTTTAATTCGATAGCAGCATCACTCAAAAATTCAATCCCTGCATCAGAGCTTCACCCATTCTTATCTGTAAGACATTCATTTCAAAACTGTATGGATTTCTTTCCTTGCTTAACAGAAACTAACACAAACCCATCCCTTATTGCTCCGGCAGCAACCAAAATCACTTACCAGGTGTCCTTTTCATCTGCTTCTCCCAAGCTTTAATTCGAACTTTCCCTGTAATCCAGCTCCAACCTGCTACTGCAATCTGTCATTCCTTCTCTGCATCGATTCTAGGGTAACAAATCCCCAATTTCTTACCATCTCGTCCCTCCATAAAATTACCGAAATCCAAAATCGATTCCAACTCTTATCATCTGCAAACAAACCCATCTTATCATTATTGAAATCAAACCCAACTTCCTCTTTAATCACTCAAATCTTCAATTCAAGCAAACCCCAGATTCCATTTCTAATCCCTGAACAGCAACAACAATTCTTTCTTGATCCAACCTTATGGCAACAGAACCACCGTCTTCTTTCTCCTACCCTCAAAATATCAGTTCTTCATCTTCTCGATTCCACTCTCTTGTTCATGGAGCCGCCATCACTCATCTCTCGTTTCAAACAAAGAATGAGAAAAAGAAAGCAATGACAGAGAATTGATTTCTCTCTGATTTTCAGGTCTTGTGTAGGAAAGTGATACAGCTACCCAAATAATCTGGATAAGGGCCAACCAAGTATGTCTTAAGACACCCACTGGCCAGTTCATATGCGGCTTGTCGGTTTCGGAGAACCGACAACTTAATTCCTTTCTCAACACAAAACTGTCAGTTTGGAGGAACTAACAGTTCATTAATCATCTCCTTTTCACGCACCTTAGCCTGTTCCAAGTATAGCTTGCATGTGAATTGACCTCATTGCCCTTTTATGCTCCAAATGGATGTTTTCTTCTTCTTTTGCTCATAATGACTCCATTGCACTTGATAACTCAAAAGTAAACATAAGATACATAATTTACAAGAAAACTCGCAAAGAAAGCATAAACAATAAATAAATATCAAGGTGTTTATGACACCTATCAATGTACTACACAAGACACAATTGAAGCAAAAACGATGTGATTCACTCGAATCGATTCATGAACTATAAAGCCACGGTTTGCAATAGCATTCCTTAGATAATTTAAATAAGTTCACGAACATCGTTTTTAGACATAACCACTCAAATTAGAGGACTGGGTTCGCGGACTTAAGTAACCGGTTTGAGTTCACAAACTCCAGCAAAAATTCTCGGGTTCCAGAACTACGCACGTTCGCAGACTGCGTTCGCGGACTGGGTTGACTGCTCAAGTTCCGGTTTTCACTTGATCAACAAAGTTCGAAAACTTCGGTTCAAGTGCTAAGGACTTATACATATATGTGTTGTCACAACAATGTTTATATCCCCCAGTGGATATATTGTTTAAACTCTCATTTCAATCATTGAAACATTCTCAGATAACATCATATAGTTGTTATTCACAAACTAGTTTTCGTCAGAGCAATTTCCAAAGTGATTGAAACATAACATGACTTTCGTCACTAGGCAAAGATGAACTTGGCTAAAGCGAAAGCTTTACCAACACACATTTCGAGAAATAGATAAGCGAGTGTTTCCATATTTTGCATATTGAGTTTTTAGACTTTTTAATTGTTTTATTTTAATAATAATTTTATATAAAAAAAATTATTATTACTTTTACTTTTTCTTTTGCTTTTGCTTTTTCTTTTACTTTACTTTTACTTTTTCTTTTCTTTTATTTATTTTTTTACTTTTACTTTTTATTTAATACTTTTTTAAATAAAAACCTTCAACTTTTAGAGGTTTTAGAGTCACTAGCATACTTCTAGGTATGATTACATAGAGAATTCTGACCGACATACCTGAACTTGGAAGTGTTAGGGAACTACGTTCAGATTTCTTGCTTGTTAGAGTGTTAAATAATGGATTTAATCATGCCAGTGATGCAAATTAGGAGCAGAGAGAAATGAATTATTAGAGTTGCTGATCAATCATTAGTGGAGACTACCTAAGAACAACAGTGTTTCTTTGTACGCCACTTGAGAACAACACCTTCTTCTCTTTCTTGTTTCAAGTGTAAAAGAAATTAATAGATTCCATTTACATTTTGTTCTTTAATTAATTGAGGTGGTGTCCATCTTCACTTTAATAGCAAGAACTCCTGTGTTTGAACGAGTTTGTCTTGGTCTTTGGACCCTTCTCCACTTGTAGGTAGCTTCTTTTATTGCACAACTAAGCGCAAATTCACTTCTTTTTGGATGATTCCCCTAATAAAACACAAATAAGAGAAAACAAGCGTAACATACAATAATTTGCAAGAAAACCAACAAATACTAGCATGGAATAGACACCAAATATATGTGAAATATGCACTTATCAAATTCCCCACACTTGGATTTTGCTAGTCCTCGAGCAAACTATCTAACCTAAAACAAAACAAATCTCTATCGTTGGGGACCCGGTTGCACTTAGCATGTGCAACAAGCCTTTAAACCCCTATGTGTCCCTAGTGGACGAGTTATAGTCTCGTGGGGGCTTACGAGAGGTATACCCACAAAACCTGCTCCAACTTCAAAGCGTTCCAGCGTCCCCAAGCATCCAAAGAGTTATGAGGACATAGAGTTTCTGCATGCTAGTAATAAGAAGTTAGAAATACCAAAGAACATATTCTCATTCTTAAATGTTGAGTAAGAAATAATCACACCATAATGAGAGAATGCATGTTTTAGAGCGACCAATAAGCATTTCGCCTCGACTTCTGCCCCACTTAAAAGGATTTTATGATAATTGAACTCAATAAGACATCTTTTTTATGGGTCTCACATGTGTGCAGAAAGGAATGAAGAGAGAACTCTTACATACGTTGAATGGTGGGAAGGAAACCTTCCGAATTATTTCTGGAGACCCCTACAAAATCGTGGAAAATAAAAGACTTTTTCAGATGATCTCTAAGAAAGGAATCAACCACTATAGCAAGGATGGGAGTACTTACCAACTTCACATCTGATTGCAATGATGATAACACCACTCTCACAGCATCCAATAGAAACGTATTCTTCAGCTCGTCTTCTTCATCTTCTTGGCTTCATCTTAGGTTCAACTGTTGATGATAAACTTTTGAACTTCATAAAACTTTGACAATTTGTAACTCTTTTCCTCTATTTCCTTGTTGCTTGAAAACTTATTTATAGATTTTTCTTCCACATGGCTTTATTGATGAAATAAATCCTAAATGCAAATCTTTTTGTATATATATATATATATATATTTATTTTTTTTGAAAAAAAAAAGATTGCAACTACAATTAAAAATTAAATTAAATTAACATGGCCATGAAAGAAGTACTTTACCACTTGAATCTTCACAACTTCTAATGTCTTGTATCATAAACTTCAATAACTTTCATCTTTTGATTTTCTTTTTCTCTTGTAAATAAGTCTTCGTACTTAGATATAAAAATTTTTCTTCCTTGTATTGTTGCTTATAAACCTTAAACGTCTTCAAATTTCCTTATAGATTTTGATGTCGCTCCATTTGACGATGATGATGGTGTTTCTATGGACTGTTGTTGGCGAGAGAGAATGGTGCTAACTGCAAATCAAACTACAAGAAAGAGGTTTTCATATATAGACGTCACCCTCATGATTGACAAAATTAGCACCAAGAGATCAAAAATAGTGCTGAAAATGGTGTGAAGTTGGGTAGCTCACCATTCTACCCGGAATTTACGTACGGTGACACACACTCAAAAATAACAGCTTTTTAGTCAACTACAAATAATTAAAGGTCCGGTGCCTCTGTTGATTTGAAAATAGGTAGTCTCCGCTAATGATTGATCAACAACTCTAATAATGCATTTCTCTCTGCTCCTAATTTGCATCACTGGCATGATTAAATCCATTATTTAACACTCTAACAAGCAAGAAATCCGAACGTAGTTCCCTACCACTTCCAAGTTCAGTTATGTCGGTCAGAATTCTCTATGTAATCATACCTAGAAGTATGCTAGTGACTCTAAAATCTCTACAAGTTGAAGGTTTTTATTTAAAAAAGTATTAAATGAAAAGTAAAAGTAAAAAATAAATAAAAGAAAAAGAAAAAGAAAAGTAAAATTAAAGTAAAAGAAAAAGCAAAAGCAAAAGAAAAGGAAAAAGAAAAAGAAAAAGAAAAAGTAAAGGAAAAAATAATAATAATTATTATTATTTTTTATATAAAATTATTACTAAAATAAAACAAATGAAAATGCTAAAAACTCTATATGCAAAATATGGAAACAATTCCCCACACTTAAACTTTACATTGTCCTCAATGTAATTGATTCGTCCAAAGTAAAATAAGGTGGGAAATCCAAATATGATATGCAAAACTAAGAAAAATAAAACATAGAGATAGAAATACAAAACCAGTGGGTTGCCTCCCATTCAACGCTTAGTTTATTGTCCTCAGCCTGACCCTCTGGTAATCGTCCTCTCCATATACCAGTAATCTGAAAATCTGGTAATCCACCTAGAAAATAATCTGCAATTCTATTAACAACTTCACACAATTATTAGCATAAGGTTAAATGGACAAAAATTTGATGGGTTAAAGTGATGACAAGAGGAAAATGTGCTAGGTTAAATGGACAAAAATTTATGTTGGGTTAAATGGACAAGAGGAAAATGTGTTGGGTTAAATGACAAGAGGAAAATGTGCTGGGTTAAATGGACAAAAATTTGTAAGCCTAAGAACATGGGTGCCTGGGAATAAAGCATTTGAGAAGCACAAGTAAGGCTTTAAAGGCAAAGTGGGCTTGGAGGTTTACTAGAGAGAAAACAGCTTTGTGGAAGAGAGTGGTGCAAGAGAAATTCAATAACAACTCATACATTTTAATACCAAGTGATGATGTCAGGCCAAAAGGTAGGAGTGTATGGAAGAATATTTTAAATTCATCTGTTTTCTTACAGAATCATTTGAGTTTTAAAATGAATAATAGGAAGGCTATACGATTTTGGATGGACAATTGGTGTTCAGGGGGTATTTTGAAGGACAGATTTCCTGCAGTTTATAAAGCTTGTAATACAAAGCTAGCTTCAATGAATGATATGGTGCGCAATGGAAGTTTGTATTATAGTTCAAGAAGGAGTTTAAGTGCAGTTGAACAACTGGAATGGGATTTATTGCGCAACGAGTTAGGCCCAGTGCATGGATTCAATGAAGAAGAAGATTCAGTTCAGATTTTGGGGGGATTCTCTATTAAGAAGGCTTATGATGTGCTTGTACAAGATGCGGAGCCGGTGGGTGATTTCAATAAGTTTCCGTGGAAAAAGAATGTGCCAGCTAAAGTAAGTTTCATGATTTGGGCATATTTTCATAATTCTTTACCAACACTTACGGAATTAACTCATAGAGGAATGGTGGTTCAAAGTGAAAATTGTGTTTTTTGTCAGACACATAGATAGACGGCAGATCATATGTTGCTTAATTGTGACTTTTCTTATAGAGTTTGGTCCAAGTATATGGAGGATTTCAAATTGGATTGGGTTGCTCCAAGTTCAGTAGGGAAGCTATTTGAATCTTGGAAGTTAAATAGTATGACATGCATGGAAAAGGTGGTTTGGCGGAAGGTAATTTATGCAATTATCTGGCATCCGTGGAAGGAGAGGAATGCAAGAGTATTTGGAGGGAGAGCTAAGGGTGTAGAGGAGCTGTGTTTGGTAATTAGACAAATCATTGTGCTATATCTTTCAGAGACAACAACTTTTGAAGGTTGTTCTGTAATTTCAATTTTGTTTAACTGGAAAACAGTCTTGCATATGTGATGTTTGTGTAAGACTATTTGCAGGGATGTAATTTGGTGTACAGTTTTCTTTTTAATACAACCTTCATTATTCAATTTTTTTTTTTTAGCATAAGGTACAGATAATGAAATTGTTATTTTATGGAAGTTTCCCCCACACTTAGTCCTTTCTACACTTGTAAGTGGATATAGAACATAAAATATGGGAACTTCTTTGGGTTCCTCTCTGTGAGCCTGCACATTTATAGAATCAAACACATCAAACGGTGGATACTTAGAAGTAAAATAATTCTTTAAAATTTTAGAAGCACAAATACTCAACCCTAAGTGATGTGAATCAATAGATTTAGAAATATGCAAAGTATTAGACAAACTTTCTACAATCTCTTGTATTACCGGATCCTCGTCATTCTTAAAGAATTACAATGAATTATTTACCTCATGTGTATCGTGGTCCTCTATCAAACTTTTTATACATTCTTCATCTGTTTCTGCTTTGACTAAAGTCTCAGCATCATTATACTTCTTGGCAGGCTCAATTGGGTCTTCCACGACTTCAATCAATTTGGTTTCATTCTCAATCACCATCTCTTCAACAACCTCATCATCAGAATCGGAATCATCTCCTAGGAAGTCTAGTTCATTGGTTCACATCTTAAAATCATTGTTTGAGTATGTTATACCATTTATAACAACGGTTATGTCATATCCATTCTCCTCCTTTTGAATAGGCGAGTGATTGTTATAATGATCCGGAGTTGGGATAACTTTACCATTGTTGCAGCGCTCATACACTTCCGCGGACTCATATCTTTCCCTAAGGAATTTTTTCCAAGCAATAAATGCATCTTCCTCAAGCTCTTCATCAACATCTTCGTCATCCATAGGAATTTCAGAATCGTTTTGGTTTTGAGGTTGAATTTATTCTTCATTCCTTGTCTCCTTGAGTTGAGCAATTTGTATTTTTAAGTTGTCCATATTCCTTTGAATTTCTTGAAGTTGCTCGTATTGTTCATCTTCAATTGTATGGAGCCCTTGTTGATATTGTGTCATCGCTTGGAGTTGGTCAAGACATTCATCAAAACCAACACCTTCACACACCATACTATTTCTAGACCAAGTCTCCCCTTTTTGAATAGGTGAATGATCATCAAAACGATCAGGAGTTTGGTTAGATATATTGGAGTAAGATTCCGTTGACGTATTATTATCCATGCATGGTTTCATTCTCAATCACCATCTCTTCAACAACCTCATCATCAAAATCGCAATCATCTCCTAGGAAGTCTAGTTCATTGGTGTACATCTTAAAATCATTGTTTGAGTATGTTACACCATTTATAACAACGGTTATGTCATATCCATTCTCCTCCTTTTGAATAGGCGAGTGATTATTATAATGATCCGGAGTTGGGATAACTTTACTATTGTTGCAACGCTCATACACTTCCGCGGACTCATATCTTTCCCTAAGGAATTTTTTCCAAGCAATAAATGCATCTTCCTCAAGCTCTTCATCAGCATCTTCGTCATCCATAGGAATTTCAGAATCGTTTTGGTTTTGAGGCTGAATTTCTTCTTCATTCATTGTCTCCTTGAGTTGAGCAATTTGTATTTGTAAGTTGTCCATATTCCTTTGAATTTCCTGAAGTTTCTCGTATTGTTCATCTTCAATTGTATGGAGCCCTTGTTGATATTGTGTCATCGCTTGGAGTTGGTCAAGACATTCATCAAAACCAATAACTTCACACACCACACTATTTCCAGACCAAGTCTCCCCTTTTTGAATAGGTGAATGATCATCAAAACGATCAGGAGTTTGGTTAGATATATTGGAGTAAGATTCCGTTGACGTATTATTATCCATGCATGGTTATTCATTGAGTGATTCCGGCATGGAAATATTGGCCTTTAACTGAAGCATAAACTGATCAAACTTTTGCTCAAGTTCAGGAGATAAACGATTAGAAGTATAACTATCCTCCCATCCTTGTGATTGTTCACTTACGTACCCACCATAAGGAGGTTGACATGTATGAGAATATCCATAAGGTTCCGTGGGATATTTATCATAGCCAAAAGATTGGTTTTGATTATACCCATATGATGGTTGGTAGTTATCAAAATATTGAGATTGAAAACCATATTGATTACCACAGTTATATGTCTGATCTTGTGCTCCGTACATGTTATTTCCGTAAGGAAACATGACGACTAACAAGAAATAGAAAATCAAAAAAAAAATTAATTAAAAGCTAAACAAATAACAAATCAATTAGCAACCGCTCCCCGGCAACGACGCCAAAATTTGGTGCGCGTCGTTTACGCAACAAGTTAATTACAAATATTTCCTACTAATTAACTGGTAATATAGCGGTAGTAGGAGATCGTTCCTACAGAGAGCTGTGTAATTGATAGGTTATTTGATCAGCAAGAATAAATAACAAAAGGGGGTTTGGTTTGATGAAAGTAAAATAAAAAGATAATAAGAAAGAAAAGATGATCAAGGAATCATTTTCCGCCACTGAACAGAAACTTAATAAAAGTACTTGTTTACCTCTTGTAGAATTTCTATTATCACCAATCGTAGAATAGCAATAAGCTCTGCTATCCCCGGAATTCATGTTGCCACTGGATACGGAAGCGCTCGACTACCAGATTATATCCATATGAGCCACCATAAATAATCTCTCAAGGTGTAACCCAAACGAATGCATTATGTTTTGTGAATTAGGTTGATCCTAGCATCAGACGCATAAGCTCGGTCTTCTTACTAGTGTCATCTCTATACACAATTGCTTAACATAATCCGTCTGTCAGCTTTTGCGATGTACTACTTGTGTATGGAATTGAGTAACTATTACACGTATCACCAACCCCAATACTAGTAAAAGGATTACTATCAGATTAATTCAAATGGCCAATTGAATAACCCAGTAATAATCTTAGACGCTAAAATTAATAGAGACAATCGACAAGAAAAATAAACTCAAAATAAACTTGTAAAAAGAATTAAAGTTTCATAAGTCAGGACTTTGAAATCATACCTTAATCAGTAAAAGATTAGCTACACTTGGATTTACTAAAACCCATGAAAAATATATGAAATAAAAATTAGAAGAAGAAAACTTGGTTTCCCCCCTAAAGGGGTAAACCCTCAAATAGAATATAAAACCTCTCCTCTCTCTTCTTTTCTGTTTCTCTCCAAAATCTATATATTTTCCTTTGTGTTGGATGCTATTTATAGCCCCTGAATCCCTGTGCTCAATCTGCAAAATTCGTAGTGGGGAAGTGTTAAAAATCCTAGCCGCCATTTTTTTCTCTTTTTTTTTTCTTCGCAGCAGTTGTCCTTTTTTTGAATGCGAATTTGTATTTTCACAGCAGCCGCCATTTTTTCTCTTCCTTTCTTTCTATGCCACTAGTCACTGTTCGGGACTATTCATCACTGTTCGGACTATTCATCAATGTTCGACGCTATTCATGGGAAATGGAAATGGAACTAGTTGCCCAATTCTTTCTTCTTATTTGCTCGTGAAAGTAGAAGCTTCCCACTTTAATTTTCTCTTCTTTGAATTCTTCACGCCACCGCCATAGACCCCATCACTGTTTCTTTGTACGCCACTTGAGAACAACACCTTATTCTCTTTCTTGTTTCAAGTATAAAAGAAATCAATAGATTCCATTTACATTTTGTTCTTTAATTAATTGAGGTGGTGTCCCTCTTCACTTTAATAGCAAGAACTCCTGTGTTTGAACGAGTTTCTCTTGGTCTTTGGCCACTTCTCCACTTGTAGCTAGCTTCTTTTATTGCACAACTAAGCGCAAATTCACTTCTTTTTGGATGATTCCCCTAATAAAACACAAATAAGAGAAAACAAACGTAACATACAATAATTTGCAAGAAAACCAACAAATACTAGCATGGAATTGACACCAAATATATGTGAAATATGCACTTATCATCGAGATATACTCATCTCGAAATGTCACATTGTATATCTTTAGTCTATATAGTGAAACGACTTTTATCTCAAGATAGGAGATAGGGTAGATAGACTTTTGAGTGATAGATAAGTTCAAGTCTCCACATACCTTTTAGTCGATGAAGATCCACTGGTTCCTTGAGTAGTCCTTCGTCTTGTATGATGATTGCCATGGAGTTCTTGAGCTCAACTATACTTTTTATCCTAGTCCGAGACCTTAGCTATAATAGACTAGAAATCAAGACTTTATAATTTTGATCACTAACATTGACAAACATGCTTGATATAGCAATGCATGCGAGTTCGACCGAGCAATACTCTAATAGCAACAATTAATATCATCATTTATTGAATAAACAAAATTATGGAATCAATCAAATCAATGCACTATAGCCTTCAAACCATGTGTTTCAATTTAAAATGGTCTAATGCTCAAAGTGGTTTCTATCGTAAACTCTAGTTACAAGATTTAGCTAGACATGGCTTTCTCAAAAGCCATAAACAAATCAAAGAGAATCACTAGAAAATCAAAACGAAATGGAAATGAAAACCAAAACAACTCAAACCCTTCTCCGGGCGTCTGTAGCTGCACTTGTCCTTCTTCCTTCTCAAGTTCTTGTTCTTCGGCTCAGTGGCCGTCGACTTTCTTTCTGTTTCTCTCTGTCGTTTTATATGTTAGGTGTTGCTGCGAGAAATACCTAGCAACTCTCAGCCAAGGCCCAGTCCAAACATCCTGGCCAGTTTATAAATCCGGGCCCATCTTAAGTCCAGCAACTCCAACCTAAAACTGACCACCAACTCTCTACTGCATGACCTTTGAATTTAACCACAGCAGGGTCCTCCATTTCTTAACCACTGCCACAATTAATTCAGCGATTAAGATTCCATAATATAGCTCATCGTTAGCCTACTGCCATTCTTCTTCCGGCCATAGAAACCCATGAGCTCCCTTGATCACGCCATGGCAGCAACAATAACTGCTACCTCAATCGACAACAGACTACTCATATCAGCACCAACAGTTCTGTGCTGCTCTTACTCGACTGCTCCAACCCATCTCAGAACCACGCCTTGCTGCTGCCAAATTACTTTTCAATTGAGACCAAGAGTCATTCAGCCAACAGATGTAACGACTTCTCTGTGGCTGCAAAATGACATCGAATGCACACCTATCCAGCTACTATTTAATCGACGCCATTCAATTAATCACCAACAACGCAGGTACCTGTGTACTTGCCAGTTCATTCTCCATCCCTGAGCTTCATATACGACTAAATTTTAGACCAATTTTGGAAAACCACAACACCAATTATGTCCGTATGTTGCCATTCCTGCCAGGTTCACGACACCAACTTTTTCATCACCGAATACCAACTCCACTCGAGCACTTTTAACTCCATTGCACAGCCAACAATTAACCCCAATTCCAAACATGCAGACCCTACTTTGTTGATTTGCATTCTGTCGAGAATCCCTTTTCGTTGAGTACTTTCAATGTAACTCCAACGGCAACTGCTTGAAATGTTGCTCAGATCCCCTTTCGATAAGAACACAAAAGTCTTCTCTTCTGTAAAAAATGATTGGTGAGAAATGAGAATTAAAACACCCACCACAGATGTGGTTAGAGAATGGACATGTCCACTTTCCCTAAGCCAATAGTGGGCCTAGCTTAGTTGAACAAGCGAAGACAATAGTGTTGCTTCGTGGCCGTGAAATGTATAATAGTAGTGTTCATGACGTCTTAGCTGGAAAATCTAGCTGTCTCTCGCTGATACCGTAAGTGATTTTTGTCATGAACGCCATTATAACTCCCATTTTAGCTAGTTATTTCTCCATTGACCGAGTTCATGTGTACTTTCTACAAAAGCACTAAAATAGTGTTGTTAGCCAAAATATCGAGTCCTAACTAATATAAATATGGGTATCAAATGTAGCATTTACGTGCTTATCAATAATCCCGAGAGCACCAACTTAAAAGTGAGACTCAATCAATATATATATCAAAGAGATTTATCTCTATTTCTCAATACAATCAGCAAATCGAACATATAGAAATCTGTGAGCCTGATTGATATGAGAAATAACTTTGACGGTACCAAAGACCAATGCCCAAGTGTCAATCAAGTTATATCCAACAAAGAAGGTCGGATTTATCAACTAATTGAACTACTCACAACCTATGATATTTCAATTATATAAACAAATATATTGCGGAAAAGAAATAACACAGACACCAGAAATTTTGTTAACGAAGAAATCGCAAATGCAAAAAAATTTACCGAGACGTTGTCCAGCTTTGAACACCACACTGTATTAAGCCGCTACATACACTAGCCTACTATAAGTTAACTTCAGACTGGAATGTAGTTGAGCCCTAACAAAATCTCACACTGATCAAGGTACAGTCACGTTCCTTACTCCTCTAGAACCACGCCGGATTATGCGCATTTAATTCCCTTAGCTGATCTCAACGACAACTAAGAGTTGTTACGACCCAAAGTCAAAGACTTATAAAAAAATATGTCTCCCACATGTATGTTAATTTATTTGTTATTTGGTTTTTGTTCCGTCTTTTGATATATCAAGGTGAATAGAAACCAACTGATAATCCGGTCTTATACTCTCGAAGAGCATCCTACAAATATCAATCACCTCATAATAACCCAACTGATTAATTAAAAAAATTATTGGAGAATCACAAGAGTCTGAGACGAAGAATTGTTGTGATTACTTTTCATATCTTACCAATCGAAGATATATCTCGAGTAAATCTTAGAGAAGATAAAACTCAATATGATAGAACAAGTAAGATCAGAATACGCAACTACATAAAAAATAATTATATCTGGCTTCACAAATCCCAAATGAAGTCTTCAAGTCGTTAACCTAATATGGTTTTGGAGAATATAGGTTAAAGGAGAATCGACTCTAGTTTGCAACTAGGACACATGAAAGTGTCGGGATTAGGGTTTCTAGTTGCTAGAGTTCTCCCTTATATAGTCTTTCAAATCACGGTTGCTTAAAATCAAAGCTAAGATAGCTTAGTAACAAAGCATTCAATATTCACTGTTATATGAAATCCTGATTTAATCTTGGGCACTAAGGTATTCCTTGACACTAGTGGCAACAGGGTTAGTGCAAGCCACCTTCAATACTTGGATCCATTGGAATATGTATTTATCTATTCTTGAGGCACTGTGGTAATGGCACATTTGATGACGGAGATGAGAAGGGCCTTTAAGGCTGTTACAAACCAAATTGTCGGGAATTTCACTCTATTGCAAGTAATTTTGTTTTTAAACTTATGTTCTTATATATATATTGTTCACATGTACCCTTATCATGAACTTAGAAACAAAATTTAATGATTCTTATACGTATCATTCCATATTGCTATAGGTGTGGGATTATGAACACTTCCAAACATTGTTCAAGAACTACCCCTTCTTGAAGATCAAAAACATTGACAACCCCTTCTTGTTTGGAACCGGCGCTTCCACGAACCTTGCTTCTGAAATCTCACATTTGGTTAGATCTTATTTCTTACTTGCCTCGAGTTCACATTCACGTCGACTCATTTCTTTCAATTTTTTCCATTGTTTTCTCATTGTCGTTTTAGTTTGTGGTCTACCGGGAGGATCTCCCTTTGTTGTCTATTCACTTTGTGTTGTCCATGGGCGTGTAATTAGCCTTAGTTGTCTCAATAAGACTTTATGGTTAACGGAGTTGCCACGTGAGTAAGCTTCGAAGAATGCCTTTGCTTCGTTCGTATCTCATGGTGATTGTCCGGGATCTTCCGTAGGGGGAGGGGTGAAAGATAGTTGCTTCCAAAACAGATCAATAACCTCAATAGATATCACTTCTCCATGCTTCACAAGCATATTATGACACGGAAGCCCCAATGAAGACATGTTTGGACAAATACACACATCACTCGGTTTGCGATAGTTTATCTCCTTTTGCATTTCTCTCATCATATGTTTTATTACCCAATGAGAGACATTGAATTCTATTCCTCGGAGCAACTTACCATATTTTAAATATGAAGTCATCATTTCCATTGAGACTTTCTTAAATGCCTTCTTGATCCTATCGATATCACTCTTAAATTATTGCTTTATTGCCTCGGTGACCGTAAACACGTTTCCTTGGTCGGACTGGATGAGATCTTTAAATCTCCCATGAGCAGAATCCGCTACACTAGTTGCTTCATTCTTGTAGTGTTTATACCGGTTGTCCATGCAGGCACAAATTTTTCGTTGAACTTATCCAACCATTGAGTCCGACAATACCAGACGGTAGTCGGATAAACTTCGTTCCAATCGGCAATAAACTTGTCCAATCTCTTTTCATACATATTCTCTGTAAGAGACCAATAAACTTTCTCCCAATCTCTTAGAAATTCCAACCACTTTTTATGATTTTCCTCATGTTCTTTGTCCACACGCTCTTTGATCTTGCCTCTCTCATCTTCTTCTTCTTCGGGTGATAGTTTGTTCTTGCGGACATCTTCCTCTAGTTGAACAATCATTCTATTCTTAATCTCCACCTTAGTGGGTTCAAACAAGGCATGGCAAGTTTTTATGATATCTTAACGTATATGATATGTACATAGGAAATTTTGTGCATACGAGAAGACGTCGGATATTGCACTCATTAATGCGTCATCTTGATCGGTTATGATGACCCTCGGAAGTTGATTTTCCCGGAAGAATAATTTCAATTGTCATAATGCCCAATGATAAGTATAGCCCCTCTCGTTTTCCATTAAACATCAAGGCAATGTGAATGATACCTTGTCCGATGTTTTCCCCACGATATTGAACAACGACATATTATATTTGTTTGTCTTGTAGGTGTAATCCATCAAAAGAACACCACAACATGTAGGATCCAATTGTGAAATCAAAGGATGCGAAATGAATATTTTAAGGGGGCTTATTGTCCGGCCCTCTTTTAATGATCCGCGTGTAGTTGTGATCCCAAACTATCTTCTCAAATTCTTGCATAACGGTCCTCCCTTCCTATTCAACCATCCTAATAATTGCTTGTGCGCTATAAATTGTACTTAGAGAAGACACGTTTATCCGATCCTTTTCCTTGAAGCCTCTGAGAATTTGTCTCGGTTTGATAAGTGCTTTGGTCAATCTCTTTACATCCTCCATTTCATGAGGTTTTA
The DNA here is from genome assembly GCA_023529315.1 of Papaver bracteatum. Lineage (NCBI taxonomy): Eukaryota > Viridiplantae > Streptophyta > Magnoliopsida > Ranunculales > Papaveraceae > Papaver > Papaver bracteatum. The sequence goes on along the minus strand of JAJJWX010004416.1, from coordinate 202,777 downwards.
GCTTCGCAACTAGGGAGTGACCAACAAAATCTTTCGGATCCCGGTGGTTATGGCGGCCTAAAAACACCGTACAATCCCATTCATTGTCCTTGTCTCTTAAATGGAATACAAGCTTAAAGGGGCAATTATCCTTCCTCGTACGAGTCTTGTATATTGTTTGTACAGTAAGTAAAAATACCACTTAATGGTCCCAATTGATACTTGAATCATTTTTTGGTCCTCATCCAAGCCCGCTAACCAGTCAACCGAGGCATCCCACCAGTCTGCCCAGGATTACATAAATTCAATGACTGGTCAACGGTCAAAGTTGGTCAACTGTCAAAGTCAACGATTGGTCAAGGTTAATAGTCAAAATCTACAACCGGTCAACGGTCAAAGTCAACCATCAGTCAATGACAAGGTCGTGTTACAGATGGTGCTGCCATGCAGTTTTCATCCATGTTCCCAAACAGAGCTGCCATGCAGTTTTCATCCATGTTGCCAAACGGTGCTGCCAGCCAGCCTTCATCCACGCTGCCAGTCATCTAGTCCATCCAGTCTGCCAGCCCATTATGCTGTCAGCCAGTCCATCCATTATGCAGAACTAATTACAGCAGTTTTAGCCATGCAGTACTGATTACAGCAGTTTACATGCAAGAGTTAAAGAGGAGGCATGAATGAGCAGTTTCATGCAGAGTTAAAGAGGAGGAATGAATGAGCAGTTTCATGCAGAGTTAAGGAGGCATGCTGACACTTTAATGTTATTTAAATTTAATCCGAAATTAATTATGGAGGGGTATAAATAGTGACGTCCGGATAGGAAATAGGGGGTGGCCAATAGAGAAAAAAGAGCACTGTAATTCTATATATCAATAAAATATCACCCCCAAGGGGATTCGTCCGTGGATGTAGGCAAACCATGCCGAACCACGTAAAATCTGGGTATCTGTGTTTGTTCTTCAAATCGACCACTAACCCTAAAAACACACCAAACTATCTATTCATAGTGTTTCGTGCCCAAAAGTAATTTTGGGTACAAACATATACCTTATTAGTCTTTTTTGGATATACATAACCCTTTCTCTTATGGCTATTCTTCTCCTTGTATTGCCCACTTCTCTCGTAAACCATTTCAAAATGATTATTTGAACGTTGGGTATTCCTCACTAACATACACATGTTCTGAAGAGCCGTCTCTTTGGCCCAAGCAATTGTTTCCTCTCGAGATTTTATTCCCTACATTGCAAACAATGGGAGATTATAAGGTTAATTACAAGCAATCCATTAGTAAAGTTCAAAATACTAGGTGAAAAGTATTCTTTGGTAACATACCAGAGGCATTTTATAGTATTCCGACGTATCCCGACCAAGGAGTTTTGCATTCCTTGGATCAATATATGTGAAAACCTAAGGATCGAATGAAAAGAAAATAAATTCGTTCCAAAATAAATTAAAATACTATGCCGGACCACAGTTTCTGCATGCTCGAACAATGTTCCGGCATGGTCGAACTGAACCAAAACTGAAGTCCAAATTTGAAATTATTTCTGGCATACATATTTCATTTGAAATCAACGCCGGAAGCAAAAGTGTCGGCATGCTTGTTACCTATGGTTCCACAACGGTTCAGATTTCCGGCGTGGACCATAATTAATATACCATGCCAGGATTTAGCTTTGGAAAACACTGCCTCCTGTATATTTTTTGAAGGTACCGGCAGGGTAATGTTAAAATTGAACAATGCCGGTGCATGTACCGGCATTGCCATCATCTACGGTTCCACACCGGTACACAGTTCCGGCTTGGTAGTTAATTAATCTAATATGCCGGTTTTTAGCTTTGGAAGGCACTGCTTCCTGTATGTTTTTCATGCAGTACCGGCATGGTAACCTTTGAATTTAACAATGCCGGTATCATATATTCCGCAGAATATTCCATGGTAGGTAAAAAATAACTTTTGTACCGGCATAGTTTTTTGGTTGAATACTATTCCTAATTGGATTTAAAAATGGGGGATATCATGATGCCGGCATGGCCGTAGTATGAATACCATGCCGGTACATCTGCTTCCGTCATTGTATTCATACCACGTCCATGCCGGCAACGAGCTTTTTTAGCTGCAAAAATGGTGGATTCAAAGGGAAAAAAAATCAAATCAAATTTTCAACTTCTTAGCAGCTTTACCTGTGTATTGGGGATACTTGTATGTTGTGCAAGTTTACTTTCTTGTGTAGGTTCTTCAAAAAACTCTCCATGCTCGTAAAAATCATCATTCAAGGGTGTTGGCTCAACAAAGAGTTGCAATTGTGAGTTGTTGTCATTAGTTGAAGATTCGAGATATGCTCCTTCACAATCATCTTCCATTTTCACCAAAAAAAGTTCCCTCTCAAATATTTTTCCCTCCTTCTACTCTCACCTCACTCACCCAAAAACAAATAAAAACACACACTAATCTTTTAACAAATACTTAAGGTTTTTCCTAATTATAATTAAACACTAAACCCGATTAATGAGGGGTAGATTAGGAATTAGGTAAAATACTTAGATAAGGGGTGACCCTGATTTGATATTTGGATTCGGTTTTTGTTCTTTTTCTCTATCCCCAATTAGTTTTACTATCCTCCAATTGCGCATTCCAAATAAAATCGTGTATATATGGGTCCCTTTTATTTTGTTTTCAAAATAAGTCAACTATATTGATCGATAATAACACGAAATATAATGTAGAACTTTTATAGAACTGACTCTGTGGTTCTTAGCAATTTTGGATAGTTTAAACAGACAACGTTCGAAACCCAAGCACATAACATAGCACTTAGGCTGAGTCTAATGGGAGTCCAGGATTCAAGTTTATTCTTGGATCCACGTCAGTGAAAAACCCACCCCGGGCGTAATGGTGATCCAAGATTCCCACTGTATACGCATTTAGAACCTGCACAACACGCGGTTAGAAACTGCGTTTCATTGGACAACTCAAAATCGTTGTTTCAAACAACGTATTGACCTTGTTGACTGGTCAATACGCTGATTCAAACCGCGTGTCTGGTAAAACCCTAAATCATTCAGGACTCCTCCCTTCCGCCTGTTCTTCATTTTCCTTTCTTCTTCCTCTAGAAACAACCATGGAAGCTCATTTTTCATGGGTGTATTGACGCCGTTTTTGTATTTTTGGTGAAGAAATCTTTCAAGGGTTTTGTTGTAGAAGACGTGGGGAAACTATTGGTCTTATTTTTGGGCGATTTCATCAATATTTGAACACAAGGTAACCAATATTTTTAGTTGATTGATTTGTTTGATTTTGTTATTTTGATTTTAGTTATAATTTCGAATCTATTGAATGAATCATGTGTAATTGGTTGATTGAGCAGTAGGCAATTTTTTGATTTAATTTCAAAATTTTGAAATGTGAACTTAGGTTTTATGGATTTTTGGGTTAATTTTGGTGAATCAAAAGTTCATTAGTTATTCATAAATTGATTGATTGATTTCATTGTGTTTATGCTTGTTAGAATGTATTTGAAATTTGTAACTTCATAAGCATGTTAAGAAAAAAATTTCGAGCCTTGGCCATAGAGTTTGAGGATTAACTCACGTAGTGTTTTTAGTTGATCTTGAGTTGCTTTTATGGGTGAAATTGATGTTGATAAATCGATTTACAGAACTTGATTTGGTTAAGCACATAACATAGCACATTAGCACTTACATAACTTGATTTGGTTAAGAAATATGACAAATCTCTTTTCGATTTCAAGGTTTCATTTCCGGAACGTCTAGGGGCGGAACAATGGGTGGTGTACCAATGGCAGACCATGAGGTGGCAACCCCTCCACCACAGGATCTATAGTGGTGGGTTTTTTAAATCACCAGTGAGACCCTAATATCCTAATCCAACGGTGCATAAAATTGGTCCGCCAAATTGGTACACCAATTCGTTCCACCCTTAGACTTTTCCGTTTCATGAGTATACAATCGCTGACACTGACACAAACACAATCACTATCGGGACAAGTTTGAGAGAAATTTATTCTTATGACTCTGAAAATTATGGGTCTTACTCTTTTAGCCCCAGGGTTATTTAATAAAATTTATAAATTATTCTAGTGGCCCTGAAATATTATAACCGGTTATTTAAAAATTATTTACAAAAATCAGTGTGCATATTTCCTTCACGTTATAAAATATGAAGAAAATTTAAAAAATTGTTTACGAAAATCAGTGTGCATATTTTCTGCACATAAAATCAGTGTGCATATTGTCTGCACACTATAAAATATGAAGAAAAATTAAAAAAATGTTTACAAAAATCAATATGCATATTTTCTGCACATAAAATCAGTGTGCATATTGTGTGCACACTATAAAATATGAAGAAAATTTGAAAATTTACTTAAAGAATAAAAAATGTTATATGAAATGAAAATTTGATAGTTGTATTTACGCTCATTGTGTAGATCTTTCAAAAAGCTTTCCAAATATATAAAATTTGTCGAATTCTTACGTATGATTCGTGAAACATGTTATGTTTAGGTTGGTATGACAATTATACCCTTAAAAGATATAGTTTATCATTTGATAATATCATTAAACCTCTTTATCCAAATGACCCTCCTTCTTTTTCGGGGGTCATTTCAATAAAATAGGTTAATTTTTTTAAAATTTCGTTTTAATTCAAAAGACAGAGTGAAGGGAGGGTCAAACAATTAATTCCCACCAAATTTAAATAGGTTTCATGAGTATACTATGACACCGACGCAAACACAATCACTATCGGGACAAGTTTAAGGAAAACTCTGTAACTTGATAAATAACACATGGAAACTGCTTAACAACTCGATAATCAATAGACATGGTAGGATCAAAGATCCCACTATTTTCTGTTAAGGAAAACTCTATAACTTGGATAAATAACACATCGAAACTGCTTAACAACTCGATAATCAATAGACATGGTAGGATCATAGATCCCACTATTTTCTGGATTTTTTCAGAAAAATGAAATACGGGTAACTGGTGCTTGCCGGTGTCTTTGGACTAAAAAGACACGTGAATGGGTCCCGTATAAATGTTCAATTTACTGTTCGTCCTGAAAAAATGTTGCGTTGAAAATCTGCGGTTGACCCTCTCTCTCTTTTTCTGGAAATTCATCAACTCATCATCACCCGCTAGTTCTTCTTCTTCAGAATCTGGTGGATAGAATTCGGTGAATATAGAACTTATCTCTTTAATCTCATTAGGTCATCATATATTTGCATTGTGGATCAGATTTCGAAACTAGATCGTTTCCGATGGATAGACCAACACCATCTTCATCTGTTTGTAATTTTAAAACATGGGAGAGGTTAGCACCTATGGTTTCAGCTCGAGGTAGTTTTGCTTGTATTGGGAATTCTAAGTGTGGTGAAATTCTGGTTGCTGGTGGTGGTTCAAGAATCTATGTTTGGTGATGCTGGGGTTAGGTTGAACTCAGTGGAGTGTTATAATATTGTGAAATATCGGTGAATCTAGAACTGTTTCAGGAGTTCATAGAGATGGAGTAATTTTAGAATTGAAAAATGGTGGGAAGTGTAGGGAGATTGGGGTGAGGAGGAAACTTGGAAATGTTGTTGTTGTGGATGGTGGTGAAAATAGGAATATGCCCATTCTTTTTATGCTTGATGAGAATGACATTTTCAGGTAATTCCTCGATTCCTATTCTTGTCGAGTTTTCAACAACATACCAGATTTAAAGTGTTGTGTTGTTATTACAGTTTTGGCTTCTTTCTGTCAGGAAATGTGATCAGTTTACTTTGTTGTCATGAATGATGTTTTCACTAGTTTCTAATTGTCTATTGAAATCAATAAATGTAGCATTAGTTTGTGCCGATTTATGACATGAGAAATAGAAGAGGTATCATATATAGAAAAATTATACCGGAACAATGTGTTATTGCAGCAAAACTGAGTTCCAAGAGGTAGTATCTAGGTATTGGTGAGAGGTTCAGGAACCACTCATTATTATTCTCTAGTTTCCAATTGGCATTTTCTTTTGAACTTAAGGCTATGAAATAAACTAGGCTCAGGTGACTCGGTAATGACGACAACCACAAAATTAAGCATCAGTGGACTATCAAGTCACGGGATTTTAATTTTTTTGTAAACTATATCTGGATAATGCATGCTAAGCGGCTAAAACTATTTAGACTGTAGCTTTAGTTGATGTAGAATGTTTTCTGTCTAGAATTTTATTTGTTTCTTGTTAAGGTAGGTTGTGGACCGTGTGGTATTGTACTAACCTATTTTTTTATGCAAATTGATTATGTTGTGTTGCTTTGTACTGTATATTTGTTCTCTGGTATCTATGATTGGTGCCGGTGGGCGAGTCGACATTTTCTTGTTTTTTTACATCTGCGTTTGAGTTTACGGAAATATAAATAGATGAATAAAAACAAGAATTTTCTGGTTTGTTACTGCCTGAAGATCTGATACCCATTTTGATCCTGTGTTGGGGTTTGAGTGTTGTGTGTGGGTTATGGTCTCATGCTCGGATCGTGAGGACTAGTGGGGTACTCTAAAATACCCGATACCTCTCGTTGTTTAGGTGAACATTGAATTACGCTGTTTTAAACTCTATCTAACCTAAGTTTCTTCGTGTCATGAGAACCATCAAACATAACACTTATTTGTGGTGGAAAATTTGTCTGTCTCTATTTCTACCCGTTCATGTCGTGTTCTTATCCATTTCCAATTTGTATGTTGTTTGTCTGCTTTGTTCTAGTATATCCTCCAAATTTATATCCATTTCCTCTGGATTTAAAGACCTGGACTCAAGTACCAGGATTCTCTTTGTGGTTTGCACATGGCGATGCTGATGTTTTGCATCTTAAGGAATAAGAAGAAATATTCTCTTTGTAGTTTTTTCTGTATTATAGATTACTTACTTTCCTTCTTATTCTTCTTTCTCATAATAAGCAAGAAAGTTTTCTGATGGTCAATTATTACCGTTTTCGTTGCTTAACACCAGCATCATCCAATTCTGCCGAGTGCCTTTACAGTATAATCCCATGATTCCCATCTCTATTGCGGTTCATAAGTTGCATCTGTTTGCTCCTTTTTGTATTCGAAATTCAGTATCATATTTTCTGTAACCTGTATGAAACCCGACTCAACATTAAATGATTTCATTGGTATATGAATAATCGGCACATTGAATGCCTTAAGGACGCTAGCTATCTTTCAAAAAATTGTTTATTGTTGCAATATTCAGGTTTTCATGCTACTCATAATTTTGGATATATTTTCTTGCAGATATGATAATTCTTCAAATAGATGGGTGAAAGAGTCTAGCATAGCAAGGAAATCTCCAATTGACTCATCTTTTGGATTTGCTGCGTTAAATGGAGAAGTGCATTGGAGCCCACAGAAAACCGAAGGCAACGTCACCACAAGAAATGTGCTTCGCTTTTCATTCAAACTTACAGCCCCAAGAGGAGAGCATGGAGATCTCTGGCAACAAAGACACCTTCTCAATCCCCCTTGGACTTTAAAACTGCAGTAGTGTGCACAGTCCAACTCTAGTACATACCAAAACCCACTCATTCTGCTGCCAGTATTTGCAGCAGTCAAACCTTTGCCTTAGTCAGCAGTTAATCTAGGTTTGTGCATAAGATCGCGTAGCCCTGACCTTGTGTTCATCTTCTTATTCTCCTCCTCATATATTTTATTTTCAGAATCTATCTTGGAGTCCTCTTCCTCCTATGCATATGGTCTCTCAAATTCGGTTTCAATCTCATTAGGTCATCATCTATATGTACTTGGTGGGTCACTTTTTGATACTAAATCGTTTCCGGTGGATAGACCAACATAATCTTCATCTTTTTTCCGTTTAGATGTTTGTAATTTTAAAACATGGGAGAGGTTAGCACCTATGGTTTCACCTCGAGGTAGTTTTGCTTCTATTGGGAATTCTAAGTGTCGTGAAATTCTGGTGGTGGTGGTTCAAGACATGCTATGTTTGGTGCTGCTGGGTGGATGTTGTATTCAGTGGAGTGTTATTATGTTGAGAAAGATGAGTGGGTTGCTTTAGATGGGTTACCTAGATGTCGTGCTCAATGTGTTGGTTTTTTGGTCTGCAAGGGAGAACTAATGGAGTTTGGGTTAATGGTGAACCTAGAACTGTTTCTGTTGTTTTTCCTGTGAATTGCAAAATGGTGGGAGTTGGGAATTGGAAGGAAAGTGGGGAGAAGGGGAGAGAAGGAAACTTGCAAACGTTGTTGTTGTGGATGGTGGTGAAAATAGGGATATGCCATTGGTTTTTATGTTGATGGGAATGACATTTTCAGGTAATTCTTATAAATTTAAAACCATGTCTAGACAATTTCGATTAGTACTCATGTTGTCTAATAGAGTTTTTTTTATTGTTTTGCTATTACAGTTTTGTCTTCTGTTTTTTAGCTTACTTTGTCACCATGATTGATGTTTTCATTAGTTTCTAATCGTCTATTGGATCCAATAAATGTAGTATTAGTTTGTGGCTGACTTATGTCATGAGAAATAGAAGAAGTATCATATATAGAAACTAAAGATATACTGGAACAATGTCTTATTGCAGCAAAATTGAGTTCCAAGTGGTAATATCTAGTTATTGGTGAGAGGTTTGGAACCGTCCATTGTTATTCTATAGTTTTCAATGCCTATACTTTTGAACTCAAGGCTATGGACTAAACTAGGCTCAGGTGACTTAGTATTAGCGACAACCACAAAATTAAGCATCAGTGGACTATCAAGTCATAGGATTTTAAATTTTTTGTAAACTGTATATGGATTATGCATCTTAAGCGGATAAAATTATTTAGAATATAGCCTCAATTTAGTTGATGTAAAGTTTATACTGTCTAGAATTTTATTTTCTTGTATGCTTTCTAGATAATATCTGTTTCGTGTTAAGGTAGGTTGTGGACCGTGTGGTATTGTACTAACCTTATTATGTTGTGTTGCTTTATACTGTATGTTTGTTCTCTTGTATCTATGATTGGTTTCGGTGGGCGAGTCGAACTCTCCATGTTTTTTATATCTATTTCTGCGTTTGAGTTTAAGGAAATATAAATAGGTGAATAAAAACAAGAATTTTCTGGTTTGTTACTGCCTGAAGATCTGATACCCATTTTGATCCCGTGGTGAGGTTTGAGTTTCCTAGCGGCCAGTCTTAACAAAGGTGTGTGTGGGTTATGGTCTCATGCTCAGATCGGGAGGACTAGTGGGGTGCTCTAAAAACCCGATACCTCCCGTTGTGCAGGTGAATGTTAGGTTGCTTGCACATCTTACTTGTTAAGTAATCCAGAGTTGGATTATGCTGTTTCAAACTTTATCTATCGTTAGTTTTCTTCATGTCATGACATCTAGCATAATACTTATTTTTGTCTGAAATTTGGTTCGTCTCTGTTTCTGTCTGTTCATGTTGTGTTCTTTATCCATTTCCAGTTTTTTATATTGTTTGTCTGCACTGTCCTCCGAATTTGTTAAATACATGTATCCCAAACACTGCTCCTCTGGATTTAAAGACCTGGACTCAAATACCAGGATTCTCTTTGTAGTCTGCACATGGCGCTGCTGATGTTTTGCGCCTTCAGGGGTGGAGACAAAATATTCTGTTTGAAGTTGTTTTCTGATGGTCAATTATTTTCATCGTTTTGGCCGTTTAAGTTGACGCTAGCATCATCCAATTCTGCCGAGTGACTACACTAGTATAATCCCATGATTCCCATCTCTATTGTGGTCTGTAACTTGTGTGAAACCCGACTCAACGTTAAACAATTTTGTTGGTATATGAATAATTGGCACACTGAACGCCTTAAGGATGTTAGCTATCTTACAAAATATTGTTTATTGTTGCAATATTCAAGTTTTTATGCTACCGGATTCTCTAGCAAAATCATAATTTTGGATATATTTTCATGCAGATATGATAATTCTTCAAATTGATTCATCTTTTGAATTTGTTGCATTAGATGGAGAACTGCATTGGAGCCCACCGAAAACCGAAGGCAACGTCACCACAAGAAATGTGCTTTGCTTTTCATTCGAACTTACATCCCCAAGAGGAGAGGATGGAGATCTCTTACAACAAAGACACCTTTTCAATCCCCCTTGGACTTTAATACTGCAGTAATATGTACAATCCAACTCTGGTACATACCAAATCTCACTCATTTTGCCGCCAGTATTTGCCGCAGTCATAAACCTTTGCTCTTAATCAGCAGTTAATCAAGGTTTGTGCATAAGATTGTGTAGCTCTGACGTTGTGTTCATCTTCTTATTCTCCTCCTCATATCTTTTATTTTCAGAATCTATCTTGGAGTCCCCTTCCTCCTATGCATATGGTCTCTCAAATTTGGTTTCAATCTCATTAGGTCATCATATATATGTACTTGGTGGATCACTTTTTTGATACTAAATCGTTTTTGGTGGATAGACCAACATAATCTTCATCTTTTTTTCCGTTTCGATGTTTATGATTTTAAAACATGGGAGTGGTTAGCACCTATGATTTCACCTCGAGGTAGTTTTGCTTGTATTGGGAATTCTAGTGGTGAAATTCTGGTTGCTGGTGGTGGTTTAAGACATGCTATGTTTGGTGCTGCTGGGAGTAGATTGAATTCATATAATGTTGAGAAAGATGAGTGAATCTAGAACTTTTTCTGGAGTTCATAGAGATGAAGTAATCCTAGAATTGAAAAATGGTGGGAAATGGAGGGAGATTGGGAGAAGGGGAGAGGAGGAAACTTGGAAATGTTGTTGTTGTGGATGGTGGTGAAAATAGGGATATGCTCATTCTTTTTAGGCTTGATGGGAATGACATTTTCAGGCAATTCTTATAAATTAAAAACCATGTGTACACAATTTTGATTCATATTCTTGCCGAGTTTTCAGCATTATACTAGATTTAAATTGTTGTGTTGTTATTACAGTTTTTGGCTTCTTTCTCCCCTGGTAAAAATGTGATTAGCTTACTTTGTTGCCATGATTGATGTTTTCATTAGTTTCTAATCTATTGAATCCAATAAATGTAGCATTAGTTTGTAGAAACTGAAGATATACTGGAACAATGTCTTATTGTAGCAAAATTGAGTTCCAAGAGGTAATATCTAGTTATTGGTGAGAGGTTTGGAACCGTCCATTATTATTCTATAGTTTCAATTGCCAATACTTTTGAACTTAAGGCTAGGCTATGAACTAGACTAGGCTCGGGTGATTCAGTAATGGGCGACAACCACAAAATTAAGCATATTTTTTGTAAACTATATCTGGATTATGCATCTAAAGTGGTTAAAACCATTTAGACTATAGCCTTAGTTTAGTTGATGTAGAATGTTTTCTGTCTAGAATATTATTTATTTCCTGTTAAGGTAGGTTGTGGACCGTGTGGTATCGTACTAACCTATTTTTTTATGCAAATTGATCATGTTGTGTTGCTTTGTACTGTATATTTGTTCTCTGGTATCTATCATTGGTGCCGGTGGGCGAGTCGAACTCTCCTTGTTCTTTATATCTATTTCTGCGTTTGTTTTTAAGGAAATACTAGATTTGTGCCCGTGCTACGCACCGGGCATATTTTTTCTTTTAACTTGGTGTGCGCGGGGTTTCTTCTCTCCCTGTGACGATGTATTTTTGAGTTAGTGTGCGCGGGGCATCGCCTCGCCCCGTGGTGATGTATTTTTGATTTGGCGAGCGATGGGCTTCGCCCCGCCCCGTGGCGATGTATTTCTGAATTAGTGTGCGGGGCTTCGCCCCTTCCCGTGGCGATGTATTTTTGATTTGGCGAGCGCGGGGCTTCGCCCCGCCCCGTGGAGGTGTATTTTTGATTTGGTGTGGTGGGGAAATTACATTAAATAGGTGGGAAATATGTGCAGATTTTATTTGGTTATTCCTTTTAATTTGGTGTGCACGGGGCTTCGTTCCGCCCGTGGCGATACATTTTTTATTTGGTGTGCGCGGGGCTTTTCCCCTCCCCGTGGAGATGTATCTTTGGATTTTATATAGGTGGAGGATATGTGCGTATTTTATTTATTTATTCTTTTTTATTTTCGTAGAACCAATCATACATAGCCAAGTGTCCTCACATAAATATTGTCACTTCATGAATTTCCAAATTGAATTTGGTTCCCTTTTTTAATTTTTTTCTTATTCTTTTTAAACCAATCATACGTTGCCAAGTGTCCTCACCAAAACGTTCGTTTCACAAAACTCAAAAAAAACCTATTTCGGCCAAAGAATGAACCGGCTGGAGGACAAAGACAATAATCTATATACAAAAATTTAGTGTGCGGGAGTTAACAATGTATAATCACCCAATGCAAAAAGTATATACCTCTCCCAGTTTGTGCAGATAAGTAGCAAGCACTTCAAATACATTGAATGCATAATCAGAAGGTACGCTGATGTCCATTTTGAATCTGCCAATGTACCTCCCAGTTTGTGAACATAGGTAGAAGCGATTCAAGCTAATATGGTGAGCTGCATACACACCTCATAAATCAACCTTGAGAAAAGCTTGATCTCCAACCTCCTCTTTCCTTCGATGTTTCCGGTTCCAGAAAAATTGGAACCCTACACACAACAGATCATGCACATGTTGGAATGACAAAACCAACCAATGAAAAGCCAATTCAGAAACTGCAAAAACCAAATTAAACATTGGACATATAAAATCAATCTAAGTTTGCTATGCATAAAATCCGTGATCCTAACTTGTAAACAGCTGCGAACATGGAAGATAGTTTGATTTCCCAAATCCTGGAATTTGGGTTTACCGTAATCTAATAATATCTTGATCGTCACTAACTCGGTGTTGTGAACTACTAAGACATTGTTGAATTAAGGTATGACTAAAAATGCAAAAAATGGGAAAGTCTGATTTCACCTATTAGAATATAGAGTTTAAACAAAGAAAGAAGAATAACAAAGTAAAATCAATATCAGGTCCCAATAACTTGCTTGTAGTTTTTCCTCACGCAAGGACATTGGATCATTTCCTTATTGATTTACAAAGATGATCAGTAATTAGTCAGTGCTTAATAAATCACACACATGTAGTTTATCAAACGTATTTACATTTTGGGAGTTACCTGCTAAAATACAAAGAATAAATTGTGTAACCATTAGAGCTAGCACTATGGAGAGGGATATCCCTTGCCTATCCCTCTCTATCCCTCAAAACACTAAATTCTCAAGTGCTATGGTCTCCCATATCCCTACATGAATAGGGATATACACCTCCTTCCCTACTTGCGTGATCAGATCTGATCATCCTTGCAGGGAAGGGAAATCACACGGGTACTGAGTACCCGTATTTTTTTTGCACTTTACGGATATTGAGTATCCGTATTTTTTTCTGGTTTTTAAAGTTTTACCTTAAAACTTTCTTTTTCCACTCCTTTTTTTTACTAAAACTCTTTTTTTTTACATAATTGATATTTATTTTTACTCTAAAAAATATTTTTTACCTAGATAAATATTTTCCCATTGAAAAAAACCAAAAAAAAAAAAAACGGATACTCAGTACCCGTTTAACACTATTCATATGCGTATTGAGTATCCGTTTTGTGTAGGGAAGGGATGAGAGGGCACCATAGCAAGCTTGCCTTCCATGTGTCATCCCTTCCCTACATTTGAGGGATAGGGAAGGGATAGACAGCACCAAGTGCTAGCTCTTAGACTTTGAGTATTACTTACTAAAGAAGGTTCAAATGCATTGTATACCTGCCAAAGTACCCATGCATAAAAATCTGAATAAAAGATTCTAAACTCAACTAAGTCAAATAAAAGAATTGGAATTTGGATTACAAAATAAGAGAAACAAATCACCGGATAATAAGGTTAGAAAACTTATGGTTTTGTTGCTTATCATTTTCAGCAAAATTCCCACCTGCAAATATAATACAATGAAAAATAATTAGACTGAATTCAATAATTAAAACAAAACATATGATGGAAGAAGAAGAAATCGTTCAATAGTGAATAGGGTTAGGGTTTACCAAAAGAAAACATGATTTTTTTGCTTATCATTTGTTGGAACTAAATTACAATAAGCGTATGCAACTGAGAAATAATACTTAGATTACACTGATAATAGTAACAAACAACTCAAAAAACATGAGAAAAATACTTAACACTCACTGCTGTGTTATTGTTATACCGGAGATGCACCGATGATAGTATCAAAAACTTAGTAGAGGCACGTATGAGATACTGTTGAGCTAAAGGTAATATTGCCTTCTACTCCTCTCGAGATGCTATAGCAATTAACAAATTACCTCCAGGATACAACTACTGTTAGTTCTCCTCTATGTGTAGCATACACAGAGAGAACCCTTAGAACTTGGCAGCAAAAATGAAAAACAAAAATATAAAACGAAACAACAACCAGTTTCAGAGAAATGTAAAAACTAATTTATGTTTCGTAAACAAAGTTTCGTGAACTAATATTAAGTAAACAAAATTTACGTAAACAAAGAAGTAGTTATACAAAATTATGTTTCGTAAACTACAACTTGTTTCGATAAGAACTTGATTTTATGTTTCTAAACTTATAAAATTGTTTCTGAAAGCATAAGAGTAGAAGAAGAATTTCAGAAGATAAGAGTTCTGAAAGGTATGAGTTAAAAATGAAATTCTTCTCTCGTATTTATAGGTGAAAAAACTGAACGTTCGGATAAGAATCCAATGCACGACAAGATCCGTAAAACCCGCGTCTCGAACGTTACAAAAGTTAAGGTAAAAGAAGAAGTGAAAAGCACAGTGTACACGCGTTCAAAATTTTGAGATTCTCTTCGAGGCACAGGTGTCAAATGCACCGTGTGACACGCGTGAATGAAGATGCTTCTCGAGGCTGTCGGAAATCCAAAACCGAGAAGGCAAAGAATAAAATTCTTTATATGTGTGGGAGAAACGTGTGGAAAACATTTCAGCAAAAAGATAGGGTCGGGTAAACCCACACCCACACCCACTCCCGAGCCCGCGCCCGAGCCGAGCCGAGCGAGCGTGCGTGCGTGCTTCTGTGCGAAGCACCGGGCGAACGGGAAAGGAAATAAGAAATGCAATAAGGTTTAGGCAACCTTGCCATAGTCTAGGGATTTCCCCATACACAAAGGTCTAAAGACCCAAAGGGCCATGCCCTTATGTCTAAACCCATGGTATTTAAGTCTAAAACTCTAAGTGTTTTAGTCTATATGGGACTAATGTTTTATTCATTCACATGAAAAAACATCTAGGGAGCAATAGGTCTTGGGATCAAAACATGGTCCATGCATTTTTTGAGCAAAACAAAACATAGTTTTTTCTAACAATCCCCCACATGAATAATAAAACATGTCGATAAAACACGAGAAAACATAAGGCAACAATATAGGCTAAGGTGTCCCAAAGATTGAACCTTAACTTAGTGAGAGGTTACCTGAACTGCTTGTTGATACGGTGAACGCAATGTCTTGAACCGCCAACAATGAATGCAATTCAGAAATAACATCCACACTTGATGCCTCAACCGATGAAAACAGCTGCCAAGCTCTTGCGGTTGTGCCCATTTTGGCCGTGGGCTAAAATCCCGGACTTAATGAATGTCTCTAGAGAATCAGCTCAAATTCTCATAGGAAGCGGCCTCACTTCCAACATCCACAAAGGTGAGTCCATAAAGAGTGTCCTGCCACACCCCGCTTTAATCAAAGCCATGGTACCCATTAAGATCGCAAAAGATCATCCTTTATTTCTGCAGGCAGCACTATCGCACAGTTACACCATAGGGAGGGACAAAGATAGTGCTTTCCCAATATCACCATAAATTAGTTGTCTCATTGAACCTTGATCTTGGAAATCCAATCACAAGGTTGAGTATCCTTCATGGTGATTTATTCAATGAGCTTAAGTCCCATCCCCCTCGATGTAAATTTAACTTCCTCTCTGGTTAAGCCTTTCGTCAAAGGATCTACAAGATTATCTTTGGATTTTACAAAGTCTATCGAGATAATACCAGTAGAGAGTAGTTGTTTCACCGTCTTGTGTCTTCTTCGTATATGTATAGACTTCCCGTTGTATACATTGTTCTTTGCGCAACCAAGAGCAGCTTTACTGTCACAGTGGATTGCGATTGAAGACACAGGCTTGGGCTAGAGTGGAATTCCTCCCAGGAAACATCATATCCATTCAGCTTCCTCTCCAGCTTTTTCCAAGGATATAAATTCAGACTCCATAGTGGATTTAGCTATACATGTCTGTTTGGTAGACTTCCATGAGACAGACGCACCTCCAAGTAAGAAGATGTACCCACTAGTAGACTTGCACTCTTCTGAGTCTGATATCCAGTTGGCATCACAATACCCTTCTTCCAGACAAAGCAGGATACTTCCCAAAACTTAAGCAATAGTTTGAGGTCCCTCTCAGGTAACGTAAAACTCTGAAGAGAGCATTCCAGTGATCCTGCCCTGGGTTGCAAGTATACCTGCTTAATCTACTCACAGAGTAAGCAATATCAGGTCTTGTACAGTTCATCAAATACATAAGACTACCAATAATGCGAGAATACTCAAGTTGATCAATACCCTTACCCTTGTTCTTTTTCAATTTACAAGTGGGATCAAAAGGAGTAGATGCAGGTTTAGCATTTTCATAATTAAATCTCTTTAGTACGGTTTCAGCATAATGAGATTGACTAAGACTATATCCATCAGACATCTTTATGATTTTCATCCCTAAGATTACATCAGTAGGGCCTAAGTCTTTCATGTCAAAATTATCTCTAAGCATGCTTTTAATGGTATTAATAATATCAAGGTTACTTGCCTAATATGAGCATATCATCAACATATAGGCATACAATAACATGTGAATCATTCACAGATTTAATGTAAACACATTTATCAGATTCATTAACCTTGAAGCCATTAGTTATCATAACATGATCAAATTTTTCATGCCACTATTTAGGTGCTTGTTTTAAACCGTACATTTGATTTGTTCAACTTGCAAACTTTGTTTTCACAACCTTTTACAATAAAGCCTTCAGGTTGGTCCATATAAATTTCTTCATTCAAATCACCATATAAAAATGCAGTTTTAACATCCATCTCGATGTATATGCAAATCATAAATTGAAGCTATAGCAATCAACATCCTAATCGAGGTGATTCTAGAGACTGGTGAATAAGTATCGAAGAAATCTAATCCTTCATGTTGTCTATAGCCTTTAGCTACCAACCTAGCTTTATATTTATCTATAGTTCCATCTGTTCTAAGTTTCCTTTTGAACACCCATTTGCAACCTATGGATTTACTTCCGGGAGGCAAGTCTACAAGCTCCCAAGTTTCGTTTTGCTTTGAATGGACTCCCATTCATTTAATGAAGCTTCTTCCCGAGAAGGAGCTTCTGGAGAAATCATAGCTTCCTTGTAGGTTTGGGGTTCAGACTCTACCGTAAGAGTCAAAAAATCTGGGCCAAAACTTGTTTCATTTCTAACCCTCTTACTTCTTCTTGGTTCAGTTTCATACTCCAAATTTGGAGTTTGACTAGTCGATGGAACATCCGGGAGGTCATCATGGACCCTTTTCCGAGGTCCAGACCTTAAAGGAAATATGTGTTCATAAAACACAGCATCTCTAGATTCCAATATGGTGTTCTGACCAATGTTATTATGGTCAGAACTGATGACCATGAACCTGTATGCAATTGTATGCTCAGGATACCCTAAGAAAACACAATCGACTGTTTTAGGTCCTATTTTAGTTTTCTTGGGAAGAGTAATGGCCACCTTGGCCAAACACCCCCACACTTTAAAGTATGCATAGGAAGGTTGTTTACCATTCCACAATTCATAAGGAGTTTTATCAGATTTTTTAAATGGAACTCGGTTCAAAATATAGCAAGCAGAGAGGATAGCTTCCCCCCACAAGTTCGAAGATAACCCTGAACTTGTCAACATAGCATTTACCATATCTATGAGTGTTCTATTTTTTCTTTCAGCTACACCATTCGATTCTGGTGAATATGGTGCAGTTGTTTCATGAATGATTCCATTATGTTTACAAAACTCACCTATGGGTATCACATACTCACCGCCACGGTCTGACCTAAGAGTTTTAATTTTAACTCCTTTTTGGTTTTCTACTTCAATTTTATAAAATTTGAAGGCCTCTAAGGCTTCATCTTTACTTCTGAGAAGATGAACCTGACAATAGCGTGAGTAATCATCTATAAAAGTGATGTACCATTTTTTACCACCTCTTGTTGGTGTTGATTTCAAATCTCCTAAATCCGAGTGTATTAGTTCCAAAGGAACTTTTTAACGTTCAATCCTTTTATTAAACGGTTTTCTTGTATATTTAGATTCAACACAGATTTCACATCTTTGATTTTTATCAAAGTTTATTTTTGGTATGCAACCTAAATTAGCAAGTCTTTCTAGAGATTTGAGATTAACATGTCCAAGTCTATCATGCCAAACATGTGAAGAGTCACAAACATAAGCAGAAGAAGATGCATTAACATTCAATTTCAAATCAGATACACTAAGCTTAATCATGTTATCGGTAACATAACCTTTTCCTACGAATTCACCATGCTTAGAAATAACAACGGTATTAGATTCAGCAACAATCTTAAAACCTTTTCCTAGTAAGATGGTTTCTGAGATAAGGTTTTTGCATATGTCTGGGACGTAAAATACGTCATTCAATGCGAGAGTTTTTCCTGAAGTTAGCTTCAGTTCGACCTTGCCTTTCCCCACCACTTTCGCGGTGGAAGAGTTTCCCATGAACAATTTCTCATCATCTCCTACTATGACATAGGAGGAGAAAGCATTTCTGAATTTACAGACATGCTTGGTGGCTCCAGAATCAAGCCACCAGTCTCTCACATTAGTCACACTAGAGACAAGGTCGACTTCAGACACCATGCCAGTGAAATATCCAGAATCATCTACTATGTTTGCCTTATTTTTCTGTTTTGGATCATATTTGTTCTTTTTAGGGGCCTTAAAGTCTTTAGCCATATGTCCAGGTTTACCACAATTAAAACAGTCGCCTTTGATGGTGTGCTTAGTGACACCACCCCTAGGCTTAAAATTGTTACCTCTGGGTTTTCGACGTCTGTTACGTCTATTACCCATTTTTTGGATTCTCCAGGACTTTTCTTTGAAGCAGACTTTATCATCCAGAACATGTGCTTTGTTGGACATGTTTTTGCTCAAAGATCATGCTCTTGTCCTTGCTGCACATGAGCTCCTCAACCTGGATCTTTTTGCCAAGCTCCACCATGGTGATTTCACGAGTCTTGTGTCGCAGCCTCCTCTTGTATTCGCTCCATGAGGGTGGAAGCTTTTCAATCACAGCCGATACTTGTAGAGCTTCATCAAAAGTCATGCCTTCAGCAAGAATCTCGCTGATGAGGAGTTGAAGTTCGACGAACTGTTCTACCACGGGCTTTTCGTCACTCATGTTGTATTCCAAGAACTTAGCCATCAAGAACTTCTTACTACCAGCAGCTTCAGCATGATATTTTTCTTCAAGAGCTTCCCATAAGTCAAAAGCATTAAAATTTTCTTTTGCATTATAGAAGTCGTACAAAGAGTCATCAAGACAGTTAAGAATATGATTCTTGCACGAGTAATTCTTCCTATTCCACCTTTCCAGTTTATCTTCATTACCACGGTGATGAAGTCTTCTAGAGGGTCTATTTAAAGCAAGTCCATCTAACCTTTGGTCGTTTAGGAAGAATAACATTTTAGACTGCCATCTCTTAAAGTCCTTACCACTGAACTTTGGTGGTCTTTCTACGGTATTTTTTCCCATGTTCTTACAGAAATTACAATATCACAATCTTACAATATTACAATAAGGCAACTATTACCTTTAGATTGTTGGAACTAAATTACAATAAGCGTATGCAACTGAGAAATAATACTTAGATTACACTGATAATAGTAACAAACAACTCAAAAAACATGAGAAAAATACTTAACACTCACTGCTGTGTTATTGTTGTTATACTAGGAGATGCACGATGATAGTATCAAAAACTTAGTAGAGGCACGTATGAGATACGCTGAGCTAAAGGTAATATTGCCTGCTACTCCTCTGAGATGCTATAGCAATTAACAAATTACCTCCAGGATACAACTACTGTTAGTTCTCCTCTATGTGTAGCATACACAGAGAGAACCCTTAGAACTTGGCAGCAAAAATGAAAAACAAAAACATAAAACGAAACAACAACCAGTTTCAGAGAAATGTAAAAACTAATTTATGTTTCTGTAAACAAAGTTTCTGTGAACTAATATTAAGTAAACAAAATTTATGTAAACAAAGAAGTAGTTATACAAAATTATGTTTCTGTAAACTACAACTTGTTTCAGATAAGAACTTGATTTTATGTTTCTGTAAACTTATAAAATTGTTTCTGAAAGCATAAGAGTAGAAGAAGAATTTCAGAAGATAAGAGTTCTGAAAGGTATGAGT
Organism: Papaver bracteatum; assembly: GCA_023529315.1. Taxonomy (NCBI): domain Eukaryota; kingdom Viridiplantae; phylum Streptophyta; class Magnoliopsida; order Ranunculales; family Papaveraceae; genus Papaver; species Papaver bracteatum. The sequence continues at coordinate 182,320 of JAJJWX010004416.1, read as the reverse complement.
TAAAAATGAAATTCTTCTCTCGTATTTATAGGTGAAAAAACTGAACGTTCGGATAAGAATCCAATGCACGACAAGATCCGTAAAACCCGCGTCTCGAACGTTACAAAAGTTAAGGTAAAAGCATAAGTGAAAAGCACAATGTACACGCGTTCAAAATTTTGAGATTCTCTTCGAGGCACAGGTGTCAAATGCACCGTGTGACACGCGTGAATGAAGATGCTTCTCGAGGCTGTCGGAAATCCAAAACCGAGAAGGCAAAGAATAAAATTCTTTACATGTGTGGGAGAAACGTGTGGAAAACATTTCAGCAAAAAGATAGGGTCGGGTACGCCCGCGTACACACCCACTCCCACTCCCACGCCCACGCCCTCGCCCGCGCCCGAGCCTGAGCCCGAGCCGAGCCGAGCGAGCGTGCGTGCTTCTGTGCGAAGCACCGCGCGAACGGGAAAGGCAATAAGAAATGCAATAAGGTTTAGGCAACCTTGCCATAGTCTAGGGCTTTCCCCATACACAAAGGTCTAAAGACCCAAAGGGCCATGCCCTTAAGGCTAAACCCATGGTATTTAAGTCTAAAACTCTAAGTGTTTTAGTCTATATGGGACTAATGTTTTATTCATTCACATGAAAAAACATCTAGGGAGCAATAGGTCTTGGGATCAAAACATGGTCCATGCATTTTTTGAGCAAAACAAAACATAGTTTTTTCTAACAATCCCCCACATGAATAATAAAACATGTCGATAAAACACGAGAAAACATAAGGCAACAATATAGGCTAAGGTGTCCCAAAGATTGAACCTTAACTTAGTGAGAGGTTACCTGAACTTCTTGTTGATACGGTGAACACAATGTCTTGAACCGCCAACAATGAATGCAATTCAGAAATAACAGCCACACTTGATGCCTCAACCGATGAAAACAGCTGCCAAGCTCTTGCGGTTGTGCCCATTTTGGCCGTGGGCTAAAATCCCGGACTTAATGAATGTCTCTAGAGAATCAGCTCAAATTCTCATAGGAAGCGGCCCCACTTCCAACATCCACAAAGGTGAGTCCATAAAGAGTGTCCTGCCACACCCCGCTTTAATCAAAGCCATGGTACCCATTAAGATCGCAAAAGATCATCCTTTATTTCTGCAGCAGACACTATCGCACAGATTACACCATAGGGAGGGACAAAGATAGTGCTTTCCCAATATCACCATAAATTAGTTGTCTCATTGAACCTTGATCTTGGAAATCCAATCACAAGGTTGAGTATCCTTCATGGTGATTTATTCAATGAGCTTAAGTCCCATCCCCTCGATGTAAATTTAACTTCCTCTCTGGTTAAGCCTTTCGTCAAAGGATCTGCAAGATTATCTTTGGATTTTACAAAGTCTATCGAGATAATACCAGTAGAGAGTAGTTGTTTCACCGTCTTGTGTCTTCTTCGTATATGTATAGACTTCCCGTTGTATACATTGTTCTTTGCGCAACCAAGAGCAGCTTTAATGTCACAGTGGATTGCGATTGAAGACACGGGCTTGGGACAGAGTGGAATTCCTCCCAGGAAACATCGTATCCATTCATCTTCCTCTCCATCTTTTTCCAAGGATATAAATTCAGACTCCATAGTGGATTTAGCTATACATGTCTGTTTGGTAGACTTCCATGAGACAGACGCACCTCCAAGTAAGAAGATGTACCCACTAGTAGACTTGCACTCTTCTGAGTCTGATATCCAACTGGCATCACAATACCCTTCCAGTACAGCAGGATACTTCCCAAAACTTAAGCAATAGTTTGAGGTCCCTCTCAGGTAACGTAAAACTCTGAAGAGAGCATTCCAGTGATCCTGCCCTGGGTTGCAAGTATACCTGCTTAATCTACTCACAGAGTAAGCAATATCAGGTCTTGTACAGTTCATAAAATACATAAGACTACCAATAATGCGAGAATACTCAAGTTGATCAATACCCTTACCCTTGTTCTTTTTCAATTTACAAGTGGGATCAAAAGGAGTAGATGCAGGTTTAGCATTTTCATAATTAAATCTCTTTAGTACGGTTTCAAACATAATGAGATTGACTAAGACTATATCCATCATACATCTTTCTGATTTTCATCCCTAAGATTACATCAGTAGGGCCTAAGTCTTTCATGTCAAAATTATCTCTAAGCATGCTTTTAATGGTATTAATAATATCAAGGTTACTGCCTAATATGAGCATATCATCAACATATAGGCATACAATAACATGTGAATCATTCACAGATTTAATGTAAACACATTTATCAGATTCATTAACCTTGAAGCCATTAGTTATCATAACATGATCAAATTTTTCATGCCACTGTTTAGGTGCTTGTTTTAAACCGTACAAAGATTTGTTCAACTTGCAAACTTTGTTTTCACAACCTTTTACAATAAAGCCTTCAGGTTGGTCCATATAAATTTCTTCATTCAAATCACCATATAAAAATGCAGTTTTAACATCCATCTGATGTATATGCAAATCATAAATTGAAGCTATAGCAATCAACATCCTAATCGAGGTGATTCTAGAGACTGGTGAATAAGTATCGAAGAAATCTAATCCTTCATGTTGTCTATAGCCTTTAGCTACCAACCTAGCTTTATATTTATCTATAGTTCCATCTGTTCTAAGTTTCCTTTTGAACACCCATTTGCAACCTATGGATTTACTTCCAGGAGGCAAGTCTACAAGCTCCCAAGTTTCGTTTTGCTGAATGGACTCCCATTCATTTAATGAAGCTTCTGGAGAAATCATAGCTTCCTTGTAGGTTTGGGGTTCAGACTCTACCGTAAGAGTCAAAAAATCTGGGCCAAAACTTGTTTCAGTTCTAACCCTCTTACTTCTTCTTGGTTCAGTCTCATACTCCAAATTTGGAGTTTGACTAGTCGATGGAACATCCGGGAGGTCATCATGGACCCTTTTCCGAGGTCCAGACCTTAAAGGAAATATGTGTTCATAAAACACAACATCTCTAGATTCCAATATGGTGTTCTGACCAATGTTATTATGGTCAGAACTGATGACCATGAACCTGTATGCAATTGTATGCTCAGGATACCCTAAGAAAACACAATCGACTGTTTTAGGTCCTATTTTAGTTTTCTTGGGAAGAGTAATGGCCACCTTGGCCAAACACCCCCACACTTTAAAGTATGCATAGGAAGGTTGTTTACCATTCCACAATTCATAAGGAGTTTTATCAGATTTTTTAAATGGAACTCGGTTCAAAATATAGCAAGCAGAGAGGATAGCTTCCCCCCACAAGTTCGAAGATAACCCTGAACTTGTCAACATAGCATTTACCATATCTATGAGTGTTCTATTTTTCTTTCAAGCTACACCATTCGATTCTGGTGAATATGGTGCAGTTGTTTCATGAATGATTCCATTATGTTTACAAAACTCACCTATGGGTATCACATACTCACCGCCACGGTCTGACCTAAGAGTTTTAATTTTAACTCCTTTTTGGTTTTCTACTTCAATTTTATAAAATTTGAAGGCCTCTAAGGCTTCATCTTTACTTCGAGAAGATGAACTCGACAATAGCGTGAGTAATCATCTATAAAAGTGATGTACCATTTTTTACCACCTCTTGTTGGTGTTGATTTCAAATCTCCTAAATCCGAGTGTATTAGTTCCAAAGGAACTTTTTACGTTCAATCCTTTTATTAAACGGTTTTCTTGTATATTTAGATTCAACACAGATTTCACATCTTTGATTTTTATCAAAGTTTATTTTTGGTATGCAACCTAAATTAGCAAGTCTTTCTAGAGATTTGAGATTAACATGTCCAAGTCTATCATGCCAAACATGTGAAGAGTCACAAACATAAGCGAGAAGAAGATGCATTAACATTCAATTTCAAATCAGATACACTAAGCTTAATCATGTTATCGGTAACATAACCTTTTCCTACGAATTCACCATGCTTAGAAATAACAACAGTATTAGATTCAAGAACAATCTTAAAACCTTTTTCCTAGTAAGATGGTTTCGAGATAAGGTTTTTGCATATGTCCTGGGACGTAAAATACGTCATTCAATGCGAGAGTTTTTCCTGAAGTTAGCTTCAGTTCGACCTTGCCTTTCCCCACCACTTTCGCGGTGGAAGAGTTTCCCATGAACAATTTCTCATCATCTCCTACTATGACATAGGAGGAGAAAGCATTTCTGAATTTACAGACATGCTTGGTGGCTCCAGAATCAAGCCACCAGTCTCTCACATTAGTCACACTAGAGACAAGGTCGACTTCAGACACCATGCCAGTGAAATATCCAGAATCATCTACTATGTTTGCCTTATTTTTCTGTTTTGGATCATATTTGTTCTTTTTAGGGGCCTTACAGTCTTTAGCCATATGTCCAGGTTTACCACAATTAAAACAGTCGCCTTTGATGGTGTGCTTAGTGACACCACCCCTAGGCTTAAAATTGTTACCTCTGGGTTTTCGACGTCTGTTACGTCTATTACCCATTTTGCTGGATTCTCCAGGACTTTTCTTTGAAGCAGCTTTATCATCCAGAACATGTGCTTTGTTGGACATGTTTTTGCTCAGCATCATGCTCTTGTCCTTGCTGCACATGAGCTCCTCAACCTGGATCTTTTTGCCAAGCTCCACCATGGTGATTTCACGAGTCTTGTGTCGCAGCCTCCTCTTGTATTCGCTCCATGAGGGTGGAAGCTTTTCAATCACAGCCGATACTTGTAGAGCTTCATCAAAAGTCATGCCTTCAGCAAGAATCTCGCTGATGAGGAGTTGAAGTTCGAAGAACTGTTCTACCACGGGCTTTTCGTCAGTCATGTTGTATTCCAAGAACTTAGCCATCAAGAACTTCTTACTACCAGCAGCTTCAGCATGATATTTTTCTTCAAGAGCTTCCCATAAGTCAAAAGCATTAAAATTTTCTTTTGCATTATAGAAGTCGTACAAAGAGTCATCAAGACAGTTAAGAATATGATTCTTGCACGAGTAATTCTTCCTATTCCACCTTTCCAGTTTATCTTCATTACCACGGTGATGAAGTCTTCTGGGGGTCTATTTAAAGCAAGTCCATCTAACCTTTGGTCGTTTAGGAAGAATAACATTTTAGACTGCCATATCTTAAAGTCCTTACCACTGAACTTTGGTGGTCTTTCTACTTTATTTTTTCCCATGTTCTTACAAAGAATTACAATATCACAATATTACAATAAGGCAACTATTACCTTTAGATTGTTGGAACTAAATTACAATAAGCGTATGCAACTGAGAAATAATACTTAGATTACACTGATAATAGTAACAAACAACTCAAAAAACATGAGAAAAATACTTAACACTCACTGCTGTGTTATTGTTATACCGGAGATGCACTGATGATAGTATCAAAAACTTAGTAGAGGCACGTATGAGATACGCTGAGCTAAAGGTAATATTGCCTGCTACTCCTCTGAGATGCTATAGCAATTAACAAATTACCTCCAGGATACAACTACTGTTAGTTCTCCTCTATGTGTAGCATACACAGAGAGAACCCTTAGAACTTGGAAGCAAAATGAAAAACAAAAACATAAAACGAAACAACAACCAGTTTCAGAGAAATGTAAAAACTAATTTATGTTTCTGTGAACTAATATTAAGTAAACAAAATTTCTGTAAACAAAGAAGTAGTTATACAAAATTATGTTTCTGTAAACTACAACTTGTTTCAGATAAGAACTTTATTTTATGTTTCTATAAACTTATAAAATTGTTTCTGAAAGCATAAGAGTAGAAGAAGAATTTCAGAAGATAAGAGTTCTGAAAGGTATGAGTTAAAAATGAAATTCTTCTCTCGTATTTATAGGTGAAAAAACTGAACGTTCGGATAAGAATCCAATGCACGACAAGATCCATAAAACCCGTGTCTCGAACGTTACAAAAGTTAAGGTAAAAGCATAAGTGAAAAGCACAGTGTACACGCGTTCAAAATTTTGAGATTCTCTTCGAGGCACAAAATGTCAAATGTCAAATGACACCGTGTGAATGAAGATGCTTCTCGAGGCTGTCGGAAATCCAAAACCGAGAAGCCAAAGAATAAAATTCTTTACATGTGTGGGAGAAACGTGTGGAAAACATTTCAGCAAAAAGATAGGGTCGGGTACGCCCGCGCACACACCCGCTCCCACTCCCACGCCAACTCCTGCGTGTGGAAAACCGAGCGAGCGAGCGAATGAGCGTTCGTGCTGTGAAAGCACCGCGCGAACGGGAAAGGCAATAAGAAATGCAATAAGGTTTAGGCAACCTTGCCATAGTCTAGGGCTTTCCCCATACACAAAGGTCTAAAGACCCAAAGGGCCATGCCCTTAAGGCTAAACCCATGGTATTTAAGTCTAAAACTCTAAGTGTTTTAGTCTATATGGGACTAATGTTTTATTCATTCACATGAAAAAACATCTAGGAAGCAATAAGTCTTGGGATCAAAACATGGTCCATGCATTTTTTGAGCAAAACAAAACATAGTTTTTTCTAACATCATTTTCAGTAAAAACATGTCTGCAAAATGAACAAAAAAACTACAATCAGAACAAAATCATTAATCAAGGCAAAATCATCGAAGAATGAAGAAAAAAATCGTAGAAAAGAAACATAGAAGATATATATGAATACTACTAATGACGAATGCTGTGTTGCCAACTGATGCGCCTATGAAACATTAAATTTGGAACAAATTAGCGTTTGCAAAATAAATAGAGCCAAACACCAAGTTGAGGCCATGACCATGTAAATCAATTAGTATTGTGCCTATGGTAGTAGATTCTAATCCCCTTGTTCATTCACACTAAATCTAAATCAACGGAAAAAGACAACATAAAAGGAACTGTCCATAGAAGACATGCACGTTCCAATTGAGTAGCAACATTCAGAGGTATGATCTACAAAACAAAAAAACAAATAAAGAAGAATTAGCAGAAAGTGATATAAAACAGCAGATTATTATCAATAAATACACCAATGAGTAATAACATGGAGAGGCATACACATAATTAAAGTGGAAAGACAAAGCATGGATTGATTTCGAGAGAAGAAATTGCGCCGAGAAAGAGATCATTGAAGGAGAACAGAGAAGGGAAAGAGGTTGTGCGCTAAGGGAAAGACACACCTCACATGTTTAGCATATGGTAGGTCACGATTTTGGAGTCGAAATCCTAACTGACTTTGATGTTTAATCCAAATACCATTCCTTTGTTAGACGCTCGGTTTCTCTTTTATTTTACGGCGCGCGGGTTATAACCCCAAAGGTGTCACTATCCATGTACAAAAACCCCAACAAAACAAATTGTTCACAAAAACCCCATTTAACATAAACCATCTATATTACCCTTTTAATTTAAATCACCCTAACAAAAATAAAAATCAACCCCACCTTTAATTTTTATTATATTCACACCACCACCAACAACACAGCACAGCAGCATCATCGCCACTGCACCGCCACCGCCACTGCACCGCCACACCACCGCCGTTGCACCGCCACCGCCACACCACCGCTGCTGCACCACCAAACCACCGTCGTTGCACCACCACCACCACTGCACCACCACCACCACCGCCGCCACTGCACCACCGCCATCGCCGCCCACCGATTTCACCACCACGGCCGCCGCCGACCACCACCGCAGCCGACCACCGCCGCCGCCACCGACCACTACCACCACTGCCAACCGCCGCCGTCACCAACCGCCACCACCACCACTTCCAACCGCCGCTGTCACCAACCACCACCGCAGCCAACGACCACAACCACAGACGACCAACACCGTCACCGAGAAACACCATCATTATCACCGACCACCACCACCAACCAGCCGCCTCCACCACAAACAATTAATTTGATTGATCAATGTTCAACAAATTGATAAAAAATGATGCAACCAAACTGAAAATGAGAAAAAAAATGATGAAACCAAACTGAAAAAATGATGGAACCAAAATTTCTCGTGAAAAATGATGTAACCAAACTGAAAAATGATGGAACCAAAATTGGTTTCACCAAAAAATAGATGAAACCAAAATTGGTTTCACCAAAAAATAGATGAAACCAAAATTGGTTTCATCATTTTTCCACATATTGTCATTTCACCGACACAGCTTCAATGATGAAACCCAAAAAAAAAAAAAGGCAAAATAAGAACAAAATGATGAAACCAAATAGAAAAAAATGATGAAGCCAAAATTGGTTTCACCAAAACTAGATGAAACCTAATTAGGTTTCATCATTTTTCTACGTATTGTAGCTCAGCTCAAACAAATCCGCAACACATTGCAGCTTCTCTTGTAATTCCAACAACATCTCTCAGCACCTCAAGCACAGAACCAACATAAATTTGATAGATAAGTAGTTGATGACTATCCAGTTATACCAAATATGAGAACAAACAAACTTAAAACAACTTTCTGGTTTACTTCACAAAGAGAGTACCTGATTTAGCTCTTCCCCAACAACATCTGCTAGAGTACCGATGGCCCTGCATCAACCACATAATGGAGCCTTATAGATAATAAAACGCACAATTTTATCATCCTAGCTAGTGCACAAATCAAAAAGTTACCTGAACAACGTAGCCAAGTCAAACTGATAAAATAGTGGCAACAAGCTAACATTTGCTGCATTATTGAACTAATGTACAATACAACCTACACGTAAATTTAGTCAATGGAACTCAGAATGCTAACCTGATTAGAAATTTATTGCTATCTTGATAAGCACGCAAATGCGACATAATTATACCCATCTTTACACTAGCTAGGACTCGTTAATTGGCAAATAATATCATTTTAGTGCTTTTGTAGAAAGTACGAGGAAATCTGATCATCGGAAGAATAAATGGTGAAATGAAAGCTAACCCGCAAGTGTGACTAAAATCACCAGCAATGCAGTTCACCGTTGCAAGGAATGAGAAGGCCAGCCATATCCCTTTGGCTTGTATTAGATCTCCTACGAACATCTGCCAAAATGTATGAGAAAATGAACTGCAAATGTTCCAAGTTGCATACAAGTTACGCTAACAGAAAATGTTTTTCGCAGCAGAAATACTTTGTTGCTTACCCAAAGCGCGAACTGTTTAAAACGGTTGTATTTCACAAAATTCCTCATGTTGGATAGAACAGAAATATCCACAGGGATCTCGGATCTCCTCCTTCTCTAACCCATGGGTGTGCTGCAAAAGTGGACCTCAATCAGAACAAACTCATCATATAAAAGTGGAAGGTAAGCAAAAAATATCAAAGAAGACCGGCAAGAAAAAGTGCAAACACCATTGCCAGAGACTGGTAGATAGAAGAAAGAAATGAGAGGGAATAGACAAATCAACAGATACTTACATAAGGCTTGGGCTGCAGTCAGTCTTGCACGGGGATCTTTCACCAATAACTTCTTTACAAAATCTTTAGCACTGTGGATTATGCTTGGCCATGGTTTCCTTCCAAAGTCAGGCTTGCCTTTAAGGACCTACAACAAATGATTCTGAAATGAGTAAGCACGGGGTTCATATTGAGTTGCACTTGAAGTTTTGAACTTAAAAACTATAGGAATGGAAAACAACGTATGTAAGCAAACTTGTGAACATGCCGTGCTACCAAGATAAACACGCAAAATATAAAAATGTGATATACCTCCTTGAATATGCCATCCTCAGTCTTATCCCAGAATGGACGCCTGCCACATAGAAAAATGTATGTAATAACACCAATGCTCCAAACATCTGATTCAGGTCCAGATTGACGTTTCAGTACTTCTGGAGCAACATAGTATGCACTACCAACAATGTCCTGGAACTTTTTTTCCTGCATTGAGAAATACAAGTTGAGAAATGTTCCAAGTTGCATACATCTAAGGTCCCTAGGACTTCTCAAAAGTAAAGTAAATAGTGAAAAAATTATTTTTCTTTTTAATTGCTATAAACATCGTATAAAAATTTCAATAAGCATCAAATATGTGACAGTTTATGGTTCACTTCTCGGTTTGTTTTCGCAATTATAGTTACGTTAAAGTGTAAATTAGTTGTCCTACGTATATGAGACTTGTATATGAGTATCTCGTATTTCTATAGGGACTGAGTTTGCATGATTTGGTCACGTAGGGAATTAGATATGAATTTTTGAAGTTGACCCGTTATGTCTGAAAATCTGGAAACAACGGTGACTAAGCGACTAAATGGACTCTGTTAGGTATGTTCTAGTCAAAATTAGCTTCCGGTCGTAACTACAAATTTGTAGAGGACACTGTCATCGTTCTATAAAGACATTAAAATATTCATTTGAATAAAAATTGAGAAGTTGATAGACCCCGAAAGATTGGTGCTTGCACAGTGCACAAGTAGTTTTTATGCCTGTCTATTTGAACCAGATCAAATTCACCTCAAATATTACTTTACCTATCAACACCGACTCAGTCAATCTATGAATTTTTAATCAATCAATTATTGAAAGCAAACAGATTTCGGGCAATATCATGCATTTAGGTTAGTTAATTTAAATCTAATTTCTAAACCCAATGTTACAATAATCCATACACAACTCGATTCACATAGAATGAAATCTGAGAGACACCACCCGATTCACATAGAGTCAATTGAACCCAATTTTAGAAAGCTACATCACAAATAACCAACCACAGGGCAAAAACTGCTAAAATTATGAAACAAAATTAATCACTGCTAAAACTAAGAAACAAAATTAACCCTTAATTAATCAATTTAACGGACAAAATCAGAAACCCCCAATTTAAACCCAATTTAAAAAATCTAGTTTAAGCCCTAGGTTCATAATTGAAAAAAAGTAATAAGATTAATCGAAGTAGAAGAAGAGAATCATACCAGAAACAATGTGAATGAGTCGAAGAAGAAGAAGAGAATTATTATAAATTTTGTAGAATCTAGATGAAACTCCATCTTTGTGTTATTTCTCTTCAAGTTCATCTGAAATTAATGAAATTGAAGAAACAAAGAGAAATCAATCATACGATGACGATGGGTATTTTATTTAATCAATTAGAACGATGATAGATTTGGGTTCTTTGAGTTCAGTTTAAATTGAAAAGAGAGAATTTTGTTCTCGGGTTTTTTGTTACGGGGATTTTTGAATCCCTAGAATTTTGTTCTCGGGTTTTTCTAATTTTCTTTGATGTGAAATTAGTGGTGCAGTCTGTTACCATTGATGGTGTTCGTGGAGTTGCTGCTGGTGACGATGGTGGTGGGAGAAGGAGACGGAAGAAAAAAGAAAAGAAAAAAGAAATCTGAGAAGAAGAAGAAGAAGAAAAGTTAGCCAAAAGGGCATATTTGGTATTTTTTTAAGTAACAAAAACTAAATTTTCTTATTATTATTTGGCTTGGGGTTTTTGTCCCAGTTTTAGTTGAAATGGTTTTTATTTGGTAGAAATAATATGACCGGTTTTTTCTTATCACCAGTTTGTTCACCTATGGGTTTTGTCACTAGTTTTGTTTATTTTATATTTCCTATTTTTTAATTATTTAACGGTTTCCTTTTTTTTTTTTTTTTAACGGTCTGGACGTGAGTTTTGTACATCCTTACTAAAGTATAGTTAAGTATAGGTGTAAACACGGTGTAATTAAATAATTCAAGTTTAAATTCTAACATAAATTTTGTCCACCTACTTTTCTTTCAACACCGTTATTAACGGACAGTTAAGTATTTGATGTTTTCAAATTGTAACCAAATTTTAATTATTACAACCAATAGAGTTATGACAAGTGTCCTCACCATAGCTTCTATATTAGAAAAGACCTTCCTAAGCCAATATGAAGCGAAGATTTTATCACCGTTTAATGTGAGAGCTTTATTTGTCAAGGGCTTTAAGGGGAAGATAAATAGGTGAATAAAACAAGAATTTTGTGGTTTGTTACTGCTTGAAGATCTGATACCCATTTTGTTACACCTTGCGGCCAAAGGTGTGCTAAAATGCCAGATGTCTTAACAAAGGTGTGTGGGGGTTATGGTCTCATGCTCGGATCATGAGGACTAGTGGGGTGTGCTAAAATACATGATGTCTCTCGACTCTCGTTGTTTAGGCGAACTTTGGTTTTCTTGCACAGCTTACTTGTTAAGTAATCCAGAATTGGATTATGCTGTTTCAAACTCTATCTAACCTTAGTTTTCTTAATGTCATGAGAACCATCAAGCAGAACACTTAATTGTTTCGGAAAATTGGTTTGTCTCTGTTTTTTTTTCTGTTCATGTTGTGTTCTTATCCATTTCCAGATTTTTATATTGTTTATCTATGCTGTTCTAGTGTCTCTTCCGAATTTGTTAAGTACATTCATCACGGTTCCTCTGGATTTAAAGAACTGGACTCAAATACCAGGATTCTCTTTGTAGTTTGCACATGGCGGTGCTGATGTTTTGCGCCTTAAGGGGTGGAGAAGAAATATTCTCTTTGTTATAGATTACTTTAATTACTTTCATTTGGACTCTTCTTTCTCATAATAAGCAAGAAGGTTTTCTGATGGTCAATTATTTTCATCGTTTTCGTTGCTTATCGCCAGCATCATCCAATTCTGCCGAGTGCCTTCACAGAGTATAATCCCAGGATACCAATCTCTATTGTGGTTCATAAGTTGTATCTATTTGCTCCTTGTGTATTCGAAATTCAGTATCGTATTTTCTATAACCTGTATGAAATCCTACCCAACATTAAACATTTTCATTGGTACATGAATAAGCACTTCTTAAGGACGTTAGCCGTCTTACAGAATATTTTTATTGTTGCAATATTCAAGTTTAACAAAATCATAATTTTGGGATATATTTTCTTGCAGATGTGATAATTCTACGAGCAGACGAGTGAAAGAGTCTAGCATACCAAGGAATCCCCAATTGACCCATCTTTTGGATTTGCTGCATTAGATGGAGAACTGCATGTTATATCCTCATTGAAGTCATTGGAGCCCGCAGAAAACCGAAGGCAACGTCACCACAAGAAATGTGCTTCCCTTTTCATTCAAATTTACAGCCCTAAGAGGAGGGCGTGGGGATCTCTGACAACAAAGAAATCTTTTCAATCCCCCTTGGACTTCAATACTGCAGTAATGTGTACAATCCAACTGTAGTACATACCACATCTCACTAATTTTGCTGCCAGTATTTACAGCAGTTAATCTAGATTTGTGCATAAGATTGTGTAGCTCCTTGTGTTCATCTTCCAATTGTTATCGTCAATGTGCAGAATATGTTAAATGGCTCTCGTCAGTATTTACATAAATATTTTTCTACTCCAATATTGTACTCATCTAATGATAGTTTTTTAGTAACATTTTGTCATTAAAAGATGGGTTTTTTTTTTTTTTTTTTTTTTTTTGTTTGTTTGTTTGTTCGAGTGTTTCCAAGTTTCTACCTCTAGTGTATATAGAGAAGGCAGTTAACGTTTTTTTCCCCTGGAACTTGAGTTTCAAGTTCTGAACAACAGTGATGCAAGGGCAATTGGCCTTGCCCAGTATGTTAAGGTCACAGATTTCTGTTATTATACATCTAGCTATGGAGAAAAAATTGTCCTCCTGTCAGCTCTTTGTGATACTTTACTTTTTTTTACATATGGGATTCTCATTCTTACCCGATCATTCTTCAATAATCTTTTGAAAACAAGAGCATTCATGCAAGGAATTTTGCTATTCATAGAAGCAGACTTCACATAGAAAATCCATGTTTTTATCTCCTACCATACAAGCTCGTCCTCTTTTTCCACATTATTTTCAATTTTGCAGCAAAGAACCTTCTTTTAAAAAGAAACTCCAATAAAAACCAGAATCATCTTGGAGCAAACAAAGATCATTTTTGCTGTTTGCAATCTCATTAAGTCTTGGAAATGTAGAGCTTAAAGGACCCTGATCATACCATTTATCTTTTGTTATTTTGTTGGGAATTTTGTTGCCTTCGGCAATTCTAAATTGTGTGTGCCTAAAGAAATCCTCTTCAGTGCAAAGGGAACACTAAGAAGAGTTGGTCTAAAGTCATCTTTGGGCATGTCTCCTTGTAATATAAACTTTATGTTGTCTTGTCTTGTGTGTACGTCCATGGAAGTGGTAATAAAACAACAGATAATTAGCTGTTCGTAGGTTGAATCTACCTAGCTTGTTAGTTCCTCACTTAGCTTATGATGTAAATGATCTTTCTTTGTTCAAAAAAAAAAGAAACTTAACATCGAAGGTTAGAATCATGGTTCTATGCTATTTGTCCTGAGCTAGCATTGTTGCTGAAATATTAGGTATATTATTCACCGATCCTCATTGCATAAATACGAACGGCAGTCTTCAGCGATGGCATACTCCTCTTCATTAGTTAAGTTTCCCTGATAACAATGAATATAACCAACAGATGAAGGGAAAAATAAATGACAACATCAAGCGGGATGAAAATACAGATGACAGAGTAGCACAGATGAAGAAAATAAGCATGCAATAGAAAATATCTATTAGCCAGATTTCTTTAATAACAACAGGAAAGGGCCAAAGAAACTCACATTAAGAAAATATTTGATTGCATTTGGCCAGAGGTCTTCTATAATTAGCTCTGCCACCTGCAATATAAAAACAAGAATGGTCAAGCCACTTGCTTCATTCGCATACAAACGTTGGACTCCAGAGAATGTAAAACAAAACAAGAAAGTGTATCGTTAACAAATAATAACTAGGACAGCGCAAACGAAGTTTTTCTCCTTTTCGTGTTATCTTTGCACTTTTGAAATTATAATTTGAAAAAAAGATAATTATGTGACAACACAACGTACACAATGATATTACCTCATCAGGAATCCCTCTTGAATCATCCTCATGGTCAGAGAACCAGGTAAAGAAGCTGTAATCACAAACAATTACCGAGGATGAGTGCAATGCATACTTAGTAAAGCATCAAACAACTTTTTGAAGTAAAAAAAATAAAGATGTTTTGGGAGATGGACATTGTTCAGTAGTTTCAATTTAGTGTTATCATCAAAGCCCTTGGCAGACCTTCGAATTTTAGACTGTTAACAACAAACTACTGGAATCATTCACAACAACTGAAACTACACACCTAAATTCCAGATATATTTATTAACCTGATTCTTTTTTGGGTATGGGATGCAAGAAACCGAGACATGACACTCTACATAGGCGAGTAAGCATAGATAGACAATGATCACTCTAGTGGACTTGTTTCCAAACAATAGTGCCAATATATAGACAAATATTTCCTTATACAAATGAATGTTTTTATGGCCCACGAATCAAAACACTAATAAGGCTGATTAAAAGAAACACCATTGGGTTAAACCCAAGATATGATGTTATTTAGATACAAGTGAAAAGACAAAACTTCAGCAAAATGGAGGTTAGTGTAGCATGCAGAGAAGGAAAATGATGTTATTTGTTCATGTTTGAGACATTCAGACTGTTCAAATATTTTATACAAAAAATGTTTTTTTTTTTTTTAAGTTCAACTTTCAGTGTTTCTCTTTTAGCAATGCGAGGTGATGCCTCAAGGCAACGGCTCACCTTGACAAAAGAAGGTCTAGCCTCATATACGCCTCTTTACAAAAATTGAATAAATCAAGTAAATGTCATATAATGGATTATGTATTGACAACAGAAGACAATGATGAAAGGAAATTAACCTTATCTCACCACCAGTACATCCTCGTTTCTTCCCCTTTTTAACAAGACTTTCTTGTTGATTCCCATTTGGAATGACCTTACAGAAAGAGATTGACAAATGAATGTTATACTGCACGTATTCTTCACGTCTAGTCACCCAAAAGCATAAGACAGAACTTCATTACCTTCCAATTGATATTGCAGCCGCGTAAATCCATTTGTCTGCTAGAGTATGATATTTTCTTTGTCAGAATTGTATTTTCAAAGTACGGATTCTCCCCAAATTTCTGCAACGAAGAACAAAAATCATAAAAAGAAAAGAAAAAGATAGAATTCTCAACTGTACAGAACAGAAAAAGGGATGGGAATATTGAGGAAACTCACTAAAGCTATCGTATACGCAGGTGTGCCATCATCAGTATCTATAACATCGACAGACTCTAGAAACTTGAATATCTGTATCAGAGAAAGAGTGTTACGTGAATATCGTTCTTCGATGCGTTAGGATGTCAAATCGAACAATCAGTCAAGACATTTGGAAAGTAAGAGGGCGAAAGAATAAAATAATTTTGAGTCCCAATGCAGTTCATGTACTTCCAAAGAAATCTAAACCTTTTGATCTTCCTCGTTCAAGAGAATGCCAAGTGCGTAATGACTCAAAAACTGCAACAAAAACAACAACAACAAAGGAATAGAGTTGTCAGTATGACACTACTACAGATAGCACATCGAGTCTCGAGAACTAAAAAATAGGGGAAGGATAGATTACATACAGCAGTTAACCAGAAATTAGGTATGGTCTCAATAATCTTGCTCCTCTTCCTGTAGACAGGTCTCAGTAATTCCGTATCCTTCTGACACTCTTCCTTCATTACCTTCCCTGACTTCAACTCAATTTCCTTCTGCAGTGCACACCTATTCCTTTTCCGGACTGCATTCTCTTCGGCCTATATCAATTGCCCGCAAACAGAAATAAATAAATAAATAGAGCTTAACATATATATTGCCTTCTTTTAAACCTAAAACAAATCTGCACCGATGAACCTCAAGCTCGGACAAAAAGTAAAACAACAAGGAATATAATAGCTATGATTGACATATCTCACCTTCAGAATCTCTTCATGTACCTTCATCAACTTATCCCTAGATGACCCCATCTTCACCTTTTGAAGGATTTTTTGTCTAATGCATTTACTTACTGTCTCCTCTTTTCCTTCAGATATGCATAAAGAAAAAAAAAAGTATAAGACTCGAATTGCATCCTCTTCTTCTGCTTCTTATCCCCAATTAACTCAAATATCGTTATAAACTAAATATAAAACAGAAACCAAGAAACTCACAAGTAATATCAACAACTATCAAGCGAAAATTATCTGTTAAATTAACAAATAATTGAATCAAAACAAATTTATGCAGAACACTGCTGTTGAATTATATTCAATTTTAACAAAACTCAGTTCAACACACACGAAGTACATGAATCTATGCATCATACTCCAAGGTAAATACTCATTGTTTTAACAATGTTTCAAGTCCCGAAGTACGCATTAAGAGTGGTCCTATTAGTGTCTTATTAAGTTCATATGCACTATAAGCACACAGCAGGACTATTCTAGATTTTGACGACGTTATACGAACAACACTATATAAATTCAGAACACCGAAAAAACAATGACTGAGACAAATAAATAGTGTATGCGTTGTAAATCAACCACTAGCCTTGGGGGAGATATGTACTTGATTCAATTGGATAGAAACCAACCTTCCCATAAACCCAATTTGCACGTCAAATTCATACCCTTTGCCTCCAACCTAACCCTTCAAGGCTTAAACCATTCTAAAGCAATTCGATGAGGTTTTAAAATGAAATCCATAAGCTAGTGTTCATGCTAACATCTAGAAACAAATACAGTTGGGAAACCAATTACCAAGTGGATAACTTGCAGAAATGTAGAGATGCAGATGTGCCAGTAGCTTATATTTTAAACCAAACAAATGTAGAAACACCCCAAACAGAAATTTCATGAAAATCGTCAAAACTTAATCAATATCGGTTAAAATGTTTCAAGAGCAGGGAATTAAGGTTTTGGAAGAACCAATGTGACATTTTGAAGAGGAGAAAGACAAGGATTGCTATGAAATGTGCAAAAGCTAATTCCTTACTATGGTACTTCAGGTTATTATAGTCGGAAATAATAGAACCCAAAATCAAATAAAGACATAAAACCCTTGATTATATAGCATTACACAGAAAGTGGTCATTGTTGTTGTCATGGAATTATCCCTACACAGAAAGTGGTCATCTTTTGCTCAAAATGGTGTTGCATTTGGCTTTTGGGGTTACTGATGATGGTTTTTCCAAGTTGTTGCAATCTATCTTTCAAAAACTTAAAATGGTAGGGGTAGAAAATAAACATTGCTTACAGATTCCAAATTTCAGTAGAAAATCAATAATCTAAGAAGCCCACTTGTGGATCGTTGGCTTACCATAAAAAAAAATTAAAAAAAAAATCATTGAACCAAAAATTGATGTACCTTGTGTTATTTGCAGTACAAAGAGAGAGTAGTTGGAGAGCGAATTGACGTGAAGGTTCTTCTTTGTATGTTACTACTACTTTAACTATCTTTTCTAGGTTTATTGTAGGAATCCCAGAGATTTACCAGATATGGCAGATAATTTGGTGACGGAAAGCCCTAACTTTTCTTTTTATCATTTTTTGACAGCCTCAGCAGCTTTATGGTAGGGGGAGGTGATGTCAAAAAAAAATCTTAAAGTAATGGGTCATTAATCCGATCGGGAAAACTCTTCGGTGAGTTTGCCTTTGTTTACAAAGTTTTTTATTTTTCTTCCGTCTTTGCCCTCCCATGTTTTTTTTTTCCTACACAGAAAAAAGGGTGAAAATCTACAAAGCAAAGAGATCAGCTTGCAAGCAAGCCGCCATAATTGGAGGATAACCGCCACATGTTAGAGTGGTGAGTTAAAGCATTTTTAGCTAGGGTATGGGCTACATTATTCCCATCCTCTTTATCAAAAACTATCTCGACTGTAGACACCTTCCTCAAATAAGCTCTAATTTGGAGAATATGGTGGCGTAGTCTCCAGGGAGTATGAGCATTCTCAACAGTTAGCAATCTGATAACTTGATCTGCATCACTTTCGATAATTACCTTCTGCAAGTTAGCTAGAACAGCAAACTCAACTGCCAGTAACACCGCTCTTGTTTCAGCTTCAATCGGATTCAAAAACATCTCCTGACATGGTGCCACAACTTGTAAATTTATTATCAGAATCTCTTTCCACCACTGCGCACCCACCTTTAAAATTATCATAAGCAGCATCAACATTAAGTTTCGTCTAGTGAGTGTTTGGTTGAATCCATTTATTTGTCGTGCTCTTTATGTGAGTAACTTGATCATGTTGTTCCTCCACTGGCAAAACAAGAAGAGAGTAATTGAACCTGAACATGGCTTCTTTTTTTTTTTTATTAGAAACATGGCTTCTTTTATTACACAGAATAGACTGGTCTTTGTTATTGAACACCTTGTCATTCCTATTTTACCATAAAACCAACATAATACAGCTACCCCATCTTGAAGATTTCATAATTACCCTTCTCGGCTAACCAGCTTGCAATAATTTGTTTGCTATTAATGCCTATGTACTGCTCCGTTCGACAACCCATAAGAGAGACAAAAAGAGCAGTAACCGCCATGGGGCAATGGAAAAATGTATGCTCCATATCTTCAATGGCTTTGTAATACCCTGTATTTTAGTTATATTTTTTGGGTCGGATTATATCGAAATGGAAACATAGTCACCTTATTAATAATACTCTCACCGTCCCACTATTAAGTGACCTATTTGATTTTAGATTTTGTCCCACTAATAAGTGACTTATATCACTAAACAACGAGATATTTTCAAAATTATCCTTTTACTTTTTTTTTTAATGATAATAATAAAAAAAAATTAGAAAAATAATAAAATACTAACATCAATTACAAAAGGCTAAACAAAGCGGTTGGTTGGTAACCTAGCGACAAGCTGGGCCCCAACTCCTCTTTGAATAGCAACTCCTAATCTATGAATATTTTTTTTGCCAAAACCACTACTAGCGTCATTACTAACTAAACAATTTTTCAGACGCTTGAAAAAACACAAAGTATCTTCACCAAGTTCCCCCAAAGTAGTAAAAGCTAAGACACCCAACCCATGGCCATGAGAAACACACTTGTCCAAATATTTAGTGTGCTTACGAGAAACAACATTAGAAATAGCTTTTCTCGGGACAAAAGATCTAGCACCGTCACCAGTAAAGGGTGATACACCTGTGACATCCATACAAACATCTTGCCCATTATCCCAGTTGAGCACGAGAATATCAGCGGGCTTCAAACCTTTGTCCTTATCTGTCAGGAAACCAGGAGAAACCTCCTTGCGCGCAGGCACACCCGCTTTGTAAAAAATGTCAGCAACAACATCACGAACAATATCTTGTCGAAACTTAGGACCAACATCTTTAGCGCAGTGAAGTGCGTGATCTCCAAAAATGTCCATGGATTTGTTGCAGCTTGGGCATAATCCATTCTCAACAAATAGTGGGATACCGAGGCGATAACAAAGCACAGATCTGAATTGTCTAGGACCGAGGCACTGATTAATCCCACTAATGGGTACATCCAATAGATAATCATGTGCATGTTTGACACGATTACACTGCCACAAAATAGAATATCTTGCAGACATAGAAAACAGGTTGGGGATTTGCTTCTTAACTGCATCAAAGAAAGTCACTTCCATGGAATGCATGGAAAAGGGGGCAGTAACATCAACGCAGTAAGTAGAAGGTAATCCACATACCTGGATAAAGTTCTGAAGAGCAAAATGATAAGTAGGTCCCTTGTCTGTTGGAAAAGAATTACCAAGGATCACCTTTTGCACCGAAGTAGTCTGACTCTGAGAGGCGAGATAACAATAGGTGCTGGTATCAGCCATGGTGTAAATTCCAAGTCCACCGTCTTTGATAGGCAAGGTAGCCAGACGCTGTTGTAAAGTACCAAACCCCGCGTCATCAGCGGTAATAAGTAGTCTCAAATACTTAAGTAAATGATCATCGAAAAGGACCGTGGATGCATGCAGGGCTGCAGGATTGGTAGTACGCAATGCAAAATATAGTCTAGATACACCAGTGCAACTGCGCAGTAATAGCATCTCACTTTGGGGGTCTTTGAGTTTTTTTTATTGCAGACATTAGTTAAACAAAGGTGTTTATAAAAACTATAAGAAATATGCATAATTTGATAGGCATGTTTATATTCGTTACGAGGTGTTTTAAAATGCTTTTCAATTATATGAAGTTTGCGAACATCCGTGGAGTAGTTTGAGAGATAAATCATTTCTAAATTTCACTAGTTATTACCCATAAGAGTATAATTGTAAAAAATACTATTTTCCTTGCTTGCCTTAAAAATTGTGCAAACATAAACTATGTCACTTAATAGTGGGACGGAGGGAGTATGATTTCAGGTGATTTTCCTCTGTTGTGGTTAAAAGTTGAATCAAGCTTGATTTCTAGAACTTCTGGCCCCACCAGAAAATATTTAGACCAATAGGAAATTGTTATACAAAAATTAAAATATATTATAATAATAAACTCTAGAGCTTTGGGTCCTACAGAGAATATTTAGACCAATAGGAAATTGTTTTATAAAATTTAGAATATAATTACGCGGGTTTAAAGTTATCTCAAATCTAAAAAACCGCACGGGCTATGTAAGTTTAAGACTAGGACAACCAATCTGATCCCATGCAACGCACGGGAGCACATCTAATTAGTTTTAATAATTAAATAAAAAATGAGAGAAAAATGAAAAGACAAATATATAAATAGAGAAAATATTATTAAGGTTTTATATACCTAAAAGTTTAGAAAAAAAGAATTTTAGAAGTTAGAAATCAAAAGGCTAGGAGAAAGAAAAAGAGATGGAGATATAGGTTTTTGTTTAGAGAAGAAAGCTATGGAGAGGAAGAAGATGAATTGGAGCCAGGGTTTTTGAGGAGAAATTCTAATTAGGAAAATCATTGGAGAATCAAAGGAATTAAGGTAGAATGTGAAACCCTTTCTCTTTAGGTGTTTTATTTGGTGTTTATTTTATATGATTTTGTATTGTTATGATTCAATAATTTATTTGAAATAAATGTGTACCTCTTGTTGATGACCAAGCATCTATTATTGATATAAAACATGATTAAGCAATGTAAATTCACCGTTAAATGTTTGTTTGAATTTGAGTGATATTTTCTGAAATTCTGGACAGTTTCGATTTGTTGTGATTTTGATGTTCTTAGGAAGTATTAATGATGTTAAAACGATTTGAGGTCTTAACAAAAGTTGTAGATAAATGTCTTATCTTTCATTATGCTCTGGATTTGCTTAATTTCAGGTTTTTATGAATTTATCATGAATTGTTTGGTAAAGACATGTAATCTGTCCAGTTTTTAGGATGTCATTGTAAATTCATTATATTTTGATTGAGCCTTTAGTTTAATGTGAAATTTGGATATGTTATACACGATGGTGTCAGGAATGTTCCATAACATTTTGAGGTAGATCGGACATAGTTATCAACTGAAATGCATAATGTAATATGGCTGCATTTAAATGCTTGAAAGAAATTCATGTTCATAAGCCATGGTTGCTTGTGTTGTTTGTAAAAACGATTTATAAAAGGAAATGAGTTCATGTTTTTCCGTTATATGGAATATTGTTTCATGCTAATAGCGGGTAATGATCCCCGAGAGTTAAATGGGTAATGATCCCATGGGAACTTGTGTTTCCCGACCATCGATGGCGGCTGTCCGTGCCGGTAAACGATGGGTGGTGTACGAACCAAGGTTTTAGTACTGTGAACGAAACGGGTAATGATCCTCGGGAGCAAATGGGTATGATCCCCATAGGAACTTTTGTTCCTGACCATCGATGGAGGCTGTCTGTGCCGATAAACGATAAGTGGGTGTACGAACCAAGATTTTCGTACCGTGAACTCATGGTTTGAGGTGACTTATAAATATGTGAATAATGTGTTCGGAATCTAAATTAAATGAGTTGTTGGAAACAAAATCGGTGTTATAAACTCATTTATGAAATTCAAATGGATGAATTGTTGTATGAATTGATGAGTTGAATCCTAAATGGATGTTTTGATAAATGATTTGTTGATATTAATATAAATGTTGTGAACTCATGGCTTGTTAGTGACAATATTAATTTGTGAATCGTGTGTTGAAATCTCTATTGAATGATTAGTGGAAACCTTATCGGTTTTATGAACTCAAGCATTGAAATACGAATTGAAGTATTTGTAGGAAACATTAATAATGTTGTGAACTCACCTGCGAAATATATTTCAATGAACTGTTGAACTCAAGTGTGAACTTAAATGGATGAATCGTGAATTGATGTATTAAATCCAAAATGGATGATTAGTTGACAAAAATAATGGTATTATGAACTCATGTTTGGTTAGTGAAAATGTTAATATGTGAATGATGTGTTGAAACTTAAATGGATGATTTGTTGGCAATAATATTGGTATTGTGAACTCATGATTGAACATATAAATTGAATATATTCGTAGAAGTTGCATTGTATTTCTTATTGTATGTTATTCCTTCATAAAATGTTTTTGTTTCCGCATCTTTATAGAATAGGGGTGCATTCTATTGAGCTGTCATCTCACCCTAATTGACATCCTTGCAGATTTATCAGAGTGGCGCAGCGAAAGCTAGGAATGAGTAGCTTAGTCATTGAATTATTTTACTGCATTGCTTAAAATGAAGTTTGAAATAATATATTTGGTTGAAAATGTTTTTAAAGATAATTAATGGATTTATATGCTTCGGTTTATGTTATGTAAAGTTACAACTATGTTTTGTGCAAAAGTAAATTAGCAAAATAAAAATAAAAATGTATGCATTAAGTCTCTTTCCGACCCGTAACGCTTCGAGTTCGGATCTCCATATAGGTTTGACCCTGGTCCGGAACTCGGGGTGTTATAAGTTGGTATCAGAGCTCTAGGCTTTAGATCTTGAATGGGACCGTAAATAAATTGCTTCGTATGTTGTTATGCATGCTTGTCTGATTTGAGTGTTGTATTGCTTGCTTCATCATAATAGTTGACTTTGTGTAACTCATGTGAACTGTTCATTTTGCGCTGGATTGAATTGTCGTGTTGTTTACTATTTTATTTATATTATGTGAATATTTAGGTTTACGTATTTTATAAATTTCGGGACGAAATTTCTTTTAAGGGTGGTAGAATGTAATACCCTGTATTTTAGTTACTTTTTTTTGGGTCGGGTTATACCGAAATGGAAATATAGTCACCTTATTAGTTTTAATAATTAAATAAAAAATGAGAGAAAAATGAAAAGACAAATATATAAGTAGAGAAAATATTATTAAGGTTTTATATACCTAAAAGTTTAGAAAAAAAGAATTTTAGAAGTTAGAAATCAAAAGGCTATGAGAAAGAAAAAGAGATGGAGATATAGGTTTATGTTTAGAGAAGAAAGCTATGGAGAGGAAAAAGATGAATTGGAGCTAGGGTTCTTGAGGAGAAATTCTAATTAGGAAAATCATTGGAGAATCAAAGGAATTGAGGTAGAATGTGAAACCCTTTCTCTTAAGCTGTTTTATTTGGTGTTTATTTTATATGATTTTGTATTGTTATGATTCAATAATTTATTTGAAACAAATGTGTACCTCTTGTTGATGATCAGGCATCTATTATTGATATAAAACATGATTAAGTATATCTTGTTAAAATTTGAGAATTTTCCAATGTGAATTCACCGTTGAATGTTTGTTTCAATGTGAGTGATATTTTCTGAAATTCTGGACAGTTTCGATTTGCTGTGATTTTGATGTTCTTAGGAAGTCTTAATGATGTTAAAATGATTTGAGGTCTTAACAAAAGTTGTAGATAAATGTCTTATCTTTCATTAAGCTCTGGATTTGCTTAATTTCAGGTTTTTATGAATTTATCATGAATTGTTCGGTAAATATATGTAATCTGTCCAGTTTTTAGGATGTCATTGTAAATTCATTATATTTTGATTGAGCCGTTAGTTTAATGTGAAATTTGGATATGTTATATAAAATGGTGTCAGGAATGTTCCATAAATTTTTGAGGTAGATCGGACATAGTTATCACCTGAAATTCATAATGTAATATGGCTGCAGTTAACTTGTTTGCATAAATTCTTGAAAGAAATTCATGTTCTTAAGCCATGGTTGCTTGTGTTGTTTGTAAAAAAGATTTATAAAAGGAAATGAGTTCATGTTTTTTATTTAGATGGAATATTGTTTCATGCTAATAGCGGGTAATGATCCCCGAGAGTTAAATGGGTAATGATCCCCATGGGAACTTGTGTTTCCCGACCATCGATGGCGGATGTTCGTGCCGGTAAATGATAGGTGGTGTACAAACAAAGGTTTTCGTACTATGAACGAAATGGTTAAAGATCCCCGAGAGTAAATGGGTATGATCCCCATAGGAACTTTTGTTCCTGACCATCGATGGAGGTTGTCTGTGCCGATAAATGATAGGTGGGTGTACGAACCAAGGTTTTCGTACCGTGAACTCATGGTTTGAGGTGACTTATAAATATGTGAATAATGTGTTCGGAATCTAAATTAAATGATTTGTTGGAAACAAAATCGGTGTTATGAACTTATTTCTGAAATTCAAATGGATGAATTATTGTTGTGAATTGATGAGTTGAATCCTAAATGGATGTTTTGATAAATGATTTGTTGATATTAATATAAATGTTGTGAACTCATGGCTTGTTAGTGATAATATTAATTTGTGAATCTTGTGTTGAAATCTCTATTGGATGATTAGTGGAAACCTTATCGGTTTTATGAACTCAAGCATTGAAATACGAATTGAAGTATTTGTAGGAAACATTAATAATGTTGTGAACTCACCTGTGAAATGTATTTCAATGAACTGTTGAACTCAAGTGTGAACTTAAATGGATGAATTGTGAATTGATGTATTAAATCCAAAATGGATGATTAGTTGACAAAAATAATGGTATTATGAACTCATGTTTGGTTGGTGAAAATGTTAATATGTGAATGATGTGTTGAAACTTAAATGGATGATTTGTTGGCAATAATATTGGTATTGTGAACTCATGATTGAATATATTCGTTGAAGTTGCATTGTATTTCTTATTGTATGTTATTCCTTCATAAAATGTTTTTGTTTCCGCATCTTTTGAGAATAAGGGTACATTCTATTGAGTTGTCATCTCACCCCAATTGACATTCTTGCAGATTTATCAGAGTGGCGTAGCGAAAGCTAGGAATGAGTAGCTTAGACCGTCTGCAGTGGGCGACCAAGAGTAAAAATTTGGTCTGCAGCAGAGCCGTAGTGGGACGGAGTAAAGACCAAATCGAAGACCATACCAAATTTCCAGACCAAATTTGGTCTGCGACCAAGACTAAACTTAAATTTAGTCGGGCGTTTATATAAACTGCGCTTCTAAACATGCGTTTGTAAAGTCTCCGCTTGAAGTCAAGCGTTGGTAATGTCTGCATCCCGCACTCGGGCGTAGTTAAAAAGTACGCCCCAACTGGGCATTTTTATAATGTGCGCTTCATCGGGCGTAGGTGAAGATAACGCCTCCAGTGGGACGTTAATAAAATGTGCGCGCGGGTGAGGCGGTTATATAGTCCACGCCTGTTGAGAGGCGTTATTATAGTTTACGCCCACTAAGAGGCGTTGATAAACTCCATGCCTACTAAGAGGCGTTGATAAATACCACGCCTACTAAGAGGCGTTGATAAAGTTAACGCCGCATTTTTTTTTTTTTCAAATTTATTACGATAATCCTGGTTTTTATACCATTGGTGATTTTTTGAACCTTGCAGAAAAATCGACCGTTTTAATTTTTTGAATCTTGTGTTTGCCAGATATTTTGGAATGTTGGGAATTTTAAAGATTTAATCGTGTATATATAAAGCTGAATTCCTTCATCGTATTCCCACAGCTCTCTATCAGAACAATAACAAGAAAATATATCAGTATTAGTTCCATTTTCCAATCAAATCATTTACAACTTTTACGGTATTGCTACCAATGGCACCACGAAGAGAACCAACAAAGACGAGCACCACGAGGTCCCAATTTTACGACAGTTGAAGACGTAACGATGTGTAAAATTTATTTAGCAATATCTCAAGATCCGGGTGTTGGAACTGATCAATCAGCGGAGGCGTTGTGGACTCGTATCAAGGATGATATTGAAGTTCATTTACCGGATGCTCCAGAGCGGACATGGAGTTCATGGCAAAAACGATACCAAGAAATAAGTAAAGATGTGTCTTTGTTTTCTGCAAAAGAGGCAGAAGTGGACGGTGAATATCATACCGGATGGGGTCCGGAAACAAGGGTAAGTATTCTCCATATTGCTAAACCATTATTTTATCATATTCAAACGCAACTAAACTTAATTTTTTTTTTAAGAAAATGAACAGATTGAAGAAATTAAAAAGCGTTTTAAGGAATGCAACGATGGAAAAAAATTTAGGCACGAAGAATGCTACCCAATTGTCATAGAAAATATAAAATACAATCGTCGATCGACTTTTGTATTCGATCGACGCACGATTTGGATAGTTATGAGAATAACGAGGTAGATGGGGATGGACGGCAAACAACAATTCCAGATGAGACCGGTACCTCAATGGATAAGGGTGATATAGAGAACACATATCTCCGTCAGTTGGGGAAAAAAGCAGCAAAACGATTGAAGAAAATAGGGAGAGAAAAATCCAATGTCCAAGAGGAATTAATGGGAATAATTATTAAAGAACAACAAAATTTCAATACTCATTACCAAGCACAATCAAAATTCAAGATGGAACAAAGAGCAGCCGAGTTTGCAGCTAAACAAGCAGAACAAGCGGCCAAAATAGCCAAACAAACTGATGACGACGAATTTCGCATAATTATGATGGATCTCGGAAAATTGGATGAGGTACAACAAGAGTACTTCAAACTTCGCAGGGCGGACATAGTTCATAATAGAAGAAACCAATCTTAATAGAAAATCATATTAGTAATTTAAAATAATATTTAAATTAGTTGAGTTATTATTAGTAGTATAAATGTTCATGTCATGAACATTTTGAGATTGTTGTAAGGACTATCCATCGTCTAGGTATTTTGTCAGTTTTTAAATATTTCGTTGATGTAACCGGGATTGGTGTGGTTAAAGATAAAAAATATCATATTCAATTCTACTCTAACCAATCAATGCATAAATCCATTTATTATTAGCGAAAGGTAAGATACAAATAAAATGCAAAATACAATTATTCATTCCCATATTCTAACCATAAATGTTTGATCAAGTCATCCCGCAAACGAATATGCGCATCTTTGTTCTGCAATGCACGTCGGCGTTGCGCTGCTCTAATTTGGGAAAACTCGTCACTATTGCCTCTTAATATATTAACCGGTGCTGGGTTACTTCGTTGTTCATAAACATGTGTCCAGTCACCGGGTAGACGCTCATCCTCGACTATCATATTATGTAAGATTATACAGGTTTTCATAATATAGGCAAGCACATCCGGGTTCCACATTCTTGCAGGTTGTTTGATGATTCCGAATTGTTGTTGTAGTACACCAAATCCCCGTTCTACATCTTTTCTTTCCCCCTATTGCATCGATGTAAATAATACCTTCTTCCTACCGACCGGATGTTTAATGGCCATAATAATAGTAGGAATCTCTGGGTAGATGCCATCTCCTAGATAATACGGAATATCATATGAATGTCCGTTTACCTCGTAGCTCACTGGTGGTGCTTTACCTATTACAATACTTCGAAAAACATATGAACGATTCATAACATTAATATCGTTGTTAGACCCGGGCATACCAAAAAATGCATGCCAAAACCATAGATCATACGATACCACCGCCTCCAAGACGATACTTTCGCTCCCCTTATACGCCGTGTAAGCCCCTGATTCTGCCGACGGACATTTATCCCATTTCCAGTGCATGCAATCTAGGATACCGAGCATCCCTGGAAATCCACGGTCTTTGTTCTGCTTAAGCAACAATTCAACATCACCAGCCGTTGGTTCACGCAAATATTCTTTCCCATACACATTAACAATCGTCTTACAAAACCTACGTGTTGCTTCCAAAACAGTCGATTCTCATATGCGTAAGTACTCATCTATTGCATCTGCCGCACATCCATAAGCTAACATTCGTACTGCTTCCGTGACTTTTTGATGAGGGTTCAATCCTAAAACTCCGCATGCATCCGGCTTTTGAAGAAAATATCTTTCGGCATTGGTAACACCTTCGACTATTCGGTTAAACAATTGTCGACGCATCCTAAATCTTCTTCGGAAAACATTGGGTGGTTGGTTTGGGAACGGAGCAAAATAGTCGCTATATAGAAGTTCTGCTCCTGCCACACGATCTCTAGGTATTTTGATACGAGTTTGAGGCCATTTTGAATTGGAAACCAGGACTCCCAAACTAACGGCCATGTTATTTTGCATAATTGCTATTGCATCGTCATCGGACGAATAAAAACTACTATTAGAAGAAGAAGAAGAAGAAGAAGAAGAAACAGAAGAGCAAGAATGAATGAGTCGTATTCTCATATTCTTCCATTACTTTCAAAGAAGACGGAGATTGTGGTGGATACATTACAATGGCTCATATCATTAATTTATAACCAATATCCAAGAACAATATAAATATATAAAATATAAACTGTTTTTCTAGTAATAGAATCTTTTCCAAAAAGCAAAAGTGAATGCCGGTGACATGATATGACTACACTCTGTACATACTGGCAACTCAATAGACTTGAGTGGACTACAAAATGACTACACTCTGTTATAGGCATCTGCAACTCAATAGACTTCGATGTAAAAAAACTTAACCATTATTCATATCCGTATCCGAAGACGTGGCTCGGGGTGGCATAAAAGGCATCTGCATTCTTGGAGTGGTATTGACTGAAGAACCTGATCCTTGTGTCATACTTGTCCAAAGTTGGGGTGGCATTGTTTGGGAAAACGAACCATATCCAAGTTGGGGTTGGAAATTGTGCGGGGTACGAAATAGAGATAGCTGTTGTTGCAAATCCGTGTTCAAAGTGTTCATCCTTTCTATTTCTTCTTCTTTCGCCAAAATAATGTCCACCCTCTCTTTAGTTTGTTTTAACGTAAACTGGCGGAATTGTTGAATAAAATCAGCATTTTCTTGAAATAAGGTGTAAGCATCGTGCTGTCAAAATAAAATATAAATACATAAGACAATTATAAAAATACAAAATTACAAAATATACAATAAAATGGATATTGGTACACTTACGTGGGATAATAGGTGCGGAGGAGGGATAGGTACATGTTCAGCTGGTTGATCAATTGTGTTTGTATACACATCACCGACATACCCATATGTTTGGGCTTCCCAACAAGGATGAGTCACATAGTCTCTGTAGTTAGTTACCTTTCTCCAAGATCTTGTAAATATGTATCATAATCTTTGACAACTTGCACTATCTCTGTTGCATCGACCTCACCTTCCCTTTTTAGGCGTTCTGCTTGAAAATTCCCAATATCACCAATAATTGTGTGTAGTTTTATGGGAAGAGCAAAAGTATAATGGTTTTGCCTCCAACACCGTTCTCCGAGGTACATGTTATGCTGTACAAATAGAAATATCATGCGTATGTTATTTACTAAATAATATGTCTTATTAACAAAATAAAATTTTATTATTAACTCACAATGCCCATGTACGAAAATATATATCTCGAGTCTGATAGCCTCACAGCCGTGCTTCCCATATCAGATGCAAGGACTTCTCTGTATGATTCCCATGTGCGCCATGTCACTTGTTCAGCAGTAAGCTTACTCAGTAAATCCCTACAACGGAAAATATCATTTGTATTCTTCGGTACATTCCATTTAGAAGATACAGGCCATTTAGAAGCTACAACAGATAGTTGTTCTTCATTCAAGCGAGAAAGGTCAGGTCGACAAATGCCCGGGTATTCATACCCCCAAAACTACTCCATCAAAATAATTCAACAAGTTAATAACTTCTAAAAAAAATTAAGAACGACAGGGAGATCAAAAAAATAGATAAAGATAATACCTCTAAGATTTGGAATGGACCGCATAATTCCTTTTGTCTCCTCCCAGACAAACGGAGTGATGCATACAATTTAGAAAAAGCCGCACCACCCCATTCAAACGTGGACACTATATCTAGATCTTCAAAAGCAGCTAACCATCCAGCATCTATGTAGGTATTTGCATTCGAAAAGAAGAAATGTCCCAACACACACATGAAAAAGGCTATTGCTACTCTATGAGACAGAGTGCTATCATTTTCAGCGGCAACCAACTTCTCTTCTGAGAAATAAGAGCTTAAATATTTAATTGTAATTGAATTTGAAACCCACGAAGTAGCTTTCGGACACGTCGTTACATCTTGGATATCCGGAAAAATATGCTCACGAACAAATTCAAATTGGTACTTCCCAGAATTGTATGGAACGTCAATCCCTTCACCAATACTCAGTCCAGTCAACATGAGCCAATCTAGGGGGTGAATCCCATCTCACCAAATGGGAAGTGAAAAGTGTTTGTTGTATCCCAAAACCGCTCAACAATATAATCAACCATCGAATGCTGGGTTTCACTACATTGTATGCTCAATAAACTTTGTCATCCCGCTTTTTCGATAATATATTTAGCTCTAGGACAGTGTTGGGAAATAAATTGGTAGTGATGAATTACCTTTGCCAAACTTCCACGATGTTGATACTTCAATTGTTGCTCCCCTGAAAATGTGATGTCCTGGGTAGCGTGTGGTTTATCATCTTGCAAGATAGGAAACCTCCTAAACGGGAATATCAACCTCCTTTATTTTACCAGTAGAGATTAAGTTATAATCCTCTTCGGCTACACATTTCTTTTCTTATTCGTCTTGACGCGACCATTGAACCGCGCTGTGAATCGGTTCAACATCTATGCACATTTACAAACACATAAGAGAGATGCTATTTCAATTAAAATTAACCAACCATCGTTATTCCTAAATTTAAACATAAAAAAAAAATAACAACTGTGTTATATGAATTTAAAGGTGTGGTTTTGTGTAAACATATGACTAGTTCATATAACATATATCAATTCCCAAAATACTGAATTTGTTTCAATAACCAAATAATCGAACTCGTTAATTCAAATTTCATATAACAAATTTCAATAACCAAATTTATGCAACGGTTTCTATAAATTTAAAAATAAATTGACATTTCAATAACCAAATTATAACCACAGCAAACTTATAAAAACCAACCAATTTGGGCAACATCATGATGAACGTAATATAAACAAATTAAAAACCAACTAATTTAAAAAAAATTGTTAACCCACATACTAGCCATATCAAATTACCTAATTTTAACAAACTTAAAGCTACAAATAATTAATCGACAGAAAAAAAGAACAGAAAATTACCTGTTGTTTTACCCAGATGCTGAGGTAGGCAAGAACGTCGGTAAAAAAATATTCCCGTACCTGCTGCTCACTGTTAGCCGAACTGGTTTTGGGAGGTAGAAAGAAAGAGGTAGAAAAGAATAGAAGACGACGGATAAAATTAGGGTAAAAAACAACACGTGGGATGTACGTGGCTGTTTATTGTGCGGCTGGGTGTATAAAATTACGCGTGCGAAAAAATGGTGTGGAGGGGCGGTAAGTATACAAACGCGCGACTCAGGCGTGGCTGAAGTGTACGCCTCATGAGGCGTTGAGTTTATAACCGCCTCATGTCAAGCGTTAAGTATATGAACGCCCCATGATGCGTTGAATTTATATGCGCATGATGGTGGTGCGTGTAGTTTACCTACGTGGGATGTACGTGGTTGTTTATTGTGCGGCTGGGTGTATAAAATTACGCGTGAGAAAAAATGGTGTGGAGGGGCGGTAAGTATACAAACGCGTGACTCAGGCGTGGCTGAAGTGTACGCCTCATGAGGCGTTGAGTTTATAACCGCCTCATGTCAAGCGTTAAGTATATGAACGCCCCATGAGGCGTTGAATTTATATGCGCATGATGGTGGTGCGTGTAGTTTACCTACGCCTCACCAGGCGTTTGGTTAAGTGACCGCACCATCTCCAGGCATTGAGTTTACGTGCGCCCGTCCTCAAGCGTATTCTATAACACCGCACCACGTCGCGCGTTATCTTTATCTACGCTAGAACGGGGCGCAATTTATATCAACGTTCACAGAACAGGTGTAGAGTATATGTACGCTTGACAAAATTAGTCGTCCACCACTACGTCTAAACCCATACTAAACCCATTTATGGTCTTTTTTTTTGGTCTTTGGTCGTGAAGTTTACTCGCCCTGCTGCAGACGCTCTTAGTCATTGAATTATTTTATTGCATTGCTTAAAATGAAGTTTGAAATAATATATTTGGTTGAAAATGTTTTTAAAGATAATTAGTGGATTTATATGCTTCGGTTTATGTTATGTAAAGTTACAACTATGTTTTGTGAAAAATTAAATTATCAAAAATAATAATATGTATGCATTAAGTCTCTTTCCGACCCGTAACGCTTCGAGTTCGGATCTCCATATGGGTTTGACCCTGGTCCGGAACTCGGGGTGTTACAGGCTTCCCTACACAATCTGGACTCTTGGTTGGTACCATTAACATGCTTCTCTAGATTTTTAAATAGAGCTAACCCATCATGTAATACTCTCCAGATAAAAATGTGGATTTTTGGTGCTAGATCTTTAATTTTCCAAAAATATTTCCAAGGGAAACTATCACTAGAGTTGATTGAATAACTAGGTTCTTTTTCTTTAAGCGTTTTGATAAAATATTTGCACGAAAACATACCGTTTCGGTGAGGTTTCCAGATGAGTTTATCTTCAATCTCCTTAATTGCATCTGGCAGATAGATGTTCCAAATCTGAGAAGCCGAATGAGCTTGAAACAATTGATTAACCAGATTTGTGTTCCATCTGGTAGGTTCTTAGAGGATAAGATCAGAGACTTTGTGTATGTTACCACTGGTAGTGTTTTATTTAAGCTCATCTCTGCAGTTGGTATGGTTGTTGATCCAAGGGTCTTTGGTAATCTGAATATGTTCTCCATTACCCACAATCCACATGCATCCCTCCTTCAAATCGTCTCTACACTCCGTAATAGATTTCCAAGTTGAAGATGCTTCTTGAATTTGTTGTAGCTTACCAAAAGTACTTATCTCTGAAGTACTTAGTAATAAGCATGTAAATGCTACATTTTATACCCATGTTTATATTAGCTAGGATACAATATTTTAGTGTTTTTGTAGAAAATACAAGTGAATTCGATCATCCAACGAATAAACAGCAAAATGTGAGACTTATTGGTATTTGCGACGAAAATGGCAAAATGTGGTTGGCCTGGTATCTCCATGTATCAGCAACGGATCGCGGTCGTATGCGTCAAAAATAATTACACTTTCTTACTACTCAAAATATAAATATAGCAAGGGCAAGAAAGGATCGTTCCCACATAGAGGTCTAGGTTGTCGTTTGTTTTGGTTTCCTATAAGCAATAAAGGGGGATTTTCTGATTTTTATATATTAAAATAAAATAAAAGCAAAACAAAGAAAAGTAAACAAATAAATAAATTCAAAGATGTAAAGATATTGGTTAAGGATTTCGTTTTCATTCACTAACATGCTCTTGTCATAATAACTAGAATTGAAATTTAATCTCTCATTATCAAAGGCCCTAGGATACCTTGATCGTAAGAATATCCCGCTGATTCCCTCTTGTCATCAACAAACACATTAAAAGATGCGAGTATGAGTTCTATCTAAGAGAACAAACTAACGTGTAAAATCACTAATCAAGTTTAATTCCCTAGATGCATTAAGTTCTATGAAATCAGGCCAATCAAAGCAATCGAACGTGGAAAGCGCACTAATTCAATTTAACAAAGGTTATGATTCACTTGTGACTACTAAGATGTATCACTACAAGCAATATTCACAATTATGCTACTTGCAATCAGAAATTTATCACTTTTGCGTATAATAAATTCTAATCTAGCAATAGATATGAAAACATACTCAATCGATTCTAGACTCGACCAAACAAGCATTCAAATCATATAACAATGTTAATAGTGAAACATAAACGATAATATTGAGACAAAACTAATATATTAAACAAGGATTCATGTTATGTGAAATCAACTTTATCCATAACCAAATGAAAACTAGGTACTCATATTCATGGAGTTCATAACAAGAATGAAGAGAAAACCTATCATGTTTCTAAACCCTAGAAAACAAAAGTAGAAGGGAAGATTATATATATCCCCTCAAAAGTATATGTTTCTCCTTTTTTTATATCCTCTGACTTGCCAAACCTTTGTAAGTATAATCTGCACGTCCAACACCTTCATAGGCTAGCATGTGAACACTAGAGCCCAGCCCAAATCCACCTGAGTTAGTTACTGGATTGGTAAGTCAATTCACGTGACTCCGATTCAGCTATAGTTCTATCTGTTTGGCATGTTTCCGGCCATAATTTCAAGCCATTCTTTCACTCATTGCATCTGTATCAATCCTAGAATCTACTCATACCCATTAGCTTCAATCACTTCCTGCATCAGTATCAGCCCACAGAAAACATCAACACATTGCTACAGCAATGCAAACTACAACTTCTTAAACCTCGGTGGCATTGGTTCTGTCTTCTCTTGCTTATCTCACAGTTGAGTCTTCACCATCAATACCAGCTGCAACTCTCAGCACGAACCACTTGGTACCCTTCTATGCATAGCTAGCCACTTTTCCTTTTCTACTGCAATCACCACCTGCAGCTAACCATTTCATTGTCTTCTTGTACACCATCTGATACAACAACATACCCATACAGCATATACCCTGCAGCTCCCAACGGCTACGATTGCATCAAAAAAGCAAAACACAAATCATTGTTCTTCTCAGCTACACAAACTCCTCCTGCAAATCATTCCTACAGAATTCCTTCATCTGCACTTCCATCTCGCCAAGATCTATCCACAGCAAACACCACTACTCACACCTCCATCTCACAGACTTTAACAAAACACCAAAACCCATGGATAACACCTCTCTTCCTTGAGCTCAAATTCCACCAAATCAACCATTGTGCATCACAGACCCAAGACAAGGCAAGTTACGGCTCTTTAAACTCAGCCACTAACCCAACAAATTGCACCATCAATGTGTGTGCACTGACATACTTCAACAGCTCCACAATCTCACCTGCAATGTCCTACAAGCATTAGTGATTGTACAACCATAATTCTGTCCAAAATTCCAGCCTTTCTGAGCCAACTCCCACTGCAACACAATCTGCAGCATAGCCTCATCGACACAATACCATCAGAACCTTAGGTCATTCTATTTTTTGCGTTTCTACTACACATATCTTCTCCATTTCCTTCCACCAACTGCGACAATAGCAGCCTGAACCCTAACAATAATCCACTCATCTTGCCAGAAATGCCATGAGCACATGTACTGCATTTGTTCACTCCCTTGGTAACTTAAACCACCACGAATTCGAATGACATAACCCAAGACCAACAGAAACTCTACCAGCTCCATCATGTTCATAACCTGTAGAATAATCCACTAGCTCCTTGGAAAATACGCATTCAACTGCCAGTCACCATTCTTTACCGAGTAATCACATCCAACTAGCAGATCGAGCTCAAAGCATCATCAGTTGAAGCTCCTCTCTCAAAAAATTCTTCCCTCACAGTTCCAACCTTTTCGCCTGACATTACGATTAGTATGTGAGCATCATCAGTACCTTTCGGCTTACTTACAACAACAAATATCTCATTAACAATCATTCACAACATTGTAGTTGCAGGAAATCCCACACTACACCCTTGTTAAGATTTTACAATATTCAACTCATAATTGAAGATTAAAAACGACACTTATCATTTAAATATCTGAAATGTTTACAGAAATCTCAATTACAACTATTCTCTCGAAGTTTGTCTCTCCTCAAGACTTTCTCAACTCTCAAAAATACATCACCCTTCTCTGAATCTATTGGAACCCTTTATATAGGAAATTACATAGTGGATGACAGCTAAGTTTTCCTTTTATTTCAGATTTACTCTGTGATCTTATCGCGATAGTTATAATGTTTATTATCGCAAGTTTTATAACCATCGCAAGACAAACATGCTTTTCATGTGTTTCTTCAATCGTTAGGTATTACGTCATTCTTTAAGCTTATTCTGTGACACCCATCAAGCGTTGTCGAAGAACTCGCGATTAGGCTCGCAGAAATGTCATTAATTTCACAGACGCATTGTTGTAGCGATATTCTGATCCTACATTTTGCCTCTTCTCATGTCTTCTTCATAAAGTGGAGAAGATATGAGAATCTCCAATTCTTCATAACGCTCGCAGCTTCCTTTCTTTCCACATTTTCTTCTCGACAAGACTCCGTAAATTTAGCTTAACCGCCTACACGTGTTATAAATTCTTCTTTTTAATACACGTCTTCTACTCAATGGGTCCCCCCCCCTTTTGCCTATAAAAGGTAGAGTTTGGTTATAGATCTATTTTTCTTCTTTTTCTTTTCTATCTTCTTCATCTGTTTGCTTTGTTTTCTGTCTGCAACTCTTCTCCTTCTTCATATTCATCTGCTACTGCTTTAATGGAGTCATCAAGGTATGTGTTTCAATTATGATATTTGTTTGAACCAATTTTATTCATGTTTTCCAACCTTCTCTGTTTGATTCTTCATAATTCCCACATCATGTTTTCTCTTCAGTGGAACTACTCCTAACGCTCAGTCCGCAACTCAAAACCCTAATCTTCGTAAAATGCCAACTGACAATAAAAGGAGTTCTGCGAATAATAAGGTAGTAAGAAACACATTCTATTTCTTAATAAAAATATTGTTGCCTCTGTTTATTATCTAAGTTATTATCGCAGAATGACGAGAATATCGCTA
Source organism: Papaver bracteatum (assembly GCA_023529315.1). Classification (NCBI taxonomy): domain Eukaryota; kingdom Viridiplantae; phylum Streptophyta; class Magnoliopsida; order Ranunculales; family Papaveraceae; genus Papaver; species Papaver bracteatum. The sequence goes on along the minus strand of JAJJWX010004416.1, from coordinate 144,588 downwards.
AACCTCACAAAAGATCTCGCCATGCTAAAAATCTTGAGGCTGACATTATCATTCCCAAGTTGACATTAGCGAGAGCCATTCCCACATCCTCACAATTGAATCCTCCTTCTTCCATCTGCGAGAATATCGTTACCAACATCTCTTTCTCCGCTGACCTTTTAACAAATGAGTCTCCCAAAATTGCTGTCAACGAAATTCCCACCAGTCCATTATTACCTTCAACTGTTACCTTCCTAAAAACTCCTCCATCTAATGATGCAACCATTACCAATGATTTAAACCTTCAACTCGCCATTATTACCACTTTACCTTCTACACCTCTTCCCTCATCCAAAGAAATACCAGTAGAGGTTGATGCTGCTTTTGGGGTTTTATCTAATATTTTAGATGATGCTAGGAAATCCTCTACTGATCCTTTCAAACATGTTGTTTGCGATACTTTAATCAAATATTTTGGTTCTGATCGCACTATCTCGTGAGTGTCTTTAGAAAATGAAATTGAAGTTCTGAAGAGAGATCTCCAAGCCAAAACTTCTGAATGCGATATTCTTAATCACAAACTTCGCAACTCTTTGCTTGATTGCGATAATCTTCGCAGAAAAAATGACGAACTGAAAGGTACAATTTTCCTTCCTCTATCTTTTTGTTTTATATTCTAGCAAGTTTTCATTTTCTCTGTACTTAAATTTCTTTCTTAAATTCTTGGCTTGTATATTTAGTTTTAAATCGGAATCGATTCATTGAGAGAATTAAATTTGAATCCATCGCTGAAGAAGCTCGTGTTGAAAAAGATTCTTGGATGGACCAGTTTAATAGATTAGATAATCTCTACACGTATTCGGTTGATCAAATAGATAATCTCACTAATGAGAATAATCAATTATCACAAAGCCAAAATTTATTAAATAACGAGATTACTCGCCTCTCATATTTGTTAACCAAAGCTAATTTGGCGATAAAATCTTTGTCAGACGAAAATAGAACTTTATCTCAATAAAAGCATAAATTCTCAAGCTTGATGGCGATTTCCTCGCAACAATTGAGTAATCTTCAGAGAGTATGTGATAATCAAGAGCAATCCCTTCGTTCCCTTAAGAATGAGCTCAAGGAAATAATTGAATCATCCGCCGCTGAGAAGGATAAACTTATCAAAGGTAGACTAACTCTTAGTTTAAAGGCCAACAAGCTTCAAGACCAGTATTCCCAACTAAGAGAATCTTATTCTTTACTCGCAAAGAAAAACTCATATCTCCTTTCCAAAGAAGAAAAGATAAAATCTCGCCTGAAGGGTATAGTTGGGGATAAATTTGACGACGCCATGAATCAATGGGAGAAAAGTTGTTTATCATTAATTCAAAATTTAATTTCGCAAAAAGAAGGTAGTCATTTAGACTATCTTGACTATTAATTTTTCAATTTAATTTTTCCACTATTCTTCTTGTGAGATCTGAATATTTTCTTGTCATTTTTGTTTTTCGCAGAATCTGAAAGAAGCCTTCATTCTACCGTTTCTGAACTGACTGATAAATTGGATAGAGTTCGCAAAGAAAATAGGATTCTCACTTCTGATCTTGTTAAATCTCGCTACCTGGCAGAGAGAAGATATGATTATCTTGAATACTTCAAGAATATTGAGATTAGAAACCGTGACAGAGGTTTCCTTCGCAAGGTTCATCTTAGTGCTGAAGTTCTTATGAACGACATCCTGATTTCCCAGTCTCTTCCTCCTGTATCTGTTCTTCCTTTAGAAGTTGAAGATGATGAAGTTCCTCTTCCCATGGACAAGGATTTAGAATATGTAAGTAGTGAAGAAGATACTACTCGAGAAGATAATGAAAAAAATACTTCTCAGGAGAACCCAAAAAACCCTCCTAAAGAAGTAACTACAGGTGGTGAAGCAATTGTTGATGAAGAACTAAAATAAGGAGAAACTCTCAATGAGAAGAATGTTGGCAAAGCTGATAATACTGGCAAAGATAATGAATCTGGCGAGACCAATGCTGAACCTTGAGCTTTACTTTTGTTTTCTTTTCTTTCCTTTTTCTTGCGAGCAATGTAACTTTGGAATTCAACCTTTACTTCTTTTATTTTGAATATTCTCAAGGAAGATAATGATATTTTGTTTATTAACTCCCCTATTTGCCCCTCATTATCTTTCTTGAAACGATTAGTTACTTCTCTTACCTTCTTTTTGCGAGTTGTGTTGCTATATTACTTGCGAAATTATGAATGAGTTTTTGATGTGATGGAGACTACGATATGGCTGTGATATTTTCTTCAAATAATCCCGTTTTGCGATTCTGAATAACATTTTTGAAAAAATCTAAAGGAATCTTGTTTCTGCGATGAATAAATCTTTCCTTCATTCTTAAAGAAAATAGTTAATGTTTGAAATTATTCCGTTGGTCTTATTTTGCCTTCCTAGTTAAAGGTCTTATTTTGCCAACTTTGTGTCTGCGACAAAATCGCAGGACGTATTTACATTTGCATGCAAAAACCCATTAATCTTGCCTTATCTGTATTTACTCAATTTCTCTGCGATAATATGACAAATCTAAATTCCCTTGTGAGAACAAAGTTTTGTTACATTACCGTCTAGCGATGAAATCGCATGACGTCTTTACACATTCATGTAAATACCTATTGATCTCATCTTATCATTTTCTCTTTGGTCTTGTTACCTCTGTATAATTTTCATCACGCGACAATATGACAGGCCTAAATGCTCTTGCGAGCATAAAGCCCCATGACATTGTCGTCTTAAGACACTTATCAGCTCCTTAATGGAGGGTGCCTCCTTTATCTTCCCACTGGATGCCCCTTCAAGGAGGGCACATCGGCCATACAAAACTAGCTCCTCCCATCCATATTTACTAACAACCAGTTGTTTTCGCAGCCTCTTATCCTTTATGCCTATATGGCTTATAGTTACAAGACTGCACCCTAATTGGGGTTTTCTTTAGGCCGAGTGCATCATAGCCAAGACTTACCAAGAATGGCCAGGGTAGGTTCATCCGTCCAGGTCACCCTTGGCTCAACCGTGTACCTCGGCGCCTTGGTCATACTCTGCACTCCTTGGAAGAGACCCTTGGTCGTCCAACCAGGGTATAACCTTATAAAGTTGGAAATCCAAGGTATCTCTCCTGGATAGGTTTTCTTTAACCCCAACATCTGCATGACTCAGGTTCCAGCAGAGGTATAACCTTATCCCTGAGTCAAGTAAAGAGATACCTCCTCATATGACGTAATTTAGGTCTTAAATTTTCCTCTTGCGAGATTGTACCCGCGAACTGGGGTGTACGTCATAAAGGTTCGTCTCATTCTATAAATCTCTGCGAAATTTTTATTCGCTATTCTTGCGATATTATCGCAGTTATAATAGAGGAAGAAAAATTAATTATCTATTTTATCATATAGCATACCTGCATCTCTTACCTCACAGAATTTATCATAGATAATATATTTTCAGAAATAACCTATTCCATGGTCTATCTAATCGTTGACCAACATCTCTTCCTTCAGGATCCATTAGTTTGTATGCCCCAGTTCCAACTATCTCTTTAATAATGTAAGGTCCATCCCATATTCTCACCAATTTTCTACCATTTTCTCGTTGATAACTTGGTGTTTCTCGCAGCACTAAATTACCTGGTTGGAATTCACGTTTGTTGTACTCACGAGCTAATCTTCACTGATAATTTTCCATATGTTGCAAGGATTTTTCTCTCTTTTCTTCCAATTCATCTAGTTTATTTAGAATCATACCCGCACTTAGATTTTTCCCAAGCTTCTCTTTTCGTCGTAGGAATAACAACTTCTGTTGGCAATACAGCTTCAACTCCATATGTCAAACAAAAAGGTGACATTCTGGTGAGCGTCGTTTACTTAACAAAATAAAAAGATATTTCCCACTAATTAAATATAATATAGCGGTAGTAAGAGATCGTTCCCACAAAGAGTAATGCAATTGTTATGTTATCTAAATCGGCGAAAATAATAAAGAAGGATAAAAAGAAAAAGATATTGAAGAAATCCTTCGCAGTTACTAACCGTTAACTCAACATTGTACCCGTTTATCTCTTGTTAGACTCAATTGTCACATACCGTAGGAAAGCAGGTACGCTTAGCATTCCCCAAAAACTCCATATATCACCGGATACGGAAGCGCTCGACTACCGGATTCTATTTAAAAGAACCACCTTGACACGGAAGCGATTGACTACAAGATGTAATTCCCAGAACGCATTAATATTTGTGAATTTAGGTTTGATCCCAGCAGTAAAACTCGGTACGCTCGGTCCACTTACTGGTGTTTCCTTTACTCGAAATTGCTCCACAGAATCCCTCCGTAAGGTCTTGCGATTTCTACTTGTGTAGGAGATAAGAGACAATTACGGGTCGACTCACCTCTCTACTAGCATTAGAATAATTAATAAACAAATATGGTTGCGCACCCAAACCAATCTAAGAACCAATCATAAACCTTCGATATGGTAAAAACAATACACAATGAATCAATTTAAAACTTGAAACAAACTTGCAAAATAATTGAGCTTCACATTAGAACTTTGAATTCATCCTTACAATATAAAAGAATAGAAAAGAGATAGTTCTCCCCCCTAAGGGGAGAAAAACGGTGAAAAAGATATATGATATTAAGATCTTTTTTTTTTAAATTGTGCCTAGGGTTCTCTATATATAGAGTTTTGTAACCTCCTCCTAAAGAAAACTAGAAAACCTAGAAAAAATAGGGATATTCACCTCCTCTTGAATTGTGTCCCATGCATCAAACCCCGTACCAAAGCAGGTTGCCAAACTCCGGCCAAATATTTCCAAAACCCAAAGTCACGCCACTTCCAAGTCCTGCTCGTGATAGTCCCTTACAGTCCAATGGTCTTACGCTGGTGAGTACATAAGTTGTACCCTTAATTCAATAGACTATTGGGCTTGCGCAGCTGTTAGAAGCCCAGCTGTTTCTTCATCGGCCTGTCATGTAAATATTGGACGCAGCAGAAGCCCAGCCCATTCTTGCATCTTATTTATCCAGCTCCTCTTTCTATCAACCATCATCGTTAATTCTTCACTGTATGTAACTGCCATCAGCAATTCCATTTCCACTCCATTTCCACTCACGTTTTCCTGAGAACCAAACTCGAGCAACTTCTCCTGTCTGTTCGTTCAACAGCATTGCTGCTAGCAACAGTACCGACTTTAATTCTTGTAGCTGCCACACCACTGTGTACTAAACATTCATACAAGCTCATAAAACTATCAATATCAATGGCAGATTGGCAGTAGCACTCCATCTTTCTCAATTGGTTTTCGTCCCATACTGATTCGACTCGTACTGACTACAACACCATTGAGCATTCAACAAAAAGTGACCACAGGAGCAGATGAACTCACTTGCTTCTCCCGTCAGTCACCACATCCATGAATGCCATCAAACTACAACATTCATCTTTGTAAACTCATCACCGAAAATCGAGCAGCAACCTTCACTCTCCATTACTGACTAGTACTCACGAGCATCACCATCAGCTTCTTTTCTTATTCACAGCTCTCCGTATCCACATTTAAGCTCCTTGTTTACTGCCAAAATCGTTCATGAACCGAGCACAACAGCTCCATACACTGCCAACATGACCTCGACCACTTGTAATGGAAGCAACCATCACCGTTGTAGCTCCATTCTCAGACTCGGCCTCGAGTTCTCAATAGTTTCCTTTTCCAACTCCAACAACGATAAGACACCATTCTCTATTTTTCATCACCGGATGTGGCAGCAAGCCATCTCCTCAGTCGTTCAACTCCATTTCAAACACTAGCCGATATCACTGTCCGAAACTCCACCAGCTCTGACCACAGACTGTATCTCTCAAACTCCAAACCGTACTTTTTAACAGCAAGCAAATTCCGGCAGTCTTCATCATCACTAATGGATGCAACCATTACTCCCTGTTAATCTTCTCCATCATCGTGAACTTCCAGAATGATTACCTCCAAGCTCTCTAAGCTCACATATCATGTGAACTCGATATTAGTCTCAACCAACGGCAATATTCTCGGCAAAATCCTTCACTGGCTAATGTACCATTACCGATGTCAGCAGCATCATAATTTTCGTCTTCTGTTCCTTGGACTTTTTTCACGACCCTCAGATTCTTTAATCATCACCGAGCATCACTAAAAGTAGTCACGTTACTGACAAGCTTTGCCCCAAACCATGCGGAGTTTGCACCATGAGGAGGGGGTAAAACTTCGACATCATTGAACATCGATGCAGAAATAAGTCCACTTAGCTCCTCTCTCTGGTAGGCCAGGTAAGAATGCAGACCCACCAGCCAAAACTATAGTCTTGAACCATCTGTCATTTTCTTCTGTTTCTTTTGCAGCTTGACAATTGGGCCATGTAAAGGGAGACGGCCTGATGCAAACCCATCATGCGCCTTCTCCCGTAACTTCTGTCTCTGTGTTGCTCACACAGTAAAGCTCAAAAACCACCTTGTGGTACTGCCCGAACTCCAGTGCGTCTACGATGTGGTTTCCCATGCAACGATAATTTCGCCTCTCTTCTAGTAAATTGGACGATTTTTTTGTTCTTTTCGGGAATAAGCTCCAAAATTCCCATAAAATATAAAAAGAAAGATAATAATACAATTTCACACGAAAACTAGCTAATAAAGCATAACCAATCGATACTTAGAGAGGTGTTTTTAAACACCTATCAAATTCCCCCACACCCAAACTTTACTAGTCCTCGAGCAAACAAAACGAAACAAAAAATAAAATACAACTCCATGTCGTCAGGATACGGTTACTCTTAGCATGAATAACAAGCCTTTAAACCCCTAGGTGTCCCTAGTGGACGAGTTATAGTCTCGTGAGGGCTTACGAGAGATATACCCACAAAACCTTTATGCCAAAGAGAATAACATACCAATTAACAATTACTCCCCGGCAACGGCGCCAATTTTGGTGAGCGTCGTTTACTCAACAAAATAAAAAGATATTTCCCACTAATTAAATATTATATAGCGGTAGTAAGAGATCGTTCCCACGAAGAGTAATGCAATTGTTATGTTATCTAAATCGGCGAAAATAATAAAGAAGGATAAAAAGAAAAAGATATTGAAGAAATCCTTTGCAGTTACTAACCGTTAACTCAACATTGTACCCGTTTATCTCTTGTTAGACTCAATTGTCACCAACCGTAGGAAAGCAGGTACGCTTAGCATTCCCCAAAAAATCCATATATCACTGGATACGGAAGCGCTCGACTACCGGATTCTATTCAAAAGAACCACCTTGACACGGAAGCGCTCGACTACAAGATGTAATTCCCAGAACGCATTAATATTTGTGAATTTAGGTTTGATCCCAGCAGTAAAACTCGGTACGCTCGGTCCACTTACTGGTGTTGCCTTTACTCGAAATTGCTCCACAGAATCCCTCCGTAAGGTCTTGCGATTTCTACTTGTGTAGGAGATAAGAGACAATTACGGGTCGACTCACCTCTCTACTAGCATTAGAATGATTAATAAACTAATCTGGTTGCACACCAAACCAATCTAAGAACCAATCATAAACCTTCGATATGGTAAAAACAATCCACAATGAATCAATTTAAAACTTGAAACAAACTTGCAAAATAATTGAGCTTCACATTAGAACTTTGAATTCATCCTTACAATATAAAAGAATAGAAAAGAGATAGTTCTCCCCCCTAAGGGGAGAAAAACGGTGAAAAAGATATATGATATTAAGATCTTTTTTTTTTAAATTGTGCCTAGGGTTCTCTATATATAGAGTTTTGTAACCTCCTCCTAAAGAAAACTAGAAAACCTAGAAAAAATAGGGATATTCACCTCCTCTTGAATTGTGTCCCATGCATCAAACCCCGTACCAAAGTAGGTTGCCAAACTCCGGCCAAATATTTCCAAAACCCAAAGTCACGCCACTTCCAAGTCCTGCTCGTGATAGTCCCTTCCAGTCCAATGGGCTTACGCTGGTGAGTACATAAGTTGTACCCTTAATTCAATAGACTATTGGGATTGCGCAGCTGTTAGAAGCCCAGCTGTTTCTTCATCGGCATGTCATGTAAATATTGGACGCAGCAGAAGCTCAGCCCATTCTTGCATCTTATTTATCCAGCGCCTCTTTCTATCAACCATCATCGTTAATTCTTCACTGCATGTAACTTCCATCAGAAATTCCATTTCCACTCCATTTCCACTCACGTTTTCCCGAGAACCAAACTCGAGCAACTTCTCCTGTCTGTTTGTTCAACATCATTGCTGCTAGCAACAGTACCGACTTCAATTCTTGTAGCTGCCACACCACTGTGTACTAAACATTCATACAAGCTCATAAAACCATCAATATCAGTGGCAGATTGGCAGTAGCACTCCATCTTTCTCAATTGGTTTTTGTCCCATACTGATTCGACTAGGGCCGCACATGGTTCGGTTCGGTACGGTTTTTGGCTAAAAAATAACCGAAACCGAAGTACTCGGTTTTCCAATATTGGAAACCGATGAAACCATTTAGCATATTCGATTTCATCCGGTTTCGAGACTTCCGGTTTCGGTATAAAACCAGCCGGTTTCGGTTAACCAACTGATTTAAAATTTTATTGTTATTTATGTCGGTTGTACAAACCTGACAGACAACTTTTTTCTAAACCTGTCATAAAAATATTATATTTCACAGAATTTTTAACACACTACATGTTCTTCCAACTAAAATTAACAGAAAAAAATAAAATGCCAAGAGTTCAGTTTCTCCTTGATGATAAAAAAAAAATTCAAATGCCATAAGTTCATAATTGGTTATTCCTTATGAAGTTTATGCATCTCTTTAGATGAGCAATCAAACCAGCGGTTCCATTCATCACAAGATCAGCAACAAGTCTTGCGGTACAATGACGACAATTTACATACTTTGAAGGTGGCTCTTCAATATCGAAATGAGGCCATACAGCCCTAATTTGATTCTGCCTACCAAGTGGTGCTGCCACTGCTGCATTTTCCATTGGAGGTTTACTAGTACCTGCACATACACAGTAACAAGTTCAGTGCATTCATAAATCGAACTAATACTAATAAAAAGTACATATCATTCATGCTACCTAACCATTGAGGCATTAACCTACATCTCTTTAGATGAATAATCAAACTGGAGGTCCCATTTATCATAGGATCAGCAGGGAATCTTGTGTTACAATACCGACACATAGCGTGTTTTGAAGGTGGCTCTTCCCTAACGTAGTGATCCCATATTGTAGCCCTAATTTGACGATGCCTACCAAGTGGTGTTGCTGCGTTTTCCATGGAAGATTTAATAGCACCTGCACATAAGTGGAATAAACAACATATCAAAATGCAGCCAATGTCTGCTAGTATCCTTGGGTTAATCGATAAATATGAATTATCCTGAAACCTACTAATAAAAGTAGCTTCCAAATTCTGGTTCATACCTGTGACCATTCAAACTTCTAAGAACACTCCCAAATTCTACATCCGATAGCTTTATTGTTGTGTCAATGGATACACTGTCAAGTATAGTCCAAATTAGAGCCAATCCCATAAGAACTAGAAATAACATTAACCACTAACCAGGGTATCTACTGAACATAAACAATACTATGACTACCTTACAAATGCAGTCCCAGTTTATCCAATGTTTGCAGTAGTAAACATTACCTGATTCCTTTGAAATTTAAACTATAGACTTAATACTAATCTTAGAACAACATATATAAAATTCAGAAAGTTCTAACGGTTTATTACAGAGATACATGCTTTACAATCTGACTGCTTTCACATCCAATACACAGAATTCAGTCCCTATTTTCCCATACTTTGGGGGACCTAAAATGATCAGAACTTCATGAATTTTATACAGTAGGTTACCTAGATACATATGAACATCATACTAAAATTTCAGGTTCATCCGATAAGCGGATAATGAGAAACATCATGAACACTTGACTGTCCAGGATCTGAATTCTGCACACTGCAGCCATACTTCATTCAATCTTAGAACTATTGAGAGTGACCCGATTCTACTGAAATTTTATGGTACTTCTAGGATGAAATGAATTATTACCTATCCAACTTTCACGACAATCCAACCACTGGATCTTAAATTATCAGTATAACGAACATATACATACTAGGGTTTACAAGTGAAAAGAAAAGGAAGTGATAAAAAATCTCTTCAATACAACATGCATCAAGCGAAACTACACAAACCCATTTCATGACATGAAGATATTAACAACAGAGTCTATTAACCAAAAAAGAAAGAAGAAAGTATACCTGAACCTGATATAGTGATGTGCTTCAAGTACCAACAACAAAGGAGACTAAAGTGAGCAGATAGGATTTGGATTTCCCCCCTCCCTTATCTTTACCTGAATAAAGATAATCATCTTGTCAATTTCCATCAAGCAAACAGAAGTGACAATATCCTATTCATAGAAATCTACTATAATAAGCTTAGCATCATAAAAAGAAGTAACTAAATCGTTCAATTAACTAAAACCCACAAAAAAATCATCCAAATTCAACAAGGAACATACACAGAAGAAGAAATCTGACTGAAAATCGGAGACAAGACAAAGTTAATTCGACAAAGCATAATAATGACATCAAAGATAAATTAACACGCTCTATGCATCGATTTATAGAACCGTCATGCAAAAATTGAATTGAAAAATTAAATAGAGAAGACCTAAATCTATAGATTCGTTCATATTCCTAAGCAAACGAAAATAAAAGGTAGAAAATGGCAGTAGAAAGGCTGAAAAAAATCCTTACGAAGGTGTATTAAGGGAAAGGTAGCAGTGGAATAGACTCCTCTCTGCCTATGCTCTGCCTCTATTTTTCTCTATCCAGTAAAGAAGAAGAAGAAATGAAGAAGATAAAAGAAACGTAAAGAAACTAACACCTAAAAACCTAAAACTGATGGCTAGGATTAGCTTGGATTACTTAAGATAACTGAATCCACGGCTAATATATGTCTTAAGCATACAACCAATCCTAATCGGTTAACCGATGGTGTGTCGGTTCGGTTTTATACAAAAACCGAAACTGAAACCATATGTGTCGGTTTTGCGAAACTGACAACCTAAACCTAAACCGTTGGATTCGGTTTCACTTCGGTTCGGTTAATATTACAACGGTTTCGGTTCTGTACACGGTTTAGGTTCGGTTTTGTGCAGCCCTAGATTCGACTCGTACTGACTACAACACCATTGAGCATTCAACGAAAAGCGACCGCAGGAGCAGATGAACTCACTTGCTTCTCCCGTCAGTCACCACAGCCATGCATGCCATCAAACTACAACATTCATCTTTGTAAACTCATCACCGAAACTCGAGCAGAAACCTTTACTATCCATTACTGACTAGTACTCACGAGCATCACCATCAGCTTCTTTTCTTATTCACAGCTCTCCGTATCCACAGTTAAGTTCCTTGTTTACTGCCAAAATCGTTCATGAACCGAGCACAGCAGCTCCATCCACTGCCAACATGACCTCGACCACTTGTAATGGAAGCAACCATCACCGTTGTAGCTCCATTCTCATACTCGGCCTCGAGTTCTCAATAGTTTCCTTTTCCAACTCCAACAGCGACAAGACACCATTCTCTATTTTTCATCACCGGATGTGGCAGCAATCCATCTCCTCAGTCGTTCAACTCCATTTCAAACACTAGCCGATATCACTGTCCGAAACTCCACCAGCTCTGACCACAGACTGTATCTCTCAAACTCAAAACCGTACTTTTTAACAGCAAGCAAGTTCCGGCAGTCTTCATCATCACTAATGGCTGCAACCATTACTCCCTGTTAATCTTCTCCATCATCGTGAACTGCCAGAATGATTACCGCCAAGCTCTCTAAGCTCACATATCATGTGAACTCGATATTAGTCTCAACCAACGGCAACATTCTCGGAAAAATCCTTCACTGGCTAATGTACCATTACCGATGTCAGCAGCATCATACTTTTCATCTTCTGTTCCTTGGACTTTTGTCACGACCCTCAGATTATTTAATCATCACCGAGCCATCACTAAAAGTAGTCACGTTACTGACAAGCTTTGCCCCAAACCATGCGGAGTTTGCACCATGAGGAGGGGGTAAAACTTCGACATCATTGAACATCGATGCAGAAATAAGTCCACTTAGCTCCTCTCTCTGGTAGGCCAGGTAAGCATGCAGACCCACTATCCAAAACTATAGTCTTGAACCATCTGTTATTTTCTTCTGTTTCTTTTGCAGCTTGACAATTGGGCCATGCAAATGGCAACGGCCTGATGCAAACCCATCATGCGCCTTCTCCCGTAACTTCTGTCTCTGTGTTGCTCACACATTAAAGCTCAAAAACCACCTTGTGGTTGTACTGCCCGAACTCCAGTGCGTCTACGATGTGGTTTCCCATGCAACGATAATTTCGCCTCTATTCTAGTAAATTGGACGATTTTTTTGTTCTTTTCGGGAATAAGCTCCAAAATTCCCATAAAATATAAAAAGAAAGATAATAATACAATTTCACACGAAAACTAGCTAAGAAATCATAACCAATCGATACTTAGAGAGGTGTTTTTAAACACCTATCACATTCCAGTAGCTTCTCTTCTAGTTGTATTATAAGCCCATATTGCATTATGCATTTGCTCGCACCATGTTTTGTGGTATCCTTCTAACTTCTTCTTCAAGATGTCTGCGATTGTCTTATTAGTTGCCTCAGCCTGACCATTTGCTTGTGGATATAAAGGAGTAGATTTTCCACATCTTATCTTAAATGCATTGAGTAGTAACTCTATATTCTGCCCTTCAAACTGCTTTCCATTATCAGACACCAATTGTGCTGGTATCCCAAATCTGCAAATTATATTTTCAAATATGAATGTAAAACTATCTTTATCGTGGATATGTTGTACTGCCTTTACTTCTCCCCATTTTGCGAAATAATCTGTCGCGACAATTAAATATCTTCTTTGGCCAGAACCAGGTACAAATGGTCCTACAATATCTAATCCCCATTTCCCAAAGGGCCATACACTTGTTGAAGATGATAATGGTGCTCCTGGTGCATGTATTCTCTTTCCATATTGATGACAATCTTCATAATTCCTTGAGAGTTGCTTCGCATCCTCATGCATATATGGCCAATAATAGCCTTGCATTTTTGTTTTATATGCCAAATACCTTCCCCCACTGTGATTACCAACATCACCACTGTGCAACATCTTTAATACCTTTTGTCCTTCTTCCCTTGTCAAGCATCTTAGCGATGGTCCACTAAAAGATCTGCGATATAATACTCCATCTCTTAGTTCATAATTGGTTGCTCTACTTTTCAATTTATGTGCTTCTAATCTATTTCTTGGAGTTTCCCCTCTTGCCAAGTACGCGTGAAGATCTTCTCGCCAATCTGTAATATTGCTTTGTGGATTTTCCTCGTCAGCTTCCACCATCATCACATTTGTTTCTTCTTCTTCTTCCTTGTTTATCGAAGGTAGCAAAAGTGTTTGAATTTTTATACATCTTGCAGCTGGATTTGTCATCATACTTGGTATGAAAGCAAAAGCATATGCGAGTCTATTATCTTTCCTTGATATATGTCTCCACTTTATTTTTGGTATTCTCGAAGACAGTTCTTCAACCAGTTTTTTGTATTTCTTCAAAGATGGTTCATTTGTTATGTATTCTCCTTTTATCTGGCGAATAACCAATTGCGAATCGCTAGTAATTCTTGCATTTTCTAATTTTATTTCTATTGCGAATTTTAAAGCATGGATCACATCTTCGTATTCGGTCTCATTATTAGTAGATGTAAATTATAATTTAAATGAAAAGGCCATTTTTCTCCTTCTGGCGAGATAAAAACAACTCCAACTCCATTGCCCTCACCATTTGATGATCCATCCACTAATATTTCCCATCTGTTGGGTTATGTTAATAGCTCTCTTGGGTCTCCATGTTATTCTTCTATATCCATCATTTCTTCCACAGCTTCGTCATCTTCTAAAGGAAATTCAGCTAAGAAATCTGCTATAACTTGTGACTTTGGCGAAGATAAAATGTCATATTTAATATCAAATTGTCCTACTTGTGCATTCCATCTTTCAACTCTGCCTGATCTTTTTGAATTCTTCATTACTGACTCAATTGGTACTCTTGTTAATACTTTGATTTTATGTGCCTGAAAGTAGATACGAAGCTTAAATGTTGCATGTACTAGTGCTAGAATTAACTTCTCAATCTTTGAATAATTTCTCTCTGCAGAATTGAATGTTTTGCTGATATAATAAAATGGCTTTTCTACCCCCTGCATCTATTCGCAGCAATACCGCACTTAGCGCGTATGTGGTTGTTGCGAGATAAATCAATAATTCTTCCCCTGGTTAAGCTTTCTGTAAGATAGTTATGTTCATTAAATGTTCTTTAATTCTTTGAAAAGCCTTTTCACATTCATCTGTCCACTTGAACTTTGTTCCCTTCTTGAGTATATCGAAAAAATGTTTGCACTTGTCTGACGATCGCTAGATGAATCTTCCTAACGAGGCTAAGAGTTCATTTAATTTTTTCACATCTTTTACTGTCGCTGGTGCTGGCATGTCGCGAATTTCCTGTACTTTTTCTGGATCAACTTGTATTCCTTCTTTTGACACAATATAACCCAAAAATTTTCCTGAAGTTACTCCAAAAGTACACTTATCAGGATTCAATTTGATGTTAAAATGTCGCATTTGGTCGAAAATCTCTTTCAAATCCTGCACATGGTCTTTAGCTTCTTTGCTTTTAATCAACATATCATCCACATACACCTCTAATGATTTGTGTATCCACCTTGCAAACACCTTTTCCACCATTCTTTGATATGTTGCACCCGCATTTCGCAAGCCAAAGGGCATCTTTGTATAGCAGTATAACCATCTTGGATAAAAAAATGCAATGTGTTCTTGATCTTCTTCAGCGAGAGGGATTTTATTATACCCTTTATATCCATCCAATGACGATATTCTTGCGTTTCCCGCTGCTGACTCGACCATTTGCGGAATATCTGGTAATGTAAAACTATCTTTAGGACAAGCTTTGCTTAAATCAGTAAAGTCTATGCGAATTCTTATTCCCTTGTTCTTCTTTGGGACCACAACCATATTTGCAATCCATTCTGGATATTTTGCTTGCCTTATAATTCCTGCATCAAGCATTTTCTGTGATTCTTCTTCGATTTGAGAATGATATGTTGTTGCGATCTTTCTTATTCTTTGTTTAAAAGGTCTTGCATCTTTATTAATTTCTAGCTTATGACACGCTACTGATGGATCTATGCCTGGAATTTCATCCATGTTCCACGCAAAGATGTCTTTATACTCTCGCAGAAGATTTATAGTTCTCTCTTCTTCAGCTGCATCCATTCTAGTTTCAATTTTCAGCAACTTAGGTTCTTCTTCACTTCCAACATTTACTTCCTTGGTCGGTTCTGCTGCGATGTAACTGGCCTCAGGTTCTCCCATTGGTGTTGGTGTCTTTATTGTTCTCGCAGGTTCATCTCCTTCTCACGAGGTTTCGTTGGGTATTCCTTTTCCTTTTTTTGCTCTTATCATATAACTTTAAATTCTTCTTTTTTCTTTGCTTCTCTCACCACTTTTTTGTGATTTTTTAGCATCTTTGGACGTTCTTCGTAATTTCTTACTTCAATTTGATAGCACATCTTCGCAAGATCTGTATCTCCTTTAATTTCTCCAATTCCACTGGGCATAGGAAATTTGATGCATTGATGCAATGTTGATGCTACAGCCTTGATTGCATGTATCCATGGTCTTCCCAATATCATATTGTACGGTGACTCCACGTCTACCACACATAATGTTACTTGTGTTTCAATTTCTCCCAGCGGAATTCGTACCTCTATTTCGCCTTTGGGTTTTGTTAAAGATTTTCCAAATCCATGAATATGATATGTTGAACAAGTCATTTCTTCATCCTTGTATCCCATTCTCCTAAAAGCATGATAAAATATTATATCCACAGAGCTTCCTGTGTCCACCAAAATTCTATTTACAGCCTACTCTTCCGCAGATTTTATTGATTTTCCTCTTCTCATTGGTATAGTGGATACTGTGATTACCAAAGGAGATGTGTGATTTAAATTTTCTTCTGGTATTTTTGCTGCTGTAAACGTGATTTCCTATTTTTCCCAATCCTCTAATGATGATATTTTTTCCACCGTCATAATTTTCTTTCCTTCAAAATCCCGTTTATGTATCTTCCCCTTAATGTTTACATGGAACTTATCAATCATTGTTCTTGTTATCACATCACACTCCAATTTCCTACAATTCTCCTTCGTTTTAATCATTTTTCCTTCAACTATTTTACCGATTTGTTTAATTATCTTCTTGATTTTGAATGACTCTCATCTTTCATTTCGCCTTTTCTATGATTTTCGTTGATTCAATCCCTGTTTCGGGCGCCAAAATGTAGTTGCAGGAAATCCCACACTACACCCTTGTTAAGATTTTACAATATTCAACTCATAATTGAAGATTAAAAATGACACATATCATTTAAATCTCAAAAATGTTTACAGAAATCTCAATTACAACTATTCTCTCGAAGTTTCTCTCTCCTCAAGACTTTCTCAACTCTCAAAAATACATCATTCTTCTCTGAATATATTGGAACCCTTTATATAGGAAATTACATAGTGGATGACAGCTAAGTTTTCCTTTTATTTCGGATTTACTCTGCGATCTTATCGCGATAGTTATAATGTTTATTATCGCAAGCTTTATAACCATCGCAATACAAACATGCTTTTCCCGTGTTTCTTCAATCGTTAGCTATTACGTCATTCTTTAAGCTTATTCTGTGACACCCATCAAGCGTTGTCGAAGAACTCGCGATTAGGCTCGCAGAAATGTCATTCATTTCGCAGAAGCATTGTTGTAGCGATATTCTGATCCTACAAGCATCATCGATCATAGGTAGCTCCATCACCTCTTGTTTACTGCCAGCATCACCACCAGTAGTCAATCCAAACCCATATCATCTTGTAACCACTGGAACCAGCACAACACCACCATTCCCTTGAACATTCAGCCACCACTTCCTGCGGCATCTAAACCCTAACTCCAACTCATTTGCATATTGAAATTCATCTCCAAATGCTCAGAAAGTATCACAGCTCCATCAATTTTCAGCTCAATCTCAGACCTCTCTCGATCTCACCCATCAAAAGTAGATGCTCCTCTTACCACATGAATCAACACCACTTATACCCTTTACACAAAACTCATATAAATTCTTGTACAGCTTCAGTATCAACTTCCCATTACAGATTCCTCATCCATTCAAATCTCTGAGCCTCGGTAACATACTTTAACTCTTCTTTTGCTGCCAAAACAATTGAATCTCTAGTCATTCTTGGACAACAACATCAGCAGCTCAATCCTCGTCTCAAAACCCTTGTGGTAAATCCAAACTCGTCTCCAATTTCTATTAATTCGTGTAGAACTCGGACTGGAAAAACCCAAGCTTCACTGAATACCCATGAATCTCAATACCACAAAACCCTAATTTCACTCTGCCAATTTTGTCTGTTCTTATTTGAGATTCAATCAAAGCTTCAACGAAAATCCAACCATTTTCTGCATCTGTAAACCCTAACTTCCTTATTCTGCAGTACGCCCATGAATCCACAATAACCCACAAATCTAGAAAAGCCCTTATTTCTTCTTCTTATCACAACATGATCTTGTTCATCTCTATTTTCTCGTTCTCAAAGAAGTTTCACCTCCATTTTCCTCTCTTCTCTGAATTTCAGTGGAATATAATGAATACATCCACCAAATTGATGTTCAGGGTAAGGTAATAACAGGAAAAGCTATGGGCACCCAACAAATTGATGTAGACAGCCACATCAGCAAACTAATTCAGTTGGATACCCCTTTTCCATGGATGGAATCCACATATCATTAGCCAGTGCAATGCAGTTTTGTCTTTTTCGCTCCAAATGAGTGTTTTCCTCTCCTTTTTTTCCAAATTACTTCGTTGCACCTAATAAACTCAAAAGCAAAAATAAGATACATAATTTACAAGAAAACTCGCAAAGAAAGCATAAATACTCGATATAAAATTAGGTGTTCTAGACACCTATCAAATTCCCCCACATTTAGACTTTGCTAGTCCTCGAGCAAATCAAACAAAAAAAATTCTAAAACATACATACAACTCTGTGTCGTCGAGGCTACGGTCACACTTAGCATGTATAACAAGCCTTTGAACCCCTAGGTGTCCCTAGTTGACGAGTTTTAGTCCCGTGAAGGTTTACAAGAGGTCTACCTACAAAACCTATATTTTGAACTCCTGCTACCTATGACAAATCTATGAACGAATCCAAAATGGCTATTAGAGGAGGTACCCTGATGCAAATCCAAATTAATATATATGTAAATTAAGCTCTACTCATAAAGTTTAACAACCCATAATACTCTTAATCTGACTAACCACAATCACACATGAATAAATTAAGAAAATGGATATAGAGATAGATGTTTGCGAATGTTGACTAAGTGAATGGTGTTTCCCATATATGTTTGAAGGTCACCGCCAAGATGAACCTATGCATCCTATTGGATTGAGATACTGGTATGAATACTAATATCAACACAGCTGGCATATACAAGGGAACCAGCGGTCAACAATCTTAATTCTAGATCAACTCATCTGGCATATACAAGGGAACTATGAGTCGATTTTATTGAACAATAATAATATTTTTTCTTTTTGTTTTTGTTTTTGTTTTTTCATTTTTTTTTAATTTGACAACATGATTAGATATTTTGGATTTAAGCGCATGCTTCTTGTCAGCAGACCACATGGTAATTCCCTTGGATCTTGCATTCCACGCTTGTTTAGGCGACGGAGACAGGGAGAACACACACATATTGCTATCCAAGTGTCATTTTTATTCCGATTGGTCTAATTGGTCGGTCTCTTTTCTTTTCTTTTCTTTTCCTCTTTTTTTTATAGCAACTCAATCACTCTATTTCATCCTAGCAGTAATAACAATTCGATGTTTAGTGACCCACCAAATCACTTAGATAAACAAAAAGTTGCAAAAAAAAAAGGTGATATGGTGACATTCCGAGATATGGTAACAACTATCATATTATTTCTATCACTTGAATAATTCTGTCCTTTTAGTTAATGGGTTCCTCAACTCATGTAGCCAAGATGGTTCCATCCATTTAGATTGATAGTGTCATCCTAAAGGCACATGTTTCTAGGTTTCGTAATGTATAAAGTAAAAAAAAAAAATTTCTATTTTCTATTTTCTATTTTTTTTATTTTATTTTTACTAAAAGGCGTCAAACAAACTATACAAACATATAAATGCTCCCCCACACTTAAACTTTACATTGTCCTCAATGTAAAATCTAGTCATTCAAAGTAAAGTTCAAGATGGGAAATTCATAACATGATATATATACACAATAAGAAAATAAAATGCATAAAAGAAAATGATACTCTAACTCATAGCTATTTCTGAACAATAGAGGATAAACACTAAACAAGATATTTAGTTGGCATCTAATCCCAACTCAGCCAATATATATACCTCATCGTCAAGAAAAAATTCCATCTACTTAGAAAGGCTAGTGTTTATTCTAAATTGTTCAAAAATCTCTAAAAGTTGGAGTTTTGATATGCAAATATCCAAAATAAGAAAATAAAGATAAAAGACTTGAGAAATAAAAAGATAGAGATGGATACACAAAACCAATGGGTTGCCTCCCATTTAGCGTTTGGTTTAAATTCGTCAGCCCGACTTGCAAGACGAATTCTCCATACACCAATAATCGGAAAAGTTGGGGATCCACCCATAGCACCTGTTTTGCAAACACTAGCTTCGCAAAAATATTAGTAATATAAAACAGAAAGGAAGCGATGAACCGATAAAAATTCCCCCCACACTTATTTTTGTCCACACTTGGAAGTGTATAAAGAATATAGAAGTCAGGGATTACCACGTTTTCTTGTTCCAAAACCTGCATAGTATGAGAATCAAGTATCTCTAATGGAGGATATCGAGAAACAAAGTCATTCAACAATATTCTCGAAGCACATACATTTAAACCAATAAGAGGTAACGGAGAAGAATCAATATGCAAAGGGCTAGACAAACCTTGCACAATCTCTTTTATTACGGAATCCTCTTCATCCTTGAAAAACTCAAGTGAATTATTCACCTCTTGTATATCATGGTCCTCTATCAAACCTTGCAACCATTCTTCGTCCGTTTTTGCCTTAACCAAAATCTCGACATCAACATCTTCATTACAATCATATGCAAGCTCAATTGGGTCTTCCACAATATTGGTCATATCGGTCACATTCTCAACACACTCCTCTTTGTTGTAAGGCACATAATCCATTGCGGATCCAAATTTCGCTATAAAAAACTTTTTTAGAACACTAAAAAATGCTTCATCCTCAAGCTCCACCCTTTGAATAGGCTCTTGATTATTATTAAGATCAATGCTTGAGCAAGCTGCACTAGTGTCATCATATTTCTCTTCGTCTTCATCTTGATCCCAAAAAGATTCCATTGTACACTCCTCATTGTTGTCACCATGAGTTATTTCAAGCAATGTATCATAATCACCGTCACTTTCATAGTTAACATAAGGTTCTTCATCGCTGAATTTAGTGTTGTTAAACTCTAACTCATCCTTTTGAATAGGCGAATGATCATTATTAAGATCAAGAGTTGAGTTAGCTACAAAATTATCAACACAAGTGCCCAAGGATTGGCCTTTTTCAACATTATCATCAATCAAATATTCATCACAAACCATATGCACATTAGAATTATCCGTATCTTCCTTGCATTGATCAATGCCTCTTCGCAAGTTAGCGATACCTTCACGAAGTTCTTGGAGTTGCTCTTCTCTAGTCTCTTTATCTTTTTGAAACTCTTGTTATACAAAGTTGGAAAAATTTTCTATAAAGTTAAAGACTTGTTGTTCACGAGCATAAGAATCATCCCATCCTTGTGGTTGTGCACACACATACCCAACATAAGGTTGTTGATACGTATAAGGACCACAATATTTCGTAGGATATTGATCATAGACAATAAATTAGTTTTGATTATATCCATGGAATGGTTGGAAGTTGTCATGTTGTTGAGGTTGTTGGAAACCGTATCCGTTGTTCCAATATGCTCCATCCATGAGAAATAAGTACCTGAAACAAGAGTTCTCAAAACTATGTTGAGAACCAGAAAATAAGAAAAACAAACCTAAAAACAAAACAAAACAAAAATAAGAAACCAAAAACAAGTGACAACTGTTGCCTCCCCGGCAACGGCGCCAAAATTTGATCGATGTCGTATGCGTCAAAAATAATTACACTTTCTTACTACTTAAAATATAAATATAGCAAGGGCAAGAAAGGATCGTTCCCATATAGAGGTCTAGGTTGTCGTTTGTTTTGGTTTCCTATAAGTAATAAGGGGGGATTTTCTGATTTTTATATATTAAAATAAAATAAAAGCAAAAGCAAAACAAAGAAAAGTAAACAAATAAATTCAAAGATGTAAAGATATTGGTTAAGGATTTCGTTTTCATTCACTAACATGCTCTTGTCATAATAACTAGAATTAAAATTTAATCTCTCATTATCAAAGGCCCTAGGATACCTTGATCGCAAGAATATCCCGCTAATTCCCTCTTGTCATCATCAAACACATTAAAATATGCGAGTATGAGTTCTATCTAAGAGAACAACCTAACGTGTAAAAGCACTAATCAAGTTTAATTCCCTAGATGCATTAAGTTCTATGAAATCGGGCCAATCAAAGCAATCGAACGTGGAAAGCGCACTAATTCAATTTAACAAAGGTTATGATTCACTTGTGACTACTAGGATGTATCACTACAAGCAATATTCACAATTATGCTACTTGCAATCAGAAATTTATCACTTTTGCGTATAATAAATTCTAATCTAGCAATAGATATGAAAACATACTCAATCGATTCTAGACTCGACCAAACCAGCATTCAAATCATAAAACAATATTAATAGTGAAACATAAACGATAATATTGAGACAAAACTAATATATTAAACAAGGATTCATGTTATGTGAAATCAACTTTATCCATAACCAAATGAAAACTAGGTACTCATATTCATGGAGTTCATAACAAGAAGGAAGAGAAAACCTATCATGTTTCTAAACCCTAGAAAACAAAAGTAGAAGGGAAGGTGATATATATCCCCTCAAAAGTATATGTTTCTCCTTTTTTTATATCCCCTGATTTGCCAAACTCGTGCAAGTATAATCTGCACGTCCAACACCTTCATGGGCTAGCATGTGAACACTAGAGCCCAACCCAAATCCACCTGAGTCAGTTACTGGATCGGTGAGTCAACTCACCTGACTCCGATTCAGCTATAGTTCTGTCTGTTATGGCATGTTTCCGGCCATAATTTCAGGCCATTCTTTCACTCATTGCATCTGTATCAATCCTAGCATCTACTCATACCCATTAGCTTCAATCACTTCATGCATCAGTATCAGATCACAGAAAACAGCAACACATTGCTACAGCAATGCAAACTGCAGCTTCTTAAACCTCAGTGGCACTAGTTCTGTCTTCTCTTGCTTATCTCGTAACTGAGTCTTCACCATCAATACCAGCTGCAACTCTCACCACCAACCACTTGGTACCCTTCTTTGCATAGCTAGCCACTGCTCCTTTTATACTGCAATCACCACCTGCAACTAACCATTTCAGTGTCTTCTTGTACACCATCTGATACAACAACATACCCATACATCACATACCCTGCAGCTCCCAACGACTGCAATTACATCAACAAAGCACATCACAAATTATTGTTCTTCTCAGCTACACAAACTCCTCCTACAAATTATTCATACGGAATTCCTTCAGCTGCACTTCCATATCGCCAGCAAACACCACTACTCGCACCTCCATCTCGAAGACTTTAACTTAAATTCCACCAACTCAACCATTGTGCATCACAGACCCAAGCCAACGCAAGTTACGGCTCTTCAAACTCAGCCACTAACCCAGCAAACTGCACCATCAGTGTATGTGCACTGACATATTTCAACAGCTCCACAATATCACCTGCAATGTCCTACAAGCATCAGTGATTGTACAACCACAATTTTGTCCAAAATTCCAGCCTTTCTGAGCCAACTCCCACTGCAACACAATCTGCAGCACAGCCTCATCGACACAATACCATCAGAACCTTAGGTCATTCTATTTTTTGCGTTTCGACTACACATATCTTCTCTATTTCCTTCCACCAGCTGTGGCAATAGCAACCTGAACCCTAACAAAAATTCACTCATCTTGCCAGAAATTCCATGAGCACATGTACTACATTTGTTCACTCCCCTTGGTAACTTAAACCACCACGAATTCGAACATCATAACCCCAGACCAACACAAACTCTACCAGCTCCATCATGTTCATAACCTGTAGAATAATACAATAGCTACTTGGCAAATACCCATTCAACTACCAGGCACCGTTCTTTACCGAGTAATCACGGCCAACCAGCAGCTCGAGCTCAAAGCATCATCAGTTGAAGCTCCTTTCTCGACAAATTCTTCCCTCACAGTTCCAACCTTCTCGCCTGACATTACCATTAGTATGTGAGAAGCATCAGTACCTGTCGGCTTACCTACAATATCAAATATCTCATTAATAATCATTCCCAGCATCATCGATCACAGGTAGCTCCATCACCTCTTGTTTACTTCCAGCATCACCACCAATAGTCAATCCAAACCCATATCATCATGTAACCACTGGAACCAGCACAACACCATCATTCCCTTGAAAATTCATCCACCACTTCCTGCGGCATCTAAACCCTAACTCCAGCTCACTTGCACATTGTAATTCATCTACAAATTCTCAGAAAGTATCAGAGATCCATCAAGTTTCAGCTCAATCTCAGACCTCTCTCGATCTCACCCATCAACAACAGCTGCTCCTCTTACCACCTGAATCAACACCAGCTGTACCCTTTACACAAAACTCACATAAATTTTTGTACAGTTTCAGTATCAACTTCCCATTACAGATTCCTCATCCATTCAAATCTCCGAGCCTCGGTAACAGACTTTAACTCTTCTTTTGCTGCCACAATAATTGAATCTCTAGTCATTCATGGACAACAACAACATCATCTCAATCCTCGTCTCAAAACCCTTGTTATAAATCCAAACTCGTCTCCAATTTCTATTAATTCGTGTAGAACTCGAAATTGAAAAACCCAAGCTTCACTGAATACCCATGAATCTCAATACCACAAAACCCCAATTTCACTCAGCCAATTATGTCTGTTCTTATTTGAGATTCAATCAAAGCTCCACCGAAAATCCAACCATTTTCTGCATCTGTAAACCCTAACTTTCTTATTCTGCAGTACACCCATGAATCCACAATAACCCCCAAATCTAGAAAAGCCCGTATTTCTTCTTCTTATCACAGCAGGATCTTGTTCATCTCTATTTTCTCGTTCTCAAAGAAGTTGCACCTCCATTTTCCTCTCTTCTCTGAATTTCAGTGGAATGTAATGAAAACATCCACCAAATTGATGTCCAGGGTAAGGTAATGAAAGGAAAAGCTATGGGCACCCAGCAAATTGATGCAGACATCCACATTAGCAAACTAATTCAGTTGGCTACCCCTTTTCCATGGATGGAATCCGCATATCATTAGCCAGTGAAATTCCGTTTTGTCTTTTTCGGTCCAAATGAGTGTTTTCCTCTCCTTTTGCTCCAAATTACTTTGTTGCACCTAATAAACTCAAAAGAAAAAATAAGATACGTAATTTACAAGAAAACTCGCAAAGAAAGCATAAATATTCGATATAAAATTAGGTGTTTTAGACACCTATCAGCAACCACAATGATCAAATATGTTGGTCAGGTATCTCCATATATTAGCAGCACTTATTATGCTGGCCTGGTATTTCTATATATCAGCAGCACTTATTAATATGGCTTGGTATCTCCATATATCAGCAGCAATGAAATGAGCTGGCATGGTATTTCTATATATCAGCAGTCGGGTTGGCCTGGTATCTCCATATATCAGCAACCAGAATAATAAAATGAGGTTGGTCTGGTATCTCCATGTATCAGCAACCACAATGATGAAATGGGATTGGCCTGGTATCTCCATGTATCAGTAACCACAATGATCAAATACGCTGGCCTGATATTTCTATATATCAGCAGCACTTATTATGTTGGCCTGGTATTCCTATATATCAGCAACCACTCAAGTTAGTGATGGCAAATGGAAATGAGCTTAACGGTTGTGACTATGGCTGCCAAATCAATAACTTATGTACTGGTACCTCTAAACCATTACATGCCGGGGGAATGATGAATTGAATATAAAGAATAGCCTTGCTTTTGGCAAGCACGTGACTGCACTAGGATAGTGAGATGTGTCTAGCCCTTCCTCCCGTCTCATTCAGTTTCGAAACAAAAATAGCATCTTTATTTCTTGTTCCATTCAAGCTGCTGCAGCATAACCCTTCTTCATGGTGTGAGATCGAGACTTCAAGGGTTCTGTGTGGTGACTGAATTTAATTGGAAGAGACTGTTGTTATACTAGCAATTGACGATGATGGAAATATACAAGATGGATGTATGGGTTGAGTTGAAGAGTGTTTAGTATACTGTCTGTGTTGGGAAACTTGTGTTTTCGTTAGAATTGAAATTGCAGGTGCAGTTAAGCTATAGACTGGGTTGAGAGCTACCTCCATCGAACGAAGATTTTGCATTCTTATTGCTTGACAACTTGGCTGTGAGAAGGTATTCTGGTGGTTCGTATTTGCTTTTGTGAAGCAATACAGGCTAGTACTTTGATGGACAGTGGGGGTTAGATGGTTGAGTTGGTTTTGCTGGTAAAGGGAGGTAATGGATAGAAGTTGAGAAGACGTAAAGTGAAGACGCCTGCGACAATGGAGATGGTCAGAATTACAGAAGTGGTAGAAGTGGATTTCGTATTCGCACTCGGACATGGCAGACCACAGATACGATGCCAGTACTGTTGCGACAAAGCTAGGTCCCTTATATTTGCTGGTTTTGTTTTAGTTTGGAGGCACGTGACGAAGTGCTGTTGGTTTGAGTGATTGGAGATAAATGCTTCTCAACGAGCTGGTGTTGTGGATTCGAGACAGTGAGAAGATGAAGAGAAAGAGTTGATGCCGTGACTAGATTCAAATTAAATGGATAGAAGAATGGCAACAAACTAGGTTTATTCATTGTTCCAACAGTGAAGTGATTGTAAAGCAGCGAATGGAGTTTGGTTTCTCGACTGTGCTTTCGAATTCAAGATGGACTTAAAACAGACGGTGCTGGTTTGTTGTTGATCGAAATGGAAGCTCGAGTCAATGGAGGTATTCGGGTTGCTGGTGAGTTTGGAGGAAGGTGATGTGGCCGAAGTTGTTAATGGCCGAGTTGAGAGCTGGTCAGAAAAGTTATCGCTGGCAGGTTAACGGACCGAGTATGGAAAATAATTGCTGCAGTTAGACTGAACTAGGAGCTGAATTGTCTTAATTGAATAGCGGCTGTGGACAAAGCTCATATGTGAATTTTGGGGATTTCCTAATATGGGAATGGTGGCATCGATCAGTTGAGATGGGTTTTGTGCTATGCAGTTGGTAATTAATCAGAGCAAGAGGGAGAAGATGGTGCAGTTCACATGGAGCTCAAGCTGCTGCCAAATTGAGATGGGGACTGGTGGACTGGGCCTGGGCTGGGCCTAGAAATTGCTTGGAATGATCAGACTTATGGACTCGCAGCAGCACATTTATAAACCTACAGAGACCGAAAAAGAACGTTATTTTGGGGACCTTTCTTTTTTTGAGGGGACCATGATGTTATTTTGGGTAGGGGTGCCCTAATTTAATATTTTTTATATTACCTAAAATACCCTTTTAATTATCTTTTGGTTTTGATTAGTGAAATCATTATTGAAATGATTAAGAAAAAACTGATTAGTGAGATTAGATTAAAACATGAGTTATTAAAAAAGAAATTGAATTTTTTTAGAGGATAAAGTTAGAGAAGAAGGAGAAAACCATGGAAAAAAAACATTATTTCACATTCACTACGTTTGGGAATTCTAGTGATGAAAGCTCATCTAATTCTTCATCTCCATTAACTCCTAGAGTATTTGTTAATCTTCACAATGATCCGGATATGAGTAATTTCTTAGATGGTGAATGTATTCTTCCAAAAACTCAATCTCAATATGAAAATGATGGATTTTATCAACCACAACCGGAGGAAGAGCATTTGGGTATCCAGGTATGCTCCAAACTTAGCTAATGTTGGTCTAGTTGCTCCAAATTTTCAAACCAAATGTATATTTTTTAAGTAGTTCGGTTAAGAAAGGTGAAGAACATCTAACCGAACTCATCTGGATATGCAGTTCGGTTACGAAAGGTGAAGAACATCTAACCGAACTCATCGGGATATGCAGTTCGGTTACATTAGACAAACACGCAGGTAACCGAACTATGCATTGATGGAAGTTTGATGAATTCCAGTGTAATGTTCGGTTGTTTCGCAACCAATATACACTAACCGAACTTAACGTAAATTTATGATTTAACTTAATGTACAAAGTTCGGTTGCTTTGCAACTATTAACCAACTGAACTTTACGTAAAACTAAGATTAAACTTAGCATACAAAGTTCGGTTTGTTCGCACACTTCCTGTAAAGCCACTATCTAACCGAACTGTACAAAATATAAGAGTACACTAAGTTATGCAGGTTCGGTTATTTCGCATACTTGATCCCAAGAGCATACCTAACCGAACTTATGAATCCCAAAAAATGAATAGTTCCATTGTTGTATTCGGTGACCTAGGTAAAATATATTGTAACCAAACTACATATACTTTATATGTTCGGTTATATGGCCTTTTGGTTTGTTCACCAAATTTGTAGTTCGGTTTACGCGCTTAAATTAATAGCTTACCGAACGCGGTTGTGATTGCAATTGCAATTGATGTTGTTCCATTTCTTGTAGATTGAATGCCAAGATATACCAATGGATGATCAACCTTCTCCAATTGGTATCTTGTACGAAGATACATCCCATCACTATGCCAATGATTTGGTATTTGATCAACCTATTAATGCGAAGAATTGGGCTAGAGAGCATGCCAAGAGAGCCATGTGCGTATTAGTTTTGAATGGAAAAGAAAGAAAAACTCGTTTTGAAATGGTCTGCGAGAGAAGTGGAGATCCGGATGCTAGCCACAAGAGAAAGGGGTATGTGTATAAAGGAAAGACGATGAGGAAGAACACAGTGTGCTCAAAGAAAATAGAATGTCCGTTCAAGCTAGTTTTTAGTTACTCAAAACTAAAAACAGGATGGGTTCTATCGATGAATAAGGTGGTAGGTAATCACAACCACCATCGTCCGGAGCATCTTGAAGGACATGCAATGGCCGCAAGGCTGACTCCTCAAGAAAAGGAGAAAGTAGCTAAATATAGGAGATTGCGTATTTCCCCAGCTGGTATGCTTCGCTTATTAAAAATATAGGAGATTGCGTATTTCCCCAGCTGGTATGCTTCCCCAACTGGTAGTTTCACATACACTCCGAAAAAAACCATATGTGTCGATCAACTAAAATGTAGGAGAGTGGTGATTGCGTTGATTAACTACAACCATTTTATAGGCCTTCGGTTAGAAGACAATTGTCCATTGCCTCTGATATGCCCATACTCTTATTGGAATGAATTTAACCCTGACACAATGTTGGGTTGGTGCGTTATGTATGAACATAACATGGAGATGTGGAAAGCTTTGAAGGATTCGGAAGCGATTATACACCAATGTTGTATTTCCCTTGCGGATGATTAATTGTACCTTTAGTTAGATGGTGTTTTTTTATTGTAAGTATGATTTGAAAATCAACATAACAATGAAAGATTATGTTTTTTGGTATTTGGTTTTTATTAGGAGTCATTTGGCATAAAGATTGTAGGTCCACTGTGGTTTGCAATTCAAAATATATAAGTTCGGTTAAGAAATTACATTAAATGACATTACTGAACTATTACATTACAACATTGGTTCGGTTTGGAAATGAAATTACAGGACATTGCCTAAATTAAATTACAAAAGACTTAATATCCAAAAAGCATTATGAAAAAGTCTCTAAGGATGCGGAAATGATCTTCATATTTGAAATCCTTTACTTTCCATCGTCGCCATTCATTCTTTGACATTAAAACGATTTCCTCGTTTGTTTCACCCCTCAGTCGATTCCTCGCAACTATCTGATACAAAATCAAAAAATCCACAACTCTTTTTTGAATTTTTTCAAATCGAATGGACAAAGATATCTCTTCAAGGTTATGAGGGTTACCTGTGTCATCGCAGAATTTCTCATGTATTTTCCCCCAATAACTATTACTAATCCGACCATGCCTTAACTGTTCTTCACCCCTCTTTGGAAACCACAGTACGAAGTTTCTACAAATAGAAAGATCTTCTTCTAAAGTAAATTTATGACTACAAAATGCCATTTTTATGAAATGGTATACAAAAAAATGAAGCATCAGACCCATATATATAGCATTGGGGTGTATAACGGACTTAAAAATAGTCATTACATGTGTCAGATCAAGTACAAGTTTTGGTCAACATTATGTTAGGTTAGTTCAGTTTTTATATCTAACCGAACTGAACACTAACAAAGAATTTAAAAGTTACAGAGTCATATTCGGTTAACTTGGTAAAAATGACAGGTAACCGAACAAAAGGTTTTATTTTCGAACCTATGCGTTCGGTTTGTAATAAAAATTTCGCAGGTAACCGAACATCAGGTTTTATTTTCGAACAACTAAGTTCGGTAACCTGCAATTTTTACCCAGATAACCGAACATCACTCTGTAACTTTTAATATTTTTGGTAGTGATCAGTTCGGTGGAATTGTGTAATTGAGATCAAACCGAACATCACTCTGCAACTATTTTTTTTTTGTAGTGATCAGTTCGGTTGAATTTTGTAATTGCGATCAAACCGAACATCACTTTGTAACTTTTTTTTTTTTTGGTAGTGTTCAGTTCGGTCGAATTTTGTAATTGCGATCAAACCGAACATCACTCTGTAACTTGTTTTTTTTTGGTAGTGTTCAGTTCGGTTGAATTTTGTAATTGCGATCAAACCGAATGTTTATATCTTACCGAACTTAGACACAAATTAGAAACAAAAACATGAAATTCGTTTACTAAAACAAAAAAATAAGAAAACAAACTACCAAATCCACAATAAAGAGGTATTCCAAACATAAGAGAACAAAGTACCAAATCCGGAATAAAAAGGTCTTCCAAACATAAGAGAACAAAGTCCCAAATTCGGAATAAAAACGTATTCTAAACATAAAATGCCAAATTACTAATTCTTGCAATCACTCATTCACGACGACCACTACATGAGACTTTTCTACCCTTGCGTTTAGGAGCTTTAGCTGGTCCTTCGTCACTAGGAGTGTCATCTCCACTGCTTTGTTGTTCAACCATTCGACTTGAACCTTCCCCTTCTCGTCGACCCCTCTTCATCGGCATGCTCTGGCTTTGATCAGCGGTGTTGGGTGAAAAAACATTTGTCCATTGGTTGTAGAGTTCCGTTTGTTCAGCAGTGTTCATCGGCTCTCCACTACGGATTTTTGACATCATTTTCTTCAATAATTTAGAACTTGACTTCACCTTTTTTCAATGAAAATCATAAACAAGTATAAATTTCCTATATTTGCATGTTTAATCAGTTTATAAAAAGGAAAAATAAGAGTAAATATCTTACCGCTAAATTCCATAAGATCAATGCCTCATCACCACATGTTGGGGTATGCTTCATAATTTTATGGGTCTCTTTCTCCACTGCCTTCGATTTTTCTTTCTCATCACATGCTTGTTATTGTGTGTTTATTACACGAGGATGAGAAAAATTTTCATACCATTCCATATAACCTTCTTCAGCAGCATTTGGCTCACCATAAAAATCTTCAAACTCTTGAACTGGAATATAATAATCCTCACAGTTGTTCCATTGGTCCACTGATGAAGCAGGATTGTACTTTGGAACAAAATTATTTTCGGTGTTCTTAGTTCCCCGCTTCATCACCTTGAATTTTAATTTATCCTCTGCTGGGACACTTTGGACACAAGATAATTGTCTCATTACTCTTCGAGGATTCTACATTGTACACTGCCAGGATAAAACAACGGGCCATTATAAGCCGAAATAGGTGAGAAATCAACAGGATCAACATCTTCCTCTTCGTCATCTGATTGAAGCTTGTATGGATGGAAAACCACATCTCCAAGCGTTGCATTATCCAATTTCTCTCTCAACCTCAACAACCTATTTTTCTTACCCTTCATTTGTGAGTCCAAAAATTCATATTTACCAGCTGTAGGTTGCCCATAAGGCCAAGGAGTGTGAGCATAAGACAATTTCAGTTTTGGGAAGTGGTCGTACACCCAAACCTATGAGAAGAAACCACACATATGATTAGTAAATATGTATTCATTAGTAAAAATATACATTCATTCACTTAGCAAACATATCTTGGAAAACACAAAGGATAAATTAACGGGGTACCTGAACAAGGGTGTATAAGCCTCCAAAATATAAACACTTAAGCCTCGAAGCTTTTCTGAGCTCCGCTTGGACGAACGATAAAACCGCAATTCCCCAAGAATAGTTGTTCACCTCATTAAGGGGGTCCAATAGCTGGAGGTAATTGGAATTTACCGAATTACCTGAAGTGTCGGGGAAGAAAATTGTTCCTAGTTGATATAACAAATAAGCATTCACATGGTGTTTAATCTTCTCTTTTGTCATGAACAACTTTCCCTTGGAAACCAAATCTTTCGTCCCTCCAAACTCTTTTAACAAGACTTTCAACTTGATCTTTTTCAACTTCTTCTTGTAAGACCGGTCTGGGTTTAACTCATTATACTCATCACCTTCATCAGGCTCTTTTGTAGCTCGTCTAAACTCACAATGTGCCTTCTTAGCGCTCCAGCCTAGACACCTCTCCACCAACTGTTCAAGAAGCTCATAACTCATGAAGGGATCGTACCCATCTCGAACACTTGTTCCAGTAATTGGTAGGCCTGTGATTCGAAAACAATCATCCGGAGTGATTGCCATCTCACTAAACGGTAGATGAAAGGTTTCGGTCTCAGGATAAACCCTCTCGGCAAATGCGGAAACAGTGACAACATCAAATTTTTGGTGCACATGTTGTATCGCGTACCATAGCACACAATCAAATACGGCCAACCTGACCTCATCACACTCATTCCCTATATCCCATTTCTTGTTCTTTTGACGTTTCAAAACACGAACAACATTATTATGATCCTACAAATATAACATCATATCTTATTTACTAATATATACCGAAAAATATATGACAAATAAATATTCATGTATAAGATTCAATACCTTTGTAGCATAAATCTTGGCAGCCCATGAGTTTTTGTAGCCAATCAATACCTCCCCTCCATATCTTGGAGTACCATAAGTTAGGTTCTTTAGGGCCAAACACAAAGTATCATCAGGAATGTATGCATATCTAGCACAAGGCTTTTTAGGTGTCTTTCTACTTGTTCTTCATCCTCTTCATCCTCTGATTCATCATCTTCATCTCCATCTTCTTCACTGTCATCATTGTCATCTCCTTGTTCATCTTCATTTCCTCCTTCTTCGGGTGATTCCTCTTCTCCACCTTGATTATGTTCTTGATTACCCATTTCTTCCACAATATCTTGATTAACTTGTTGTATAACATTGTCAACATTATCTCTATTGACATCATCTTGGATAACAACACCCGGTGTTGAACCACCTCCATGCTTAACATATTTGGTTCCACGCTTATTAAAACCTAAGTGTTTTTGGCCTCGAGGAGTGGGAGTTCTAAGTTCTTCCAGTGAAGGTTGGTTTGATTTTGGCGCTCTTCCCCTAACCAAGAAAACAAAACATATTAGCTTCACCCAAAAATGATTTTCATACTCATAATTCTATTAAGGGCTAGAGTTCGGTTTTCAATTAGCACTGACTATTTCTTGCGAAAAAACCGAACTCGACATGAATGACATTAGCACTGAGTTCGGTTAGTAGTTTCCTAAACAAAAAATTAAGATTTCACCGAACTCGACATGAATGACATTAGCACTGAGTTCGGTTGGTACAGCTATTTTGCTAAACAATCGAACTCAAAATTCTATGAAATTAGGGAGGAGTTCGGTTTAGAATTTTTCTTGCGAACAAACCGAATTCAACATATATGCAATTAGCAAGGAGTTCGGTTTGTAGTTCGATAAACAAAATATTGCGAACCAACCGAACAGACTACATAATGTTCGGTTAAATGATAGTTCAACATAGTGGGAAAATAAGAGCAGTTCGGTTACATAGGTTTTTTTTGTTTTCTTTGTAATGTTTTGAGTTCGGTTGAGAAATTATTTTAAAATATTGTGCGAACTAACCGAATTGTTTTGACAAAGTTCGGTTAACTGAGAACTCAAAGTAGTGAGTAAATTAGTTGAGTTCGGTTGGAAAGTGAAATTATTTTTATTTTGGTAAAATGGAAAGTGTTCGGTTAGAAGATGGCTTTTTGAAAAATTAGCAAAATAACCGAACTGAATAGTTCGGTTACATATTGTTCAATCATAATCAACCGAACAGTTCTTCGTGTTCTTCCTTTCAGGAAATTCGGTTACCAAACCAGGGTTTTTGGGTTCCGACTACTAACTGAACCAAGCACTGTTACTTACATTCAAACCCTATTTTGATGATTTCTATTCAATTAAACGAACCAAAATCAAATTAAAACTAATGGGTTTGGTTAAAATTACCTGCGGATCTTTACCATGCCCACTTCGGGTTGAATCTCCAATTCGTCTTCCGTTTCCACTACTTTGTCAATCTCCAATGAACTTTTCTGATTTGCTAGATGTCCTAATGGGGGACCTTTTCCTGTTACTCGTTTAGTTTGCTTTCGAAGCACCATTCTTATACTCGATTGATTAATCGACGATGAAAATTTTATGAATCGACGATTAATCAATGAAAAGGATGTGAAAATGGGGTAGAACAGGAGGTAGGAGAGGAGAAGAAACTCTTCTTCTTTTTTGTTTTTGGGTCTGATAGGTTAGAAAACTTTTATATATTAGATTAAGTTAATTACGGTTATTAGGTTAGGATTAATTGCAATTAGGGTAAAGGGCAAATGAGTAATCAAACATTTTTTAGGACAACCCTAAACAATAGTATCATCGGGTGCCTAAAACACCATGGTCCCCTCAAAAAAAGAAGGGTCCCCAAAATAACGTTCCTGAAAAAGAGTGGAAGCCTGGGAGGCGGCACTAAGCCGTGAACAAAGAGAATTGGGTTTAGTTTTACTTTTCCCATTTTTCATTTTCTATTAGCTAGCGATTTATTTTGATTGATTTATGGCTTTTGAGAAAGCCATGTTTGGCTAATCATGTTAGGGTTTAGGTAGAAACCAATTTGATTGTTTAAACTCTACATTTATATGCTTAATAATGATTTGAATGACTAGTAATTAATCTTCATAAAAGCTTGTATCTAATTGTTTATGTGATTTTCTTGATTATTTATGCTTTTGTATTGATATTTCGTGCTTCGGTTAAATCCCTAGACGTGGTATGCAAGGATAGATAGGTAATGCTTTAGGATCACTACATAAGAAGCGAAAAAAATTACAGTGGAGAAACAATATTTAAAAATGCATGAAATATATTTTTAAAGATTAGTAGTGTTTGCATAATTAATTGGTGGAAACCGAAAACCCTAATAACCCCATTCTCATTTGTTTATCATTAGAATTATTATTATTTCATTTTGTTCCAAATTTCTAAAAAAAATTGCTAAAACATCATCTTGTCGATTGGTTACTTTTGATATTAGTAGTAGTATTTCACACTCCTCGTGGGAACGACCTGTACTTTCCATCGTTATAC
Organism: Papaver bracteatum; assembly: GCA_023529315.1. Lineage (NCBI taxonomy): Eukaryota > Viridiplantae > Streptophyta > Magnoliopsida > Ranunculales > Papaveraceae > Papaver > Papaver bracteatum. The sequence continues at coordinate 109,464 of JAJJWX010004416.1, read as the reverse complement.
TAGTTAGACACTGTGCACTTGCAGTACTTATTGTGGGTTTTCCAAACCTACCACTTAGCCTTCATGATTGCACCCCATACACAGTTCTCATCTTCAATTAATTTCCATCCCAACTTAGCAATCTGAACTCTATTTAGGTGAGTCGGGGATCTTATGCCGAGACCGCCATTCTCTTTATCATCTAAAAATCTGCTCCAGTTAATGAAGTGAGTCTTATTGGTGGTATAGTTGTGTCCCCACCAAAAATTATGGATGATTTTCTTCAACTTTGTTTGCACAACTTTAGGTAGAAGAGATGTAGCCATGTAGTACGGAGGTATTAGACTCAGCACGCGTTTGATGAGTATGATCTTCCCAGCATGCGACAGATATATCCTCTTCTAGCCAGCCAGCTTGTTTTATATCTTCTCAAATAAAAAGTCATAAGAGTCGATTTTGAAAGATGGTTTTAATAGATGAAATCCCAAGTATTTGTCATTGCTCTCCATCTGTTTTTACTCCCATAATATTTGCCACTTGACTTCTTCTTTCTGCACCGACCCCTTTGCTGAACATAATAACATATTTCTCGAGATTTTCTTGTTGGCCAAACCACTTGGCGTAAAGGCTTTACACAGTTCTGTCATCAAGTGTGCCAAATAATAATAAGTCATCCACGAATACGAGACAATATATTGTTGGTTCCCATATATTTACTCTATAACTATTATAGAGACTACTAGCTTCAATTTTGAGAATCATCCATGATAAGCCCTGAGCACATAAAATAAATAGATAAGGTGAGAAAGGGCATCCTTGTCTCAGCCCTCTCCCACTTACAAAATGATCTTCAAGAGAACCATTTACAATAATAGAAAAAGAATCTGTAGTTACACAATTCATGATAAGGTTATAAGAATCACCATTAATACCATATGCTATAAGACATTGTCCTAAGAAACTCTATCATACGCTTTGTTTATGTCAATTTTAAGTACAAAACCTCCTAGAATTGAGTTAGACTGGTTCATGAAGTGGATTTACTCTTTGGATGTTATCGGGGATAATTATGCCTGGCACAAAAGATGACAGAGCTTTGTCCACCAAATTGTCAAGTATGGGTTTGAGTCTTTGTGCAATTATTTTTGCTATAATTTTGTATAGAATATTGCACAAAGCTATGGGTCTGTAATCCACTGGTCTAGAGTTTTTTTTTTACTTTGGGTATTGTTAAAGCGTTGCATCTTATGAGCCTTGGTTTGTGGTGCATATCTTTTCTCAAGTTTGTCCCATACTTCCTTGGAGGTTTTGCATCCTACACATTTGCCCAAAGCTGTGTCTGTCAGTGAAGATAGTATCCATCACATCAAGATCTGATCTTGATCTTCCCATTTGACAAATTCTGGGTTGATGTTGGTTGAATTTGGCAAGGTTCGTGGTGTCTTTGGAGTAGTACAATTAATCAAACCCATCGCTTTATAACCCCTTAGAAGAGGCTTAAATTGAATTACCCAAAGGAGATAGTTGGTGTCAGCCAATTTTGAACTGATGAGATGGTTAATATGAATTTGTTGTAAGGTAGAGGTTTCAGCAGCCATTGATGAGAAGGTTTATTTATTTGCGTGGTTTAGGTTCGACTGGCGTGATACCAAAACAAGTTTTATTTTCTCATAGATTGAATGCTGAGTGATTTACAAGTATTTATATGCATACAACTTTACTAGGGTTTTACAGATTCAAAAACAGAATCAGAGTACTTATCCGTAAATAAAGTAGGATTTTTTTTTTTTGATAAGTTTTTTCAACCATTTTTTTAAGGGATCAGCGCAGGAATTGAACCCGCAACCTATAGGTTGGGAGCCCAACCCCTGGTCAACTGGGCTAATGCCAGTTGGTTAAAGTAGGAAACAGACTAGGCAAGTTGTTGTGTTTGTTTTAGACTTCTTTTAGTCTTCTATTTCTGTAAGAGCATTGCTCGGTCGAACTCGCATGCGTTGCTATCTCAAGCATGTTTTTAAATGTTAGTGATCAAAACTATAAATTCTTGATTTCTAGTCTACTATAGCTAAGATCTCGGACTAGGATAGAAAGTGTAGTTGAGCTCAAGAACTCCATGGGAATCATCATACAAGACGAAGGACTACTCAAGGAACTGGTGGATCTTCATCGAATAAAAGGTATGTGGAGACTTGAACTTATCTATCACTCAAAAATCTATCTACTCTATCTTATATCTTGAGACAAAAGTCGTTTTACTATATAGACTAATATTATACACATGTGGTATTTCGAGATGAGTATATCTCGCTTATTTATTTCTCAAAATATGTGTTGGTAAAGCTTTTGCTTTAGCCAAGTTCATCTTTACCTAGTGACGAAAGTCATGTTAAGTTTCAATCACTTTGAAAATTGCTCTGATAAAAAATAGTTTGTGAATAACAACTATATAACGCCCACTAAGAATGTTTCAATGATTGGAATGAGAGTTTAGACAATATAACCATTGGAGGATATAAGCATTGTTATGGAAACACATATATGTATAAGTCCTTATTCCTTGAACTAAAGTTTGCGAACTTTGTTGATCAAGAGAATCGGAGAAGTACGTGAGCTTCAATCCGCGAACTTAGTCCGTGAACTGGCGGAAGTTCTCGACCCGAGAATTTCTGTTGGAGTTTGTGAAGTCCATCCGGGAACTTAAGTCTGCGAACCCAGTCTGCGAACTTGAGTAGGTTATGTCTAAAAACGATGTTTGTGAACTCATCTCTATAAATTAAGGAATGCTATTGCAAACCATGGCTATATAGTTCATGAACCGATTCGAGTGAATCAAATTGTTTTTTCTTCAATTGTGTCTTGTGTAGTACATAAGGATCTAAGCAATTGAAAAACTCTCTAATTAGTTCATTTGAGTCATTTGAACTAGTTATGGTGAAGAAGAATATGGTTGATATGAAAGTTATTATATGGCTAACCATTTAGTTGACTATGTTGAACCAACTAATGTACAAGTTTGGGTACGGTTACACAATCCTAGAAACGTGTATTACATGTGTGTATAACAAGCTATGTTTTTGATCTAACAGTTGATAAATATTAGCTTGAATCTAATCAGGTTTTCATCTAACGGTGAATATTGAATTCTTTGTTACTAAGCTAACATTGATTGCAAAACCTGATTTCGAAGACTATATAAGGGAGAACTATAGCAATTGGGAAACCTAATCCCCACACATTCGGTGTAATACTAGTTGTGCTAAGCTAGAATCGATTCTCCTTTAACCTTTGGTTTCTTCTTCTAAACCAGGTTAACGACTTAAGGCATTGGGATTGTGAAGCCAGAACGATACTACATTTATTGTAGTTGTGTGATATGATCTTGTTATTTCTATCGTACGAGTATAATTGTAATAATTGGCTTGAGATTTCTATCTCCGATAGGCAAGATAAAAATTAATCACAAACATCTTCGTCTCATCGTTTATGATTCCACAATATCTTTTTTCGTTGCGTCGATTAAGATTATTGTGAGGTAATTGATAATACTGAGCTATTCTTCGGGAATATATGTCTGGTTTATCAATTGGTTCATGTTCACTTGATTTATCAAATACGGAACAAAACTCGTAGGTATATTCGTGGGAGACTGATTTATCTATTATTATAGACTTTTCTGTGTGATACAGATTTATTTATTAAAGTCTTCGACTTTGGGTGGTAGCAACTCTTAGGTGTGGGTGAGATCATCTAAGGAAATCAAGTACGTAGTATCCTGCTGGGATCAGAGACGTAAGAGCATAATTGTACCTTGGATCAGTGTGAGATTGATTGGGGTTCAACTAAAGTCCAGACCGAAGTTATCTTGGAGTAGGCTAGTGTCTGTAGCGGCTTAATATAGTGTATGTTTAATCTGGACTAGGTCCCGGGGTTTTTATGCATTTGAGGTTTCCTCATTAACAAAATTATGGTGTCTGTGTTATTTCATTTTCCGCATTATATTGTTTATCTTTATAATTGAAATAATACAGTTTATGCGTTGAAGTTCAATCAATTAGAATATCCGACCTTTTGGTTGTTGATTTACATTGATTGACACTTGGATATTGGTCTTTGGTACCATCCAAGTTATTCCTTATATTTGATTAAAGACTTGCTGATTTCTATTAGCTTGAGTAAATCAAATCAAGAGAGAGATAATAACTCCTTGAAATATTTCTATCTAGATTGAGTCTGACTGTCTAGTTGATTCTCTAGAAAGTAACTCAGACTTAGTCCATACAGATTGCTAAGCGAAATATCGGTGTGGTTGTTAGACCCCCGCTTTTTCAATTTTAGTAATTCTAGCATTGGTGAAGTATGCATCTTTAACAGATACCGAGACCTCCGAAAAAAGAAAAAAAATTGTGAATATTTGGAGGAGGTTTATTGGCTTCTGTGTATATATAAAGGATGGTACGAGTCCTAGAAGAGGGGATCGAGAGTTAGGGGATGAAGAAGAGGTGATTAGACAGGTGACAATGCTAAGAAATAAGATATGCAGGCGAGTTCTACACCGGCAGGAAGGAAGAAAAAGATATAAAAATTGTCACCTTTTCTCTCAAATTTGTAACAGTTCTGCAACAACTATTCTTGTTAGCTTCCCTCTGTAACAGTGGGTTCTGTAACAAATATAATTCGATGTAATATTCTTTTTATTTAATAAAACACTTATTCAGTCAGATTTGGAGTGAATCTACGAGGAAAGAAAAAGTGTTATAAAAGGAAAGCATAGCGAAAGAAGGAAAGAAAAGAGGAGTCCAAAAGGAATGAAGAAGATTTTGTTATTTTATTTAGTTTTTTTTTCTTATTTTAGATTTTGTTAGATTTTTATTTTTAGCAAACTGTATTAGAGTTTGTTGTATTTTCTGTAATTTTTCTTTTTATTTTTGGACACTTTTTGGACTTTATTTTTGGGACATTATTATTATTTTTAAAACCTTAAGGAAGAGTTGATTTAAATAAAAATCCTGCAGGGAAGGACGACAGTTACGATATTGTCTCGGCCCCTCAGGTTCGTATACTGACATAGGATCCGATAGTCTGAGTTGTTTTCAAGGGGTCATCGCCCATCTGGTACGGGAGGTAAGTCTCTATCCAACCACGAATCCCCCGTTAGTGGGTTTTATTTTATGGAAACACACACAAACACGTGCACACCAATTGCATCGTCAGACTACCGAGTTTAGGAAAACTCGTAGATTAGTAAGCTGAACCAGTGCCTTGGGCCTTATGGGAGTTACCAGCTAAAATTCCACAAACCTCAGCCTTGTACCTTTGACCAGTCTTTGATTGTAGGTATATTTTATTGTGGTATCCTTAGCTTACCCATTTTAGTCAATCTTGCATTTGCACGTGCACAATATAATGTCGAACTGGTATTACAATAACCAATACAGTGAATATCCGACTGAGTTTCAAAATGGACGTTACAACTTTGATCATAGTGTGAATAGTGGTTGGGAACATCAACCTTTTCAAGGTTATGGCTCATACCATGGTGATCCCAATTACTATCCACACGCCCACCGGTCATACGAGCAAGAAAATAAGGAATATTATAGTACTAGTTCCTCGTCTTTGGACAATACAGTAAAATTATTGAAAACCAGTCCTTATTATGATCCTTAGGCTCTTATTTTTCCTCTAGAAGATTATCTCAAACAATTAACTGAGAATACAAATAGGTTTTTGTTAGAATAGAATAAACAAACTGCACCTATGAGTGAAACTTTTATACACGATACCATAAGGAAGTCATGTGAGTCGACTCAGAAGCTTTTGTTAGAGGCCCAGAAAGAAACTGCTCGAAATAATCTTAATTTCTAATATAGTGTTTCCCATAGTACCCTTGAAAACGAAGATAGTTATTCACATAATCAAGATGACGATGTTAGAATTGGTAACACTACTTGTTTAGATGAGGTTCAATCATTTTCATGTTATTATAATGATGATTATGATGAGGATAGTGTTGATGAAAATTTTGAAATAAGTAGGTATAGTGATCAGGAATTTGCTATTCCAATTGAGATTTATAATGATAATGTTATTTCTAGTTCAAATCCAAATAATTTTAATGATTATTCACCTATTCAAAAGAACGAGGATTTGACTAAAGATAACACTTCCTTAGATGATGTAGTATTTCCTTTTGATTACGAAGTCAATGATGGTTTAGAGGAACGGGTATATTTTGAGTCTAGCAATTTAGAAACAATTGACTTAGAAAAATAATATGAACTCATCGAGATGAGTGAGGATGTACCTGACTTAGAAGAATCAATTGACCATTTTCAAGAATCAGATGACCTTGAAATTAGGGAAGTTGTGACTAGTCTTTCTAGAGACACTGAAAACTCTAAGTTTGGGGGTGATTATCATTCTCCGTGTGCTTTAACTCTTATAAAAATCCCTCATTTGGGACTTGACATATGTGCCTCAACCATTTTACAAGATTATCTTCACACACGTTTTCCTGAACCTAGTGAGGCCCATAAGGAAGTTCAGTTGTTAGAAACCCATCCTCTGGTTGATGTGGTTTTCCCAGGATATGATACCCAGATTGATTTTGTTTTCCCACCAAATATTTTTCAACCAATTTTGGGAACGTATGAGTTCCAAATGTGTCAGTTATTAAGTTATGATACTAAACCTAATTATTTTAGGAAAATAGAAATGACGCATTTGCTTAAGAATGACCACCACTTTCATTGCGGTCAACTGTTTGAGTCAAATATGATTGATTTAGAGGATACTCAATTATTCAGATTATTATTATGTACTTCTAAGTTCTTATTTGAGTTTTTCCAGACTTTACAACCTCATAATTTGGATCTTACTTATGAGGAAGTGCAGCCCAGGAAAATATTTTATCTAAACCCTTTCATATAGACTGAACCCGAACCACAACTAGATGCAGTTGTCTTAAACATGAAACTAGAAAAGGGTATGATTTATTTGTTTATTTTCTTAGCATGTTGAAGATTCCTTTTATTTGTGGTAGATCCATTTGGTTTTGATGACCCACAGATATTTTGGCTATTACTTTATGATTCTATGAAGTGACTAATCCTTTTTTAGTATGGCTGAAGACTTTAAACTTAACACTTCTTGGGAGGCAACCCATGCTCTTGCAACACGGTAATACAGTAAAACCTCTGTATATTGATACTCCGTATATTAATAAAAAATCATGGTCCCAACTTGGGCCAGTTATACAAACAGTAATAACCTCCACATTTTCATATTAATGTTTTTTCCAGTCCCGCCTTAAGGAATTTACCTCCATATAATAATCGACATTACATTAGAAAATTTTAGATCTTGCTACACTGAAATTTATGATAAAATTAAATATTTATTTATATTTCTTTGAGAAGAAGAGGTAATTTTTTGGGTTGTTACCGCAATTTTTGGGTTGTTATAGATTGACGAATTATCTTCTATATAAGAGTACTATTTTTAATTGTAAACAACATCAAAAAATTCATTATACACTTACGAGTTCCTAGCTATGTACATGCACCTGTGTATTGGAATTATAAAGATATATATTACATTATCTAATAGGAATACATAAATTGAAGTAAAAAAAATCACATCTTCTAGGTATACATTAATAACCTCCATATATTAATAAATTTATGAATCCCCAAGTGTATTAATATATGGAGGTTTTATTGTATTTTTCCTTAACTTTTTTTGCTTCAAGTGGTAACAGTTTCTCCTTCATGCTTTTATTTTTATCTTTAGAACATTGGGGACAATGTTAGATTTAAGTTTGGGGGTGTGGGAGAAACTTTTTAGTTTCAATAAATAAAACTTTTATCCTTAACTTTTATTAAGGATGGCACTAACCAATCTAAGTGGATGGAAGCATCTTGGTTGTAGGAGTTTGGAACCAATCTCTGAGTGGATGGAAACATCTAAATAGAATCTACTCATAAAAGCACAAAGCTCAGGTGTTAGAATAACATGATAGTTTCACCGTATCTCGGAATCATCTTATTACTTTTGTTTTTATTTTTTGCACAATTTTTATGTTGATGTCTGCTGGGTTGAAATAGGGTGATTGAGTTAAGCAAAAGAAAAAAATTAAGACCAGACCATCAGACTAACGGGAATAAATTGATCAATAAAATCGACCACTGGTTCCCTTGTATATTCCATACGAGTTGATCTAGAATTAGGATTATCGACCACTGTTTCCCATGTATATGCCAGATGTGTTGATATTAGTCCAGACCAGTATCTCAATCCATTAGGTCATAGGATTCATCTTGGCACTGACGTCCATTCGCAACCATCTATTTCTATTTCCATCTTCTTAATCTATTCATGTGATTTGTTTGATTCCGGATGTTGATGTCCATAATGCGACTATCTGAGTAGAGCTATGTCACTTATATATGAATTTTAGTATGTGAGTGCAAACTCATGTACATCAATTGGAATTTCGCATCAAGTTACTTCCTCCTGTATTCAATGAGAGTATGCCAACCAAGGAGATTCTTTAGTGTTATTCCAAGGTTCTGCGTAGATAGCTAGGGTCTGGAGTAAAGGTTTTGTGGGTATATCTCTAGTAAAGCCTCCCGAGACTATAACTCGATCACTAGGGGTTTAAAGGATTGTTGCACATGCTAAGTGCAATCGCGGTGCCTGCGACAGTGAGTTAGGATTTTATTTTCTAGATTAGATTTGCTCGAGGACTAGCAAATAATAAGTTAAGGGGTATTTGATAGACACATTTATACGTATTGTTAGTGCTCAATTTGTGTATTTCTTATGGTTTTGTATGTCTTTGTAGGTGTTTTTGGAGAAATACACTTTTGCGGCGAAATTGGATCGAAAAAAGGACATTTGCACCTCGGAGAAGAATTTATAAAGGCACTCGAACAATTCATAAGGGCACCCCAAGAATTTGTCTAAGATCACCCCTGAATTATTATTTAAACTATGTGGTTAACAGCACCCGTATATTGTGAAAATACGAGGGTACCCAAATACACCACAATCTTTAATTTATCCACATATAAGTCCTCTTACCGAAAGTGATTGTCTATGGAAAAAGTTGAGACAATACTACAAATCGGTATTCACACTTTGTGAGATCGTCTATGGATACGAGATCGAGACAATACAACAATCAAAGTGTGATTACTTGATAAAAGGTTCGGACTTAACCGAACTCTATAGGATCACTTTCAAGTAATACAGAGTCAACGTTTGTGTAATTTACTTTAAATTTTAATAACAACAATTATAATTACGGAAAGGAAAAGTGAATGACACGGCAAGATTTTGTTAACGAGGAAACCGCAAATGCAGAAAAACCCCGGGACCTAGTCCAAAATTGAATACTCTCAGAATTAAGATGCTATACAAAATCTAAACCAACTTCGTATAGTTGAGACCAAGCAACTAAAACTATGGTTCACTTAGTTTATTCAGTATCCATGCGCTTCCGACATTCAATAAGTGCACGCACTTGAACAATTCCTTTGGATCGTATTCCAAACAGTAAAGGAACAACAAATCTGTTTGGTAACAACTCCTTTGATTCTTTTAGATATCTGATATCTCAAGTCATAAGCAAAGGCTCGTTCGTTCGAAGTAGCAGAGTTTAGATTTGCAATCAATCAAAATAGAATCAAACAAGAAACTATAAGGTGTTGTCGATCTTACACAACTAATCAATCGAATAAATACGATTCTAGTTGGATCCCAGCCGATCAAGGTTTGTGCACACCCAAAGATATAGAAACCAAATAAGAAATATTCTTTGTCTTCAAATCTTCTTTAATCTTCAATAAACACCTGCACAACACCACTTGAATCTCTTGTGATCAATAACGCACAGAACGATGTCTGTTAACAATGGATTATCACAAGATGTCTTTAGATCTACAAACAGTTCTAAAGATCCCCTCGGAACTTCGATCTAGTTTGAGTGAATCTTATATCAGAAGAGAAGATTCTCAAGAATAAACAAACTAGGTGCAATCAAAGTTCAACAACCGCTAGTAAATCAAATCAATCGAAAACAAAAATAATCTGCAATTATCTAGTTTCCCACCAACGGTACTCGTAGAGATTCTTGATCCCACATAAGTCTTTAAATGAGTGGTCGTAAGAGATTTCACCTAATTAGGGTACTTTCCTCTACGGATAGACGAATTCACCAGAAACAACAACAAAAATGAAGTTTTCCTGGCTCTAAGGATAGTTTTCTAGAAATGCAAACTTGGCCATTTATAGACCAAGGATTTTTGGACACCAAGGAATTTCCAAAACCGAATATTCTCAAGATATGCAATAAATTCCCAAAATTGGTCTTCATAATTCGTGGAAATGCTTTGTCCAATATTTACCGAAATCTCACTAGAAAATCTCCAATTAGTAAATGAACATTACCAATTTTTATTTTCTAGAGATACGCATTTAATTGCTGGTAATTAAAAGCATATAAAACTAATAACCTTAATTAAAAGATTCTTAATTTATTTCGGTCCGGGATCTCCTTGAGTTATTAAGGAATATCTTTGAACAATAAAAGATAAGAGTTACTGATCATGTTCAAATTATGTTGACATATTTTCTTTGTAAATCCTTTTTCATATTTACAATCTTGGAATCGATTATACCACACTTCCAAACAAGTTTAGAATCAGGTCATCTGTATTCCAAGACACCTATGTGATTGATCAAATATCAAATCACTAATCATGGGTTTACGGTTCTACCAAACACAAGGATCTACGTTAATATGGTTACTGGGACTGGTAACATTAGTTACCAGGATCAGTTACATCAATTATCAGGACCGGTTACCATATACTCATGGTATTACTTGTGATCGGTTACACAAGTCACTAGGATCGGTTATACTAATTACTAGGACCGGTTACGCAAATTACAAGGATCGATTACATAACTCTTTTTTGATCGGTCACACCAATTACAAATATCGATTATACCATCTTAGGTGATTGCTTAGGATCTTTCACACTAATAAAAGTCATACCAATACATAAGTCAGACACTGTGATTAGTTATACCAAGATATATAATAAGTTATGATCGGTTCTACTAACTCACACATATTGGTAATCCAAAGATATGTAATGAATAATAATACCAATAAGCTAGCGATTTCCCTTTCGATTCATAAAACAAGTTCATGAATGTACTTCCTTTAAACAAATGTAAACATTGTTTCTGATCAAATTTTAGATAGTGGTAAGAAAGGTTGTCGTTCACTCGGACTTATTGGATTGATTTTAAGTTTTAATAAAAGAAAGTAATAAAAATAAAGAAAATATATATACAAAAGTTGACAAGATAAAGAGATGATCGGGACTCAGGATTCCACCAGACTTCAATTTCATGCAGTTCAAATATCAATTATAAACAATAATAGCTCATAACATAAAGTTTCAATGACTCTAATTCATTGCCTAAAGTAGATTTCAAAAGTAATGGTTGTAAATCTAAAGTATGGGATATCAAAACATTTAAGCAAGCATAACCCATCAATTGAAATGACAACTATTCAATGATAATCATAATTAAATTAAATAACTGTGCAATTAGTCATAAAAAAATTAATATAATTACCGCATTCGTGAAATTTGGCTTCCTCCGTTATCCCGGTGATGGGGTTTAACTCCTCATATTGTGGACACTCTCAAAAGAATTTTTTTATTGCTCAAAAAGTGCTTACAATGGTGAAAATGGAGAAAATAATAAAAGCAGCGAATTTGCAACGGTAGTTGGGCATTACAAACTCGTTGTTAACAAAGCAGGTGTTGTGAAATGAAGATACGCGTTACTAATGAACTGTTACAGAACTTGAAATATACGACACTACACAACGACTGTTCTTGACAGCATAATGTTCTTCATGTTCATCTTTTCTGCAGCAGCAGAAACTTCTCCCTGCAACTTGCGATCACTCACTCTGTTGCTCTCTTTTCTAACCCCTATCTCTCCATAAACCTTCTATGAGTCCCCAGATCCATTTATATACTCCACAACGGCACCGAAATCTTTGTAATAACTCCCAAGAAATCTCCATTCATGATATATATCACCGGATATATTTTCTTTCCCCTTTCCCCTTTCACGCGTCTCATGTTGATTCTCCCTTGTATTTGTTGCTTCTACACACTCCAACTCGCTTGAAGATTGAGTGAAACTCGTGCGGGCACACACCAATCTTCCAAAAATTGCGTAGAAATCTCAAGAGTATCTCGGTCTAATATTCATGCCCTATTTTATCAATGAAATCTCCTTTTTTATGGAAACTAACACAAGTACCTTCTCTGTTTGACTTAAACAGGTCATTACCAAACAATATCGACGAGGAAATCAAATAAAATATTGTCCAAATCTTCTTCAGCAAATTACGCACTTGAAAAGTATTTTCCCGCCAAAATATTGTTTGAATGTGAAGAAGAAGGTCGCCCCCTATCCGTATATGGAGTGTAAATAACAGGTGTCCAACTGAAGTGCCCCTTATAAATGGAGGTTCCCCTTATCCTAAGCAGGGGCATGTTTAGCAAATGTCCTTAGGGGGTGCCTTTAGCAGTTTTTCGAGTCGATTCTTCCAAAAACGTTTATTTCCCAAAAATACCTACAAACACATAAAACAGCATAATAAGTACAAAATCGAGTACCAACAATACAAAAAATTGAGGAAAACTTAGACAGAAAAATGTGTCTATCAAATACCCCCAAACTTATTATTTGCTAGTCCCGAGCAAATCTAATCTATGAAATAAAACCTAACTCACTAGGTGGCCCTAGTGACCGAGTTATAGTCTCGGGAGGGTTTACCAGAGGTGTACCCACAAAAAATTTACTCCAGACCCTAGTTATCTACGCAGAACCTTGAAAGGCACTAAAGAATCTCCTTGGTTGGCGTATAATAATTGACTATAGGAGGAAGTACCCTGATGCGAAATTCCAATTGATGTACATGAGTTTGCACTCAAGCATACTAAAATTCATATATAAGTGACAGAGCTATACTCAGATAGTTTCACTATGAACATCATAACCAGAGTCAAACCAATCACATGAAGAGATCAAGAAGATGGATATAAAAAAAAACGTAGATGGTTTTAAGGTGAACGGTGTTTCCCATATCTGTCTGAAATCCTCCGCCAAGATGAACCTAGACTAATGGACTGAGATATCGGTCAGACTAATATCAACACAACTGGCATATACAAGGGGACTAGCGGTCGACAATCATAACTCTAGGTCAACACAACTGGCATATACAAGGGAACCAACAATCGACTTTGTTGAATTTATTCCGTTTGGTCTAACGATCTGGTCTCAAATTTTATTTTATTTTATTTTTAATTTTGTTGTTTTGTTTTGGAATCTCAATCACTCTATTTCACCCTAGCAATGGTAACAACTTGAGTCGTGGGCCCCACCAAATCACTTAAAAGAAAAGAAAAATAAAAACAGAAGGTGAAAAGGACTCAACGAGATATGGCGAAACTACCATGTTATTTCTAACACCTGAGCTCTGTGCTTTTATGAATTGACTCTATAGATGTTTCCATCTAGTCAGATTGGTTCCTCAACTCCTACAACTAAGATGCTTCCATCTACTTAGATTGGTTAGTGCTAACCTTAATAGGCATGAATTTTTAGGCTCTGGAGTTTATTTATTTATACTGCAACTAAAATGTTTCTCCCATACCCCCAAACTTAAATCTAACATTGTCCTCAATGTTCCAAAGACGAAATTAAAAGCATGAAATAAGGAGAAACTGTTACCACTTGAAGAAAAGAGTAAGGAAAGATATTACCATGTTGCATGAGCGTGGGTTACCTCCCAAGATGTGCTAAGTTTAAAGTCTTCAGCCAGACATTGGAAGATATTAGTCACCTCTAAGAATCATATAGCAACAACCGGAATAACTGCGGGTCATCAGGATCAAAAAGTGCTAACCACAAGAAGAGGAGACTGCAACAGACCAGGAAGATATCCAACACAACCTTATCTATTTTTTTATTTAAGACAACTACATATAGTTGTGGTTTGGGTTCAGGATCTATAAAAGGGTCTAGATAAAAAGTTTTCATCGGCTGGATTTTCTCAAAGGAATGATCTTGAAGATCGGGTTCTAGAGTCAGGAAATACTCAACTAAGAACTTGGAAGCACATAACAATAACCTGAATAACTGGGGATCCTCTAAGTCAATCAGATTTGACTCAAACAGTTGACCACAGTGGTGGTCATTCTTAAGCAAATGTGTCGGCCTTAATTTTCTAAAGTAATTAGGTTTAGTCTCAACACTTAATAACTGACACATCTGAAATTCACATGTTTCCACAATTGGAAGGAAGGTTTTTGGCGGGAAAACAAAGTCAATCGTGGTATCGTAGCCTGGGTTAACCACATCAACCAGAGGATGGGTTTCTAACAACTGAACTTCTTTATGGACACAACTAGGTTCAGGAAAAAGTGTACGAAGATAATCTTGTAAAATGGTTGAAGCAAAAATGTCCAGTCCTAAGTGAGGGGACTTTCTAAGAGCTAAAGGTAAGGCACTAGGAAAGTGATAATCACCCCAAACTTAGAGTTTTCAGTGTCTCTAGATAGACTAGTCACAATCTCCTTAATTTCTAGATCATCGGATTCTTGAAAATGGTCAATTGATTCTTCTAAGTTATAATCAGCATCCTCACTTATCTCTACAAGTTTATCTTCTTCTAAGACTAGCATTTTTAACTCACTAGACTCTAAAACAGTATTCTCAGGGTAAACTCTTTCCTCTAAACCATCATCACAATCATATAAAAGATTATCAGAGAAAGTTTCTAGTAAAGGCTCATTAACTAAGGTGTTAATCATAGTTACTTCCTCCGATTCACTTATAGGCACATCAAATACTGGAATATATAACATATTGAAGGTTAAAGGATCATGAACTACATCGTCTAAAATGGTGGCATCTCTAGTCAAATCCTTGTCCTTTCGAATAGGTGAATAACCATTAAAATTATTGGGATTTGAACCATAAATATTACTATCATTATAAAGCTCAATTGGAGTTACAATTTCCTTATCACTATGCCTACATATGTATGATTCTTCATTAACACTATCCTCATAATTATAATAATATGAAAATGGTTGAACCTCATCTAAAATAGTGTCTCCAATTCTATCCTCGTCATCTTGATTAGGTGAATAGTAACTATCCTCATTTTTAAGGGTGAAATTGGGAACACTGTGTTGGAAATTCAGATTATTTCGAGCATTTCTTTCGTTCGTCTCAGCTATCCGCTTGATGGTATCTTCTAAAGAAGGTTCACTCATTATTATAGTTTTTTCGTCCATAACTATACCATTCATCTCAGCTAACTTACGTGTCGACTTAGCTAACTTCTTGAGGGACTATTCTAAAGGAGGAATAGGAACAGAGGGATCATAAAAAGGACTACTTTTCAATAATTTGATTGTATCTTCCAAAGACGAAGAACTAGTAATATAATCTTCTTGCTCGAATGACCAATGCTCGTGTGGATAGTAATTGGGCTCACCATGGTATGACCCATAACCTTCAAAATATTGGCGTTCTCAAACACTATTCACACTATGGTCATAAAAAGAGTAATGTCCATATTGTTCAGTTGGATAATCATTGTATTGGTTGTTATAATACCAGTTTGACATCCTAACTGCAAGGGAATTCTACACAAGCACAAACAAGGCTGACTCGACCAAAACAAACCTACTGATTTATAGCAAACAAAAAGCATGATGGCTCCACTTAGATTGTTTCTAGACCAGCTTCTAATCCTTCGAAAGGGAATTCGTTACAATTTGAGCAAACCTCTCTGGAATCAATCTGAGTAAAATTAAGCTAAATAGAGACGAGGGAAGTTCCGTGGAGCTTTGATACCCAAGGCCTCACCGGCATTATAAGGCGGCACATTCAACTTACAGAAACCATCATGAACTTCGAAGTATGCTTAAAAGAGTAACCAATATTTTTCGAACGACTTTCCTATTAAGCTCGTTACCCTATCGATCTCGTTCTATTCAGTATTTTAAGCTTGGGTTCGCGTTTGGTATCGTTTTCCAAAGGCGGGCAAGAAAAGAACGGTGATGAAATCCGAACCCTTATCTTGTATGGCCAGGCCTTTCCCTTTACTAGGATATTAAAGAAGCTGCATTCAGTTCCTCAACATATATGCAAAAGAAGGAATATAGTAAACCCGCTGACATGGGATTCGCATGTATTTAGATAAATTACCTCTCGTACTAGACGGGGGATGAACTGTTGAAGTCGACTCGGGCCACCGACTCCTATGTCAGTGCACGAACCCGAGGGGCCGAGACAGTATCATAACCGTCGTCTTTCCCTGTGCAGTTTATATTTAAACTAACCCTTCCTTAGGGTTTTAAAAATAAAGTCCAATGTCCAATGTCCAAAAATAAAAAATAAAAAAGTCCAAAAATAAAAGATTAAAAAAATATATTCCTAATTACAGTTTCTAAAAATAAAAGAAATAAAATCTAAAAATTAAAATCTAATAAAAATAAAATAACTATGTACTAATCTTCGTCTTCACTCCTTTTGGATTCCTCTTTCCTTTCCTTTTTGGCTTCGCTTTTCTTTTCAGCACTTTCTTTCTTTTCTTTAGCTCAGCTCCAAATCTGAAAGCAAACAAGAAATACCAAAACGCATAAAAAAGAAAAAAAAAAAACTAAAAACTAAAAACAAATCTATAAACAAGTCCGCGTCAACGACACCAAAAATTGATCAAATTTTAGATAGTGGTAAGAAAGGTTGTCGTTCACTCGGACTTTGTTGGATTGATTTTAAGTTTTATTAAAAGAAAGTGCTAAAAATAAAGAAAATATATATACAAAAATTGACAAGATGAAGAGATGATCGGGATTCAGGATTCCACCAGACTTCAATTTCATGCAGTTCAAATACCAATTCTAAACAATAATAACTCATAATATAAAGTTTCATTGACTCTAATTCATTGCCTAAAGTAGATTTCAAAACTAATGGTTGTAAATCTAAAGTATGGGATATCAAAACATTTAAGCAAGCATAACCCATCAATTGAAATGACAACTATTCAATGATAATCATAATTAAATTAAATAACTGTGCAATTAGTCATAAAAAAATTTAACATAATTACCGCATTCGTGAAATTTGGCTTCATCCGTTATCCCAGTGATGGGGTATAACTCCTCATATTGTGGACACTCTCAAAAGAATTTTTTTATTGCTCAAAAAGTGCTTACAATGGTGAAAATGGAGAAAATAATAAAAGCAGCGAATTTGCAACGGTGGTTGGGAATTACAAACTCGTTGTTAACAAAGCAGGTGTTGTGAAATGAAGATATGCGTTACTAATGAACTGTTACAGAACTTGAAATATACGACACTAGAAAATGACTGTTCTTGACAGCATAATGTTCTTCATGTTCATCTTTTCTGCAGCAGCAGAAACTTCTCCCTGCAACTCGTGATTACTCACTTTGTTGCTCTCTCTTCTAACCCCTATCTCTCCATAAACCTTCTATGAGTCCCCAGATCCCTTTATATACTCCACAACGGCACAGAAATATTCGTAATAACTCCCAAGAAATCTCCATTCATGATATATATCCCCGGATATATTTTCTTTCCCCTTTCCCCTTTCCCCTTTCACGCGTCTCATGTTGATTCTCCCTTGTATTTGTTGCTTCTACACACTCCAACTCGCTTGAAGATTGAGTGAAACTCGTGCGGGCACACACCAATCTTCCAAAAATTGCGTAGAAATCTCAAGAGTATCTCGGTCTAATATTCATTCCATGTTTTATCAACAAAATCTCCTTTTTTATGGAAACTAACACAAGTACCTTCTCTGTTTGACTTAAACAGGTCATTACCAAACAATATCGACGAGGAAATCAAATAAAATCTCGTCCAAATCTTCTTCAGTAAATTACGCACTTGAAAAGTATTTTCCCGCCAAAATATTGTTTGAACGTGAAGAAGAAGGTCGCCCCCTATCCGTATGTGGAGTGTAAATAACAGGTGTCCAACTGAGGTCCCCCTTATAAATTGAGGTGTTCCTTATGCTAAGCAGGGGTCCGTTTAGCAAATGTCCTCCGGGGGGTGCCTTTAGCAGTTTTTCGAGTCGATTCTTCCAAAAACGTTTATTTTCCAAAAATACCTACAAAAACATAAAACATCATAATAAGTACAAAATCGAGTACCAACAATACGGAAAATTGAGAAAAACTTAGACACAAAAATGTGTCTATCAGTTTCCTAGGATGAAATATTCACCTTTACCCATACACATAATCACAATAGCATTCATACGATTATGCCGATGTCAGAAATATACGAAGTTCAAAAGATAAGCGTTATAGTTCATATCCTAATTCCTTAACACTATGATCATGTGATCATGTCTTACCACTAGAGTATAATCATTCACAGCTTCGCAGTTATGTTTTCAATATAGCACGACTTGAAAGATATGTTAGGAATGAAACAGTTCAAGTCAAATATTACTAACCTCGAGAGGAAATGATGTCGTCGTTGTAGCTTGTTACTTATTCACATTCTTCAAATCTTCGAGTAATACTTGTATGTCTCATAATCCTAGACTTTCTAGTCTAACCTATACGAAGTGTCTCTAGTTACATAATCAAGCGACTCTTAGATGAGTTTTGATTCACTAAAATATGACAACCAAACTTGACATACCAACGCTTGGTGGGTCAACCGAGCTATGCTCTAACAATATCCCCCTTTGTCAATTTTAGTGACAAAACTTTTAATACATATGGATAAACAAATTACAAGAATTCATTAAACATAGATTGATTCCAAGTTTCAATATCACAATAACCTTCATATATTCAATCCATAATTTCCGTTGTTGACATTTGAATAACAAAGCTAATACTTCCCCTAAAGGTAAGATAGTAGATTTTTAATCCAAACATCTTTGTTATTCCCCTTTTGTAGTTAAGATAACTACAATAACAATATGATATGTTGATCCCCCTTATTCAATACTTTAATCTTTCGTTAGATATAACGTTTAAGCACAATTTCCCTTTCCTTAGTGATTATAAATCACTTGTTTACTCCATATATTTCTCCCCCTTTTTGTCACAAAATGACAAAGGTTCGAGTAAGTAAAGGTCAAACTGAAAGTATCTTACACATCTCAAAGACTTATACAACCTATAATAGTTAAGCACGAAGGTTTCACATACCATTTTAGATAACCAATATCAAAACCGAAACTACAAGTAATTTGGTTTTAATATGTCATCAAGGAAACAATTGCCTGAAGCAATTCTCCCTAATAGTTTAACAAATTGACTAAGAAACTTAGTTCCCTTGCTAAACCGATTGCACAAATATAATCTCTTATTTCGATAAGACCAAAATAAAGATTAGAATTTGTTAGAGCATTTCTCGATTGAACTCGCATGCGTTTGCTATCTGTAGATGGTGGATTTTTGACAAGGGCTAAAATCGTAAACCCATAATTATACGTATTCCTGATCCATCAATCAGATGAATATTGAGGTTCATGTCTCTTAGCGAAAGCATGAAAACTCATTCCACGAGAATCTCTGACTGAGAACACTATCTCTCAGAGTATATGTAGATATGTAGTCTCTCAGCTGAGGCAACGGCATATCTCATGAATACTGAGCAATTTCAGTAATTACTTCTATATATAATCGAAATATTGGACGGTTCCTAGATAGCTTGCCTGCTAGTATAGAGCAATAACGTCTTCAGGATGTAACAATGTTTTCCCTGACTATATAAAAGAAATATGACGCTTCAACAAGCTCATAACACTCAATTCCTGAATAATTAATGCTCCTAGACGATCGTACTAGTATAAAGCCATCAATTAATTATTCTTAAAATCATTAGATTCATTAACTGAATCCCTAAAAAATATTCAATGTTTTTCATAATATTTTGTTACTTCAATTTATGGTTTTTCCCAACAGAATTCCATGGGTTAGTAATAAATATTCAATACACGGGCATCTAAGGTACCTTCGAGTAAGGCCCGACCAAAATGGTGCAAGTGTACTTAGCAATAATACACCAACGAGCACCTAAATGCACGAACGAGTATTTCAAAATACGACGAGATGATGAACTTATGCAAAATAGGAAAGAAAATAATAAATAATAAAATATTAATCAAGGCGCTGAGGGATTGGGCCCACCGGCCGGCCGGTCGTGCCGTGACCAATCTGATTGCGTGTCGTAACCACAACAAATTAATTAATATTTTACTACCTAATTAACAAGTAATATAGGGTAGTCAAGATCGATCCCACGAGGAGCAAGAGATTATAGTTGTCTTATAATGTCACAAAAAGGGGGGTATTGGTTCAAGATTTTAAAAGCAAAAGAAATAAACAAAGCAATTAAAAGTGTAAGTTGAATTCAATAAGAGAGAATAGATCAAAGAATCCTTCTTCGCTGCAAAACAATGATTAAAGTTATGTTATTTTCCACTTTTTATTAGTCATAGATTATCACCAACCGTAGGATAGCAGGTTCGCTTAGCTAACCCCAAAATTCCTTTTTTCACCGAGTAACAAGTCCGCTTAGTTATCAGATTCTATTCAAAAGAACCACCTTGAGGTTCTCTTACAAGATGTAATTCCCTGAACGCATTAAGATTTATGAACTTAGGTTTAGTACTAGTAGTTAGACTCGGTTCGCTTGGTCCACTTTCTAGCGTTGTTTTCACACACAATTGCTCCACGGAATCCCTCTGCAAGGTCTTGTGTTTTCTACTTGTGTAAAGAGTCAAGAAACTATTACGTATTCCCTGATTTTCACTAGCTTTAGATTAAATTAAAAAATCAATTTAGCGTGCACTCCAAACAACCTATCAATCAATCATAAACATTAATATTAGTAAAAACAAACGATAATCATATGAAAAACTTCAAAGTAGAATTGAAACAAAACTCAAATCATATATTAAGAACTAGGAATTCATCCTCAATCAATAAGAAAATTAGCTACTCATAGTTTGGAGTTCACACAATAATAATAATAATTAAGGAAAAAAGAAAAACTTATTGAAAAGATGATGGTTGCTCCTTCCTCCAATCCTTGTGCGCTTTAACTCCTTCTCCAAAGTAGATGTGTGTAAAAAGTTGTAGAGAACTCCTTTATTTATAGGCTTCAATACTCTCCATATCTTTGTAGGAAAAGAATCCACATTCCATAAGAACACCACTTTACCAATTTGAGCCATATTCCAATTTCAAGTCCAATTCTCCAAAACTTCCAAGTTTTCATCCAATTCCCAATTATAATTCTTCACACACATGAGAGAAGTCCATACAAAATTCTGTATTTTTGGCTCGCCGGAAAACTGGGTTTTGGCCGAAAGTTGGCTGGAATTAGTCGCCGCAGGCAACCTGAAAATTCCTTCCGTCGACGGAATATTCCGTCAGTCCACCATTAGGATTAACGGTCAAATAGGTCAACCGTCAGTCAAAAATCAAAGTCAGCCGAGTTAGCTGTCTTATGCAGGTCTGAGTGGTCTTAATCACTGAGCTGGATCGATCGCCGGAATCGTCTGAATCGGTCACCAACAGCTCAGCTGCATTTTTTTCTCCCAGCAACTCACACCGTTCTTGAGCTGAATTGCATCACCATTCTCTCCTCCTTTTGTTGAACAATAATCAGAACCCATCGAACAACAACAACGAGTTCTTCAACCTCATCGATTCACCAGCACCTCAGTCAAATTCAATCTTCTCTGGATCTCGATTCAACAATAGTATCACACAAATCTAAACCCATCAATTCTTCAAACCCACCTTCGATTCAAGCATTGTGAAGCTCAAAACATTGATTTCATCTGATTTTCGATTCAGTTACAACATCTTCTCCCTGTTCTTCTTTACAAAAACAGCTTCAACCCTAATTGCAGCTCATGGAATCAATATCATTTTACACCAATTAAATCCGATATTCAGTTCAATCTCAACACTATACTCGACCAATAAAAACAAATCTGATAGAAACCCATTTTAATCTGTTGCAGAAGCTAGCTGTTCTTCCCTGAAATTCACGGAAATCTCTAACTTTAATTTCTTCTTTTCTTCACTACAACAACACTGAAAATCCATGTTAGCTCTCATCGTCATCTCTGATTTCTCTACAGATCGAGCCTTCTGAAATAAATCTCAATTTCTCGGACAAAATATGGGTTTTAGCCCCAAATGATTTGGGGGAGAAATGTCTCTTCAACTTAGGGTTAGGGTATAATAAAATTGGGTCTGGATTTAAACACCCAACTGTAGAAGATCCACCCAGGATATTTACACCTACTTATGATGATAAGGGACACCCAGATGGCAACCCCTTAACCTTGACTGAACTTTGTTTAGTATTCCTCCAAAGATCTTCCCTTTAACCAGTACCGGTCTCCCGATAGTGTTCTTCCCTAAATGACAAATTTTCCCTTTTTGCTCAATTTTGGTAATTTCTTCTTCTTTTCCTCCGTGCGACTCCAGAGTACCTAATAACTCAAAAACACGCGTAAAATACATAATTTACAAGAAAAATAGCAAAGAAAGTATAAACTACTAGATAGTAAATTAGTGTATTATACACCTATCAAATTCCACCACACTTATACTTTGCTAGTCCTCGAGCAAATCAAACTCAAAACTTACAACTTCAAAGCGTTCTAGCGTCCCAAGCATCCAAAGAGCTATGAAGACATATAATTTCTGCATGTTAGTAATAAGAAGTTAGAAATACTAAAGAACATATTCTCATTCTTAAATGTTGAGTGAGAAATAACCACACCATAATGAGAGAACACGTGTTTGAGAAACGATCAATAAGCATTTCGCCTCGACTTCTGCCTCACCAAAAGGGTTTTATGATAATTGCACTCAAAAAGACGGCTTTTTATGGGTCTCACATGTGTGCAGGTAGGAATGAAGAGAGAATTCCTGCAACACGTTGAATGGTAGGAAGGATAACTTCCGAAATTTTGAAAAACCCACATCTTTTAACATTTTGAAAAACCATTTTTCTAACGATCTCTAAGAAAGGAAATCAACCACTATTATCGAGGATGAGATTACTTACTTACCTTCACATCCGATTGCCAATTATGATAACACCACTCTCACGGAATCCAATAGAAACGTCTTCCGCTCCTTTTCTTTATCTTCTTGGTCTTTGTCTTCAACTATTGATGATAAATACTTGAACTTCATAAATCCTTGACAATTTGTAACCTTTTTCCTTAAAATCCATGTCGCTTGAAACTTCCTTATATATTTTCCTTCCCCACGGCTTATTCAAAACAAAACAAAACAAAACAATAATAGATATTTCTCTTGTCTCATATTTTTTCAAATTTTTCAAATTTTTTCAATTTTTTTTTCAATCAAGAGAAACAAAATACAAAACAAAGTGAAAAATAAAAAAACCATGGCCGTGGAAAAGTACTTTACCGCTTGATTCTTCACAACTTGTATCGTCTTGAAATCATAAACTTCAATAATTCTCACCTTTCGCTTTTCTTTGCTCTTGTAAATTAGTCTTCATACTTGAATATAGAATTACCTCATTATATTGTAAGTCTTTAACATATATGTAAAAATCTGCTCATTGTATGTTGCTTTACTTGGATTTGAAATTTAGCTCTTTTCTTGTTCCATTGTTGCTTGCAAACCTTGAACCTTTTTAATTTTCCTTGTAGATTTTGATGTCGCTCCCTTGATGTTGATGATTGTGGTGTTTCTATGGACCCGTTTTTGAGAGAATGGTGCTAACTATAAATCGAACTACAAGAAGGAGGCTTTCATCCATAGACGTCACCCTCATGATTGACAAATAAAAATTAACACTCAAGAGATCAAAAATAGTGCTGAAATTGGTGTGAAATTGGGTAGCTCACCATTCTACCCGGAATTAACATACGGTGACACACACTCAAAAGAAAGCTTTTTAGTTAAGGAAAAATTCTGGTCGGTGCCTCACATGATATAAATATGGGTAGTCTCCACTAATGATTGATCAACAACTCTAATAACGCACTTCTCCCAGCACCAAATTTGCATCACCGGCATGATTAAATCCATTATTTAACACTCTAACAAATAAGAAATCCGAACGTAGTTCCCTAACACTTCCAAGTTCAATTATGTCAGTCATAATTCTCTATGTAAACATACCTAGAAGTATGCTAGTGACTCTAAAATCTCTAAAAGTTGAAGTTTTATGCAAATTTTTTTTTTATGCAAAAATATATGCTTAGCCACTCCCCCACACTTAAACTTTACATTGTCCTCAATGTAATTGAATCATCCAAGTAAAGTCAAGGTGGGAAATCCTAATATGATATGAAACAAGAAAAATAAACAAACAAAACAAAAAACAAATAAAAACAAAAGGATAAGAGATACAAAACCGGTGGGTTTCCTCCCACTTAGCGCTTGTTTTAAAGTCGACGGCCCGACATAGCTCTTGCTTCACATTACTCCTCTAGAGGGAGCACATCTCTAAGTCCAATCACGTCCACATGCTCCGTTGGAAAGTTTTCATAATATGGGTTCAACCTATGGCCGTTGACTTTCAAGGGTTGTCCTATTTTTTCACTAACAATTTCAACCGCACCATGATCATAAACATTAGTAACAATAAATGGTCCCACCCAACGGGACTTAAGCTTACCCGAAAATAAACGTAAACGACTATTAAATAAAAGAACTTTTTGCCCCACAACAAAACTTTTCAGAGAAATCATCTTGTCATGAAAAAGTTTGGCCTTTTCTTTGTAAATCTGGGCACTCTCGTAAGCATCATTACGTATCTCATCTAGATCATTTAGTTGCAACTTTCTTTGTTTCCCAGCTTTATCATACTCCATGTTGAATTTCTTTATCGCCCAATAAGCCTTATGTTCAAGTTCAACCGGAATGTGACAAGCTTTGCCATAAACCAACCTATATGGAGACATACCAATTGGTGTCTTGTACGCCGTTCTATACGTGTTGCGTGTCGTAACCACAACAAATTAATTAATATTTTACTACCTAATTAACAAGTAATATAGGGTAGTCAAGATCGATCCCACGAGGAGCACGAGATTCTAGTTGTAAAATTGTCACACAAAGGGGGGTATTGGTTAAGAATTTAAGAAAGTAAATAAAATAAACAAAGCAATTAAAAGGAAATCAATAAGAGAGATTAGATCAAGGAATCCTTCTTCGCTGCAAAACAATGATTAAAGTTATGTTCTTTTCCACTTTTTATTAGTCACAAATTATCACCAACCGTAGGTATAGAAGCTAGATCAGTGCTAACCAAAAAATCCATTATATCACCGGATACGGAAGTTCTCGACTACCGGATTCTATTCACCAAACCACCTTGTAGTAGATCACTCAAGATGTAATTTAGTTAAACGCATTAAGATTTATGAATTTATTAGGTTTATATTAATAGTTAGACTCTTAGATCAAGGTCCACTTGCTAATGTTGTTTTTACACACAATTGCTCCACGGAATCCCTCCGCAAGGTCTTGTGTTTTCTACTTATGTAAATAGTCAAGAAACGATTACTTATCCCCTAACTTTCACTAGATTTAGATCAATTAACAAATAAATTTAGTGTGCACTCTAAACAACCTATCAATCAATCATGAATGTATAAACATTCCTATTAGTAAAAACAAACGATAATTATGTGAAAAACTTCAAAGTAGAATTGAAACAAAACTCAAATCATATATTAAGAACTAGGAATTCATCCTCAATCAATAAAATTAGCTACTCATGTTAAGGAGTTCACACAAAGAATAAAGAAAAGAAAAGTGTGTGTAGAAGTGTGCAAAGATGTGCACAAAAGTGTGTGTAAGTGTATCAATGTGTATGGAAGTGTGGAAGTGTATAGCACTTCTCTATTTATAGGCTTCAATGTTCTCCATATCTTCAAAGGAATAGAATCCCTTTCCTTTTGTAGCTCAATTTCCAAATCCAAGCCTTTCTCAAATCTTCCATCTCCTCTTTCCAAATCCAAGCCTAATTCTTCATTCAATTCCAAGTCCAACTCTTCAGATCCCATGAGAGAAATCCACACAAAATTCTGCAACTTTGGCTCGCCGGAAAACTAGGTTTTTGGCCGGAAATAGGCCGGAAATCGTCACCGCCGGCCACCTGAGATTCTCCGCCGGTCAAGGTATATTCCGTCCGTCAACCGTTATGACTAACGGTAAAACGAGTCAACGGGTCAAGGGGAGGCGTCTCAGTCATCTTTGAGTCAGTTATCTTAGTCAGACTGCATTGGCTTACTCGCTGAGATGGATCGGATCGGTCATCGCCGGCATGATTCAACTCACAAGAATTAGAGTCCGGCCGAGTTTCGGCTATTTACAGGGCTTTCTCAGGCCACACTCAGGACGATCTTTAATTTTCAATCCCTGTACAATCCTAGCATTCATCTAGTTTTGGAATTCATCACATATTGCCTCTTCAACTAGCCTTATTTCCTGCAGCATCATTCAGCATCACTAACCCAATCTCCATCTGGAGTTCATGGCAGCAATCAATTCTTCACTATCGATTTCAGCATCAGGTCTTGCCGATTTCTCAACGGATCGAACCCATACTCAACAGCAGCAGATACATCCATTTCTTCTTTCTGTAAGAAATTCCAGCAGAGCATCTTCCATTAATTCCATCAATTCGAACCCTAACCGATCTTTGATTTTCAGATTGGGCTCAAACTCATCTCTAATCTTCCATTAAAGCACCAAATCCTCACTGTAAATGCAACTAACTCGAAACCCATCAATTATTCTCATCTTCTCGATTTAACTTCTCAATTCTCTGTGAATTAACAGTACCCACCTCCTCATCGAATATCTTCAACTCGATCCACTGAATCTCTATTTCATTATCAATCTTCTACCCGAGTTCTCGATCTTGTCTCCTGCAGAAACCATAGCCACTGTTTCGTTTTTGATTCAGGTGAAAGAGATGATGAATGAGATAACATCTCTCAATTTTAGGTTTAGAATATGATTTGGGGTGGATTCAGACGCCCAAGATAAGAACCACCCCATGGGTGCCCTGAATAACTCTTGGGTGCTTTTAGCACTTTTCTTTAACCACAAACATGACTGCCCCTTAACATGGGCTGGCCTGTCTTTAGTAATTATTCCCAACAAGTGTTTCCCCTTAACCTTGATTGGACTCCAGATAGTGCTCGCCCTATGAAATGACAATTAAGCCCTTTTTGCCTAATTTTGGTGATTTCTTCTTCTTTTCCTCCGTGCGACTCCAGAGTACCTAATAACTCAAAAACACACGTAAAATACATAATTTACTAGAAAAATAGCAAAGAAAGCGTAAACTACTAGATAGTAAATACGCTGTATTTTACACCTATCAAATTCCCCCACACTTAGACTTTGCTAGTCCTCGAGCAAATCAAACAAAACAAAATTAAAACAAATACATACAACTCTGTGACGTCGATAAAACTGTTAATTTTAGCATAAATAACAAGCCTTTAAACCCCTAGGTGTCCCTAGTGGACGAGTTTTAGTCTCGTGAAGGTTTACAAGAGGTCTACCTACAAAACCTTTCTACTCCAAATTCCAGCTACCTGCAAAAAGTCTATGAATGAATCCAAAGTGATTACAGGAGGATGAGGTACCTCTTGCAAATTCAGTCCATATTCAAGTTAATAAAGTTTATCTTAGAAAGTCGAACAAACCACAATACTCGGAATCTGACTAACCACAATCACAATGAAAATATTAAGAAGATGGAAATAGAGGTAGATGTGGCGAATGTTTACAAGTGATCGATGTTTCCCATATCTGTCTGAAGGTCACTGCTAAGATGAACCTATTCATCCTATTATATTGAGTTGTTGGTGCTGAATGCTACATCAAATCAATTGGAAAATACAAGGGAACCAAGAGTGACTTTATTCAACACAATAATAATTTTTTATTTTTATTTTTTTTTTATATATGATTGGATCAAACTGGATCCATTTTTTTTTAGACAACATGATTGGATCAAACTGGATCCAAGCGCATGCTTCCTTGTCAACAAGTATAAGATAGTTTCCTTGGATCCTGCATTCCACGCTTGTTTAGGCGACGGAGACAGGGACAACGTTTCACACATACTGCTATTCCCAAGTGTCATTTTTATTCCGTTTGGTCAAATTGATCGGTTTTTTTTCTTTTTTTTCTTTCACTTTTTTTTTAACAACTCAATCACTCTATTTCATCCTAGCAGCAATAACAAGTCGATGTTTAGTGACCCACCAAAACACTTAGAAAACAATAGATAAATATGGAAAAATAAAAATAGAATGTGATATGGTGATATTCCGAGATATGGTAACAACTATCATGTTATTTGTGATTTCTGAGCTATGTTCGTCCCTTTTAGTTAATTGGTTCCTCAACTCCTGCATTCAAAATGGTTCCATCCACTAATGGTGTCATCCTAAAGGCACAAGTTTCTAGATTTCGGAGTTCAAAAATCACAATTTTTTTTCTTGGTTTTTTCTATTTTTTTTTTCTATTTTTTTTAAAGGAATAAAAAAAACTATACAAACATATAAATGCTCCCCCACACTTAAACTTCACATTGTCCTTAATGTGTAAAACCGAAAGTTCTGAATTCTGACGTAACAGCAGATAAAACGCAAAAACTGTGCAAATTGGTAAGGAATTTGGAAAAACTTCATTTCACAAAGGTTGTTCACCTACGTGTTTTCTACACAGTGTCAAAATTTCACAGTTTTTTGATAAACATTCTGACATTTATGGTCTCTGTACTGAACTACGCGCAGTCTGAAATTTTCTGACGAAAAGGTATTCATCATGCTCTTCTAAGATAGATTATGGACTTAATGAAATTAAACATGGGGATGAAAATATGATATGAAAACAATAAAAAGTAAAAAAAACGAAACAAAAATAAAATAAAATAAAAAGCAAAAGGATAAAGATAAGAGATACAAAACCGGTGGGTTGCCTCCCACTTAGCGCTTGTTTTAAAGTCGACGGCCCGACTTGGCTCTTGTAAGATTCATTCCCTATATACTAACAATCAAAAATTTTGGGGATCCACCCATAGTACCTGCTTTGAAAATAATAGCTTCATACAAATATTAGCACAAGAAAATAATAGTAAAGTTATAGCTCGATAGAAATTTCCCCCCACACTTATTCTTGTCCACACTTGGAAGTGTATAAAGAACATAGAATTTGGGAATTTCTATGGATTCCTCTCGGCAAACCTGCATAGTGTTAGAATCAAGTGTTTCCAATGGTGGATATCGAGAAACAAAATCATTCAAAAATACTTTCTAAGCACATACATTCAAACCAATAAGAGGTAAAGGAGAAGAATTAATATGCAAAGGGTTAGACAAACCTTGCACAATCTCTTTTATTATGGAATCTTCCTCATTCTTAAAAAATTCAAGTGAATTACTTACCTCTTGCATATCATGGTCCTCTATCAAACCTTGCAACCATTATTCATCATTTTCTACCTTAACTAAAGTCTCGGCATCATCATAATAATTAGCAAATTCAATTGGGTCTTCCACAAATTCAATCAATTCGGTTTCTTTATCAAGCATCACCTCTTCAACATCTTCATCATCGGAATCGGGCCATTCACTAAAATGATTTTCATCGGTAAAAATTGTAAGCTCTTCTTGTGAGGGTGTTATACCGTTTACAACAATAAGAAAGTCACACCCAATCTCCTCCTTTTGAATAGGGGAAGGATCGTTATTATGATCCAGAGTTGGAATAACTTCATCATTGTTGCAACGCTCATACACTTCCGCGGACTCATATATTTCCCGAAGAAATTTTTTCCAAGCACTAAATGCATCTTCCTCAAGCTCTACCTTTTGAATAAGTGATTGATCATTATTAAGATCAAGGCTCGAGTAATCTACACTAGCGTCATCAAAAGTCTCCAAAGGTTGGTCCTTTTTAACACAATCATCTTCATTATCGGAATCACCATAATAAGAATCTTCATCGGTTTCATAACCTTTATCCCGATGTCGTTTAAGTTCCATATGAATGGTCTTACTAATTTCTGCGACAAGCTCTTCCGAATCTCCATCATCTTCCAATTTGTACAACTTTTGTGCAAGTTTCCGGACGTTCACACGCTTACCACCGTTTTCTACAATAGGTTCTCTTTCCCATGACTTTTCCCTTTGAATGGGTGAATGATCATAACTAAGATCCGGAGTCGGGTAAGAAAAAGTGTTGCAGAAATTGGTTTGTGCGGTGTTCTTTCTTTCATGGTCAAGTGTTTTTCGCATGTATTGCAAATCATTGATAATCTGCATACAACTAGAATGAATCCAATTAGAAGTAGATTTATCATACCTTGGTGCTTGACTTACATACCCATTACAAGGTTGTTGATATGCATGAGAGTACTCATAAGGCTCCGTAGGATATTGATCATAGCCAAAAGATTGGTTTTGATTGTATCCTAAGGATGGTTGGAAGTTGCCATGATGTTGAGGTTGAAAACCATATTGATTGTTGTAATATGCTTGCTCTTGTCCACCATACATGGAAAACCGGTACCTGAAAAAAATTTCTCAAAAACTAAGTTAGATACGATAAAGAATCCAACAAAGCAAAAATAAAGCAAAAAGTAAAAAGAAAACAACTAAAATCATCCGATGCTCCCCGGAAACGGACACCAAAATTTGATGCATGTCGTAACCACAACAAATTAATTAATATTTTACTACCTAATTAACAAGTAATATAGGGTAGTCAAGATCGATCGATCCCACGAGGAGCACGAGATTCTAGTTCAACCGGAAGATAACAAGCTTTGCCATAAACCAACCGATATGGAGACATACCAATCGGTGTCTTTTACGCCATTCTATAAGCCCAAAGTGCATCATTGAGCTAAAAGCTCCAATCTTTCCTTGTCGTATTCACCGTTTTCTCAAGAATGGACTTGATCTCACGATTTGAAATTTCCACTTGTCCACTAGTTTGTGGATGGTAAGGCGTACCAATCTTGTGTGTTATGTTATACTTCTTAAGGAAAGCGTGAAAAGACTTCTTGAAATGCGAACCTCCATCGCTTATCACCACTCTTGGTATGCCGTGCCTAGGGAATATGTTTTCTCTTACAAAATCACAAACAACTTGAGAATCATTAGTTTTGGTGGCTCTAGCCTCCACCTATTTCGAAACATAATCTACGGCAAGAAGTATATAAAATTTTCCATTCGAATTGACAAAAGGGCCCATAAAATCGATACCCCACACATCAAAAATCTCTACGGCGAGAATTGGTGTGAGTGGCATTTGATTTCGAGCACCTAGATTGCCCGTTCTTTGACATCTATCACACGATTTACAAAAAACATATGAATCTTCAAACAAGGTGGGCCAATAAAATCCACTTTCAAGAACTTTGAAAGCGGTACGTTTAGAACCGAAATGGCCACTACAAGCAAAAGTATGACAAAAGGAGAGAATTGATTGAAATTCGGAGTTAGGTACGCACCTTCGCATTATTTGATCAACGCCATATTTCCATAAGTATGGTTCATCCCACACATATTTCTTCGCTATCTTCTTAAGTTTCATCTTTTGGAAGTTGAACATTATACTAGGAACCTTTCTTGTCACCAAGTAATTCACTATATCCGTATACCAAGGTGTTGATTCTTCCAAGGAGAAAAGTTGTTCGTCCGGAAAGCGGTCTTGTAATGGAAGTTCTTCGTGAGACATAACAAGTCTACTAAGATGATCCGCAACGGTATTCTCCACACCTTTCTTATCTCGAATTTCTATGTTGAACTCTTGTAGTAATAGGATCCACCGGATTAATCTTAGTTTATCTTCTTTCTTCTTTAGTAAGTATTTAAGTGCGGCATGATCGGAATACACAATAACCTTTGTATCCACCAAGTATGATCGAAATTTTTCCAATGCAAACACTATAGCCAATAACTCCTTTTCCGTGGTAGAATAGTTGATTTGTGCATCATTGAGGGTCCTAGATGCATAATATATAACATGGGAAAACTTGTCCACTCTTTGACCCAAAACGGCTCCTACCGCATAATCACTAATATCACACATTAATTCAAATGGAAGATTCCAATCCGGTGACTTGATAATTGGCGCACTAGTCAACATTGCCTTCAATTTTTCAAAAGAATCCTTGCAATCCTTGTTGAAGTCAAAAGGTACCTCCTTTTGTAGTAACTTGCACATCGGCATGGAGATTTTGGAGAAATCCTTGATAAACCGCCTATAGAAACCTGCATGGCCAAGAAAAGAACGAACCTCCCTCACCGAAGTGGGATATTGTAAGTTTCTTATTAAATCTATCTTTGACTTGTCCACTTCGAGCCCTTGAGAAGAAACAATGTGACCAAGTACTATGCCATGGTTTACCATAAAATGACATTTCTCCCAATTAAGGACAAGGTTTGTGTCTATGCATCGTTTAAGAACTAGTTCAAGGTTGTTTAAACATCTATCAAAAGAATTTCCATAAACACTAAAGTCGTCCATAAATACCTCAATGATGCGCTCCACGTAATCCGAGAATATACTTACTATGCATCTTTGGAAAGTAGCCGGTGCATTGCAAAGACCAAACGGCATCCGTCTATACGCAAACGTTCCAAACATACAAGTGAAAGTAGTTTTCTCTTGGTCCTCCGGTGCAATCACAATTTGGTTGTATCCCGAATAACCATCCAAGAAACAATAATACAAATGCCCCGCTAACCGCTCCAACATTTGATCAATGAAAAGTAAAGGAAAGTGATCCTTTCGGGTTGCGGAATTAAGCTTTCTATAGTCAATGCACACTCTCCAACCGGTTTGAACTCTTGTAGGAACAAGTTCATCGTCTTGATTTCGAACAACTATAACACCGAAATTATTTGGCACCACTTATACCGGACTAACCCATTTGCTATCGTAAATTGGGTAAATTACCCCCACACTTAGCAATTTGAGTATCTCTTTCTTCACAACCTAATTCATGGGAGGATTAAGCCTACGTTGAGCATCACGTACCGGCTTCACATTCTCTTCCATTAGAATCCTATGCATGCACATGGATGGACTAATGCCTTTTATGTCCGCAATTGTCCAACCAATAGTCGTTTTGTGCTCTTTAAAGACTCTAAGCAAACTGTCTTCTTGTACCGATGTGAGGTTCTTTGCAATAATCACCGGAAGCTCATCTCCATCTCCCAAGAACGCATACTTAAAATGGTCCGGAAGTGGCTTCAACTCTAGTTTAGGCGCCTTCACAATAGATGGTACAAGTAATTCATCATTCACGGGTAAAGAAATATAGGAAACATTACCCTTAGCTTCTTGTAATGCCGTCAAAGCACCACACGTCTCCACCAATTCCTTCGAAATTTCAACATCTAATTTAGGCAAGCCGTGGACATCCAATTTAATTCTCTTTTGCAACACCACATCAAGTTCGTCCTCTTGATTCAATTCCACCATTTGTTGCGCTAATGAACTAACCACATCAATGGAGTAAGCGGAATGCACATCACTTGGGTAGCGCATGGCTTCGAATATGTTGAAGTGTATTACTTCCTTGTAGAATTCCATAGTAAGTGTACCCTTATCAACATCAATCTTCGTATTTGCGGTCTTCATAAATGGCCTCCCAAGAAGTAGATAAGTAGTCGAACGATTCTCATTGTTGTCCATATCCACCACAAAGAAATCCACCAGAAAAATTAACTCATTCACTTGCACTAGAACGTCTTCTACAAGTCCCTTTGGATAAATGTTATACTTGTTTGCTAATTGGATAATAACTCTTGTCTCTTTCAACGGTCCAAGATTCAAGGAGTCATATATATCGGCCGACATCACACTAATGGAAGCTCCCAAGTCAATTAAAGCATGTTCAAACCTTTTCTTACCAATAGTAATTGGCACCGTAAAACCACCGGGATCCATGCACTTTGTAGGCATCTTCTTCAAAAGCATAGCCAACGCACTCTCGCCAGCTTTAGTAATTTCATTATCAAGCAACCTATCCTTCTTTGTGCATAACTCCTTCATGAACTTAGCATACCTTGGCATTGTATTGATGGCCTCGATGAAGGGGATGTTGATTTCTATCTTCTTGAAGATATCCATGAGTGCCTTGTCTTGAGCTTCTTTCTTAGACTTAGCAAAGCGACTATGAAAAGGAGGTGGAGTAGTAAAAGTAGGAACCGGTTCCTTGGATTGGGCGGTTGGTGTTGAATTATCCTTTGGTTCGGCTTCCTCCTTGTCTTTGACTACCTCTTCACTAGCTTCTTCATGATGACTTGGACTCTCTACTTGTTTTCCACTTCGTAAAGTAACCGCATTAACATTCTCTCTTGGGTTCACAAATGGTTGTGAAGGAAGTTTTGTGGATGTTTGAGCTTTCATTAAGTTCATATCGGTCGCCAATTGTCCCATTTGAGTTTGTAAATCCTTGATTGCCGAACCGGTCCTTTGTTCCAAAGCTTTGATTGCCGAATCGGTCTATTGTTGGTTTTGTTGTAACATAGAAGTGAGACCTTGCATGCTTTGCATTATCACATTCAACTTATCATCATTCGAAGAATCTTGCTCCTTGACTTGTTGTGGTTGGAATTGTTGTTGTTGAGGTTGGAAACGTGATTGTTGGAATCCACCTTGTTGCGCATATGGATTAGGAGCCGCCGCTTGCTTGTTTGCATAGCTAAAGTTGGGATGATCCTTCCAACCGGGATTGTAAGTATTTGAGTATGGATCGTACCTTGGCCTTTGATTTGGATATAAAGCATTTACTTGTTCGGTTTCATCATCCGGAATAATTACCGCGGCCAATCGTTGCACTACCCTCTCTATGTTGTTTAACCGTTGATCGGATTGTGAAGACGAGTCACTAACTTCATGCACCAACTTAACCATTGAGTCACCTCTTGCATAGAATTGTTGCGAGTTTGCCGCCATACTTTCAATAAACTCGGTAGCTTCGGCCACCGTCTTGTTCACTAGTGCACCACCACCGGCGGCGTCAAGAAGATATCGATCACTTGTTTGGAGACCTTCATAGAAGTATTGGATTATCATGGCGTCACTAAATTGATGGTGTGGAAAACTTGCCACCAATCTCTTGTATCGATCCCAACATTCATATAATGACTCTCCCACATGTTGCTTCATCCCACAAATCTTCTTGCGAATTTGAGTAGCTTTTGATGCGGGAAAATATCTCTCAAGGAAAATTTTCTTCATCCCATTCCATGTTGTGATACTTCCGGAAGGCAAATAGTATAACCATTCCTTAGCATTGCCCGCCAAAGAGAACGGAAAAGCTTTCAACTTTGCTCCATCCGCGTTAATATCCGGTGGAAGCATGGCCATGACTATGGTATTAAAGTCCATAAGATGTTTGTTTGGGTCTTCATTCACCATGCCATGAAACTTTGGTAATTCTCTAATCAACCCCGGCTTGATCTCGAAAGTTGAGTTAGTTTGGATACACCATTGTTGTGTATCGAGATTGTGAGAATCTAGGTCCTTGAGTGTACGATCACCCATTATTTATTCTTCTATGTCCGAATCTGCGAACTCACTTGATGTAGAACGAGGAAGCGGAGTGTTAATCGCTCGAATGAAATCCTTTAGTTGAGTGCCGGATCGAAGACGTATTGGACTCGGCCTTCCCTTTTTAAGCATTCACCAAAGATATAGCACCTACAACAAGGTTCACAAAACTAAGTTAGATACGGTATAGAATCTAACAAAGCAAGAATAAAGCAAAACAACTAAAATCGCCCGTTGCTCCCCGGCAACGGCGCCAAAATTTGATTGCGTGTCGTAACCACAACAAATTAATTAATATTTTAATACCTAATTAACAAGTAATATAGGGTAGTCAAGATCGATCCCACGAGGAGCAAGAGATTATAGTTGTCTTATAATGTCACAAAAAGGGGGGTATTGGTTCAAGATTTATAAAACAAAAGAAATAAACAAATCAATTAAAAGTGTAAGTTGAATTCAATAAGAGAGAATAGATCAAAGAATCCTTCTTCGCTGCAAAACAATGATTAAATTTATGTTCTTTTCCACTTTTTATTAGTCATAGATTATCACCAACCGTAGGATAGCAGGTTCGCTTATCTAACCCCAAAATTCCTTTTTTCACCGAGTAACAAGTCCGCTTAGTTATCATATTCTATTCAAAAGAACCACCTTGAGGTTCGCTTACAAGATGTAATTCCCTGAACGCATTAAGATTTATGAACTTAGGTTTAGTACTAGTAGTTAGACTCGGTTCGCTTGGTCCACTTTCTAGCGTTGTTTTCACACACAATTTATCCACGGAATCCCTCTGCAAGGTCTTGTGTTTTCTACTTGTGTAAAGAGTCAAGAAACTATTACGTATTCCCTAACTTTCACTAGCTTTAGATTAAATTAACAAATCAATTTAGCGTGCACTCCAAACAACCTATCAATCAATCATAAACATTAATATTAGTAAAAACAAACGATAATCATATGAAAAACTTCAAAGTAGAATTGAAACAAAACTCAAATCATATATTAAGAACTAGGAATTCATCCTCAATCAATAAGAAAATTAGCTACTCATAGTTTGGAGTTCACACAATAATAATAATAATTAAGGAAGAAATAAAAACTTATTGAAAAGATGATGGTTGCCCCTTCCTCCAATCCTTGTGCGCTTTAACTCCTTCTCCAAAGTAGATGTGTGTAAAAAGTTGTAGAGAACTCCTTTATTTATAGGCTTCAATACTCTCCATATCTTTGTAGGAAAAGAATCCACATTCCATAAGAACACCACTTTCCCAATTTGAGCCATATTCCAATTTCAAGTCCAATTCTCCAAAACTTCCAAGTTTTCATCCAATTCCTAATTCTAAGTCTTCACACACATGAGAGAAGTCCATACAAAATTCTGTATTTTTGGCTCGCCGGAAAACTGGGTTTTTGGCCGGAAGTTGGCTGGAATTCGTCGCCACATGCAACCTAAAAATTCCTTCCGTCAGTCCACCGTTAGGACTAACGGTCAAATAGGTCAACCGTCAGGCAAAAATAAAAGTCAGCCGAGTTAGCTGTCTTATTTAGGTCTGAGTGGTCTTAATCACTGAGATGGATTGATCGCCGGAATCGTCTGAATCGGTCACCAACAGCTCAGCTGCATTTTTTTTCTCCCAGCAACTCACACCGTTCTTGAGCTGACACTACACCATTTTTGGGGATTAGCAACGGTTGCGTGCTGTTGCAAAAGGGACTTGCAACCGCAGGTAGCCGTTGCGAAACGTGACGTTG
Organism: Papaver bracteatum; assembly: GCA_023529315.1. NCBI lineage: Eukaryota > Viridiplantae > Streptophyta > Magnoliopsida > Ranunculales > Papaveraceae > Papaver > Papaver bracteatum. The sequence goes on along the minus strand of JAJJWX010004416.1, from coordinate 72,007 downwards.
CATATTTTTTGCAACAGCGCATAAGCCGTTGAAAAATAAAATTGCAACGGTTTTCGGTTTACCCATGTGTATTTTTCTGCTTTGCAACGGTTTTGGCTGTTGCGAATAGGTTTTGCAACTGTTGGATGCTGTTGCTATATTTTTGTCGCAACAGATTCAAGCAGTTGCAAAATGGAAAATTCGCAACTGCTCTGGAGCAGTTGCGAAATCTATAACCAAAAAAACTTAGAACGGATAAACTTAGCCGGACCCGGTTTTAGTATTCTGGTTCTAAATTTAGCAACAGCTGATGGCCGTTGCTAATATTTTGCAACAAGAAAAAAAAGTCAAGTCAACTTGTCGTTGACCTAGTCATGAGTTCACTGCTACATTTTCCGGCCAAATTCAGGCCAAATACTACTGAGAGACACATTGAGTGCGACTGAACAACAACTGAATATATTTAGGCCAATAATATACAATCAATATGCCCAATGAAGCTCGGTCTCCAAACTCAGGCCAATAGTTCAGTCTTTAAACAAAAATAATATAGTAGAAGTTACAAAATTCATGACTTTTTTCTTAATGGAAAAGTACTACAAAAGAAGCAACGTGGGCACATGATCAGAATTTTAGCAATCACGTTCACATTACTTCAGGGTTCTGACAAAAATAATGATAGACCAGCAGAAGCTATGGCCCTCTCAATGAAAAGTATAACTTTACTCCCTAATTCAACAATGGAAATAAATAAGAATAATCATACCAATTTAGCTGCATAATCAATGACAGAGTTGACAGAGTTGACAGATACGATGAGGATTTCACTACATACCATCAGGATAAGGCTCAGTCATGTAATAAGAATCCACCTAGAAATTCAGCATATATAGTTTCTCCTCTTTTCTGTAAATTCAAGGAGAAATAGTTAAAAATGGAGCGTCTGTCACCTAAAGATTACTTGCCTTCAATTTCTTAAAGATTAACAGTCAGATAAATAGTGCAACTAGTGAAACAGATATATATAATATTCTTCCAAGATTAAGTGAGAAAAGAGACATCAAAGGTATCTTTAAATTCAAGGATACCCTCCTCAATAGTAATAAAAGTGACACCAAAGGTACCACCTCCAAGATCGAAGATAAGAACATTCTTCTCCCCAGCACTGGTGGCGACCATAGGCAATGACAGCGGCTATAGGATGATTGATGATACTCATAATATTAAGACCAGCTTGACGCTGAGAACCGTTATAGTAGGCAGGGACTGTGGTGCCACTGAATCTCCTACCAATTAAACATTTGCAATCTGTAAAGCCAAACAATCACATTAGCGATAACTCTTGATATCAAACATATTTGATAAAACCACCATAAAAACAGATGTGACTAGTTAACACAGTACACTAGTATAATCTTCATAGCTGGAATGACCGAATAATGAGAACGCTAAGATGAAAACATCTTCTCCTTTGGTCAAGCCGGTTTAACTTCAGCATATTTTCTAGTTTTCAAACAAGATCTGGGATTCCCTAAACAACATTCCTCTCAAAAACAGCCAACACTTGGATGATGTTTACCTAAGATAAAAGACTCAAGTACCTGACCCTGTTCTTCGTTTCTCTGGAGAATCAAAATCGTTGACCAACTTCAACCAAACATCATTCACTTTACCAGGCTAAAGGACTTTCAACAACACCTAGGGCATAACCTTGATATATAGGAACTGTATGGCTGACAACACCATCAGAATCCAAGACAATACCTACATAAACCAACAGACAATCTAGATTGAGTAGCAAGTCCATGGGAAAGCAATATCAGAACTCATAATTTTTAAACCACAATTTAGATTCACTCAAACATAAGAAAACTAATTCAAGTACAAACAACAACTTGTGTCATATATCAGCACCGTCTCCTGCAGTTCCTTTGCAACCAAACAATCAAATATCCACACACTGACTCCATTCTTGCAGCTTTAACTTCAGCTGCACCAATGCTACCTGCAATAGCAGCTCATTCTCAGCTCACCATTTCAGCTGTAAAGAAACAACAACACCAGAAACTGCAGCTTAGTCCCATGGCAACACTCTCATCTGCACCACTCCATTTCAGCTTTCCCTGCAATGCACACTAGACCACAGACTACCAATTCAATCTCATTATGCAAAAACCCATTTCAACTGCAACAACATCATTGATTCCTAGCAGTACAAACCCTTGAAATTCATCTACAACTCTAATTATATATCATCACTTACTCTTCTTAGTCACCATAACCACCACCAGAAACTGCTTCCTTCTCTGTAATGCACACAACAGAAACCCCTCATTCTGTGTTCACCAGCTCTCCTTTACCACCAACATCAACAACTCCAACTGCAGGTGCATCTCTTGCTCGGCTCAAACTCTAGAATTTAATCAAAAAAAAAAACAGCCAAACATCAACTTACATTAAACAGATATGTGAACAAATAAATTCTTGAATCATAAATGGAAATTTGTACTGAACACTACACAACAAGCCATTTACTACCAAGTCCAACTTGCATTCAGCTCAACCCCTATTAAGACTCAAACCCAACTCAGCTTGCAACCCAAACCCTATATACTTCAACAGCTGCACAACAAATCAATACCACATGCACCCACAAATATATAATCCTCAACCTCCAGTAGACAGACCACACCATCCATCACCAATTTTAGCTATACGGTGGTACTAAGACTCCATCTGCACTTCAGTTAAGATCATACTCGATTCATTAACACTTCAAATGCTGGTCTTATCACACACACATCCCAATTATTAATTCAATTATCAAACATAAATATTCACATAATAAAACTGAACTGAGCTAAATAATCTCAAGGAATAATTACCTCAAATGGTTCCACCGATTCCATGGAAACCAATTATTCTTTAATTTGATGTAACTCAGCAACACAACATCTAACTATCCATTTCATATCCTTCATAAAATCATTAAACCCATGAAACCTAAATCTCTGTCCTATCAAGAAACCTAATTCCTTTCAACGTAAACCTATCTTCTCAATTTAACACCACACCAACTTCAGAAGCCTCAATCAACAAACCCATATTACAATTCTATCCAACTCTACTCAATCTTTTCCCAATTTGAAATCTAAAGTTTCTGGAAAAAAAGGGGTTTCAAGAAATATAAACCCTATATCCACAGAACCCAGATGCAAAATTGATGAACAACAGTAACCTATTTCGAATATAGAGGTTAGGGTTTCATCTTTTCTTTTACTGTAGTTGATGAATATAGAGGTTAGGGTTTCAAACCCTAACTTTGAAATTGCAAACCCTAAATTCTCCTGTATAAAATCAAGCATGAGAAAGATGTAAGAGAAAATAGTAATGGGTTTTCAAGAGAAAGATTGAAGAACAATATAATCATCAGTGGTGGTGGGTTTTCTCGAAGGTCTGGTGGTCGATTTTACCGAAGGTTTAATGGGGGTGAGGGAAAAGAAAAAGAGAGAGCCGACTGTTAGAGGCGAAGAGAAGAGAATGTGTTTTCTATTTTCTTTCCTTGGAGATATTTGAGATAAGGCAATTGACCCAACCGTTCATTTTTTTCTGATCAAATCCTAACCATACAAGGTGGTGTTCCCATCCACTCAAAATCATCGCACATGTGCAATTCACAAAAATTGAGGTGTTGCTTTGCACACGGTTGGGAAGCACATGTGGAATGGTCAGCAGTTGCAAATTGCAACAAGGCTCAAAAATTCGCAACGGCTGGAAGCAGTTGCTAATTTAGCAACATCCAGAAGTTGTTGCTATTTTTTAGGCCGTTGCAAATTTAGTTGCGAATTCGCAACTGCGTAAGAGCTGTTGCAAAATTTAGTTGTTGATCCGGAAAAATGGTGTAGTGTGAATTGCATCACCATTCTCTCCTCCTTTTGTTGAACAATAATCAAAACCCATCGAACAGCAACAACGAGTTCTTCAACCTCATCGATTCACCAGCACCTCAGTCAAATTCAATCTTCTCTGGATATCGATTCAACAATAGTATCACACAAATCTAAACCCATCAACTCTTCAAACCCACCTTCAATTCAAGCATTTTGAAGCTCAAAACATTGATTTCATCTGATTTTCGATTCAGTTCCAACATCTTTTCCATGTTCTTCTTTACGGAAACAGCTTCAACCCTAATTGCAGCTCATGTAATCAATATCATTTTACACCAATTAAATCTGATATTCAGTTCAATCTCAACACTATACTCGACCAACAAAAACAAATCTGATAGAAACCCATTTTAATCCGTTGTAGAAGCTAGCTATTCTTCCCTGAAATTCACGGAAATATCTAACTTTAATTTCTTCTTTTCTTCACTACAACAGCACTGCAAATCCATGGTAGCTCTCATCGTCGTCTCTGATTTATCTACAGATCGAGCCTTCTGAAATAAATCTCAATTTCTCGGACAGAAAATGGCTGCTGCTTCTCGGTTTTAGCCCCAAATAATTTGGGGGAGAAATGTCTCTTCAACTTAGGGTTAGGGTATAATAAAATTGGGTCTGGATTTAAACACCCAACTGTATAAGATCCACCCAGGATATTTACACCTACTTATGATGATAAGGGACACCCAGATGGCAACCCCTTAACCTTGACTGAACTTTGTTTAGTATTCCTCCAAAGAGATGACCTTTAACCAGTACCGGTCTCCCGATAGTGTTCTTCCCTAAATGACAAATTTGCCTTTTTTGCTCAATTTTGGTAATTTCTTCTTCTTTTCCTCCGTACGACTCCAGAGTACCTAATAACTCAAAAACACGCGTAAAATACATAATTTACAAGAAAAATAGCAAAGAAAGTATAAAATACTAGATAGTAAATTAGGTGTATTCTACACCTATCACAATCCCATGTCCAATTTTATATTTTATCATATTTTTATTATTTTCCTTGATCTTATGAAAATACTTTCATTTGAACAAATATCCTTCGTTCTAAGGAAACTCCCCAGTTTCATGGTGTTTTCGTCACATCAAAGAAATAATATAAAATTGGAAAAGGTGTCATGGGACCGTGTTTACTAACCGGACGGCTATGCCCTAGTTGTGGCCGGTCTGACACCTCATGATTCCCCATTATTTTATTATTATTTCCCTAATCTCATGAAAACTCCTTAATCTCATGATATTTCCTTCAAATCATGAAAAATACTATAAAATTAGGGAAACTTGTGGGATTGGTCCCTAGCCATCCAGTCATGCCCTAGATGGCCCCATAAGCCCTTATTTTTTATTATTATTTTTTATGTTTCCTTAATCCCATGAAAATCCTTTATTTCATGATGTTTCCTTCAAATTATGAAAATTCCTTCAAATCATGAAATAATACATAAAATTAGGGAAAATTCACAGGACCGAGCCCTAGCCGGCCAACCATGCCCAAGCCAATCCCACACGCCCTTATTTTATTATTCTTAATATTTTTGTTTTTCTCATCTCATGGAAACTCCTTGATTTCAACAAAACTCCTTGGTTTCAACAAACTCCTTGGTTTTATCATATTTCCCTAAAATTTTGAAAATATTATAAAATTAGGAAAAATATCGTGGGACCGGGCTCTTTGGCCGGACGGCCATGCCTTGGCCATAGTCGGTCCCACACTTCATGATTCCTTCATTTTTTATTATTATTTTCCTTCATCTCATGAAGTTTTCCCGGTTTCAGCAAAATCTCTGATTTCTTCATATTTCCTCAAAATGTTGCCCAAACGTGCATCAGAAAATATCAAAATTCTCAGAACTATGATACGAACATTTTGGTGACATGAGCATGTTATCTTGACCGACCAAGGTTGGTTGTTTGGCTTGCAAAGAGCCCGTCCCACATATTTTCACAATTTGACCAAATTTGCACAATTGCACGTATTAGGTCCAAAACTCTTCCAAACAATTTGGAGCTTCATGGAACGATCGTTATTTGATCCCGTGACCACCCAGGGCCGGTTTCATGACCCCTTGGTCAGTCCCTCATCTCTTCATAATTAATTAGGTTTTATCACCTAAGGCTCAGATGAGCATTATTTTAATGATTAAACCGGCATTTAATCGTCCTTTCATCAACAAATCAACAAGTCTTCAAGAGACCTTGGTATTTGTTCACGTGAGCATCTGTGCGCTACATAGTCGACTAGTAATCCCATGTATCCGATCCCTCCTTCACTCTGTGGTTTATTTTCAATAAATCATCAATTGATCAAATTAGGTTTTGAGTCCAAGGTTCAAAATTCCAGATTCAAACGCTAATAATTCCACGTTGATATCATGACCAACATTTTATTAATTATACTCGATTCAGTTGCCAGTATTCTGATTTAATACTTTATTTTTTCATGCTACCAATAATTCATCAAACGAGCAATATTTTCTCAAACCAAGGAATATTGGTTCAACTATCAATATTCAACAATTCATCAAATGAGCAACATTCGTTCAGATGAACAATATTTGTTTGCACTGATGAATATTGGTTCAACTATCAATACTTAGTAACTCACCAAACGAGCAATATTTGCTCAGATGAGCAGCATTTGCCCGCATCAAGGAATATTGGTTCAACTATCAATATTTAACGACTCATCAAATGAACATTATTTGTTCACTTTAGCTATCAACATTTATTCGAGAATCATACCTCTGTCTCAACAGACATGTTCAATTCGTGAGTCTCAAACTATATACAAATCATGTTTGACTCAATAATACAAGGACTCATTGTCCCATGAAGTCAGCAACTGACTAACTAAATACACGCTTGCCTTGCAGACTCCACAATTACACGAGACATCAATTGTGTTACATGGGGGGATATTAACTAGGGTTTTGGTATGCAAATCTATGGCACGTGTGTTCATACACACGATAAGAATGTGGCAAGTCGTGTAATCAGTTGGAGGATTTAACAAAGTAGTGGATGGAAAATCAACCAAGTCTCCGCACGTTGAGCAATTGGTTTTAACCCTATTTCCACTTCCCCACTCTTTGATTCCATCAACTGTTACACTTCATGGGATCATGGTGTTTATAATTCTAGAAATATAAATAATTATCTGAATCATGATTGAGACAAGGACAATCTTACGTCAAACAGACAACACGAGATCAACAACTCAACGTCTGAGCAATTACTCTCAACAGAGTAAAATTCAATCATTCAGAACTTATCTTATTTTCAGAATACACAACAAACCTATGATCTTCGATTACCATTGATCTCACACATTTCTCAGCTTCCCTCCTATAGATCGACCCATCCTCTCTTGTGATCGAATTTACTTGGGAACGGCCATTGTCTTGGTTAGAGCTGGCAAACAAGCCAAAACCCGCGGGTTTACCCGGCCCGACCCGCTAAAAAACCCGACCCAGCTCGGCTGGTGTCTAAACAAGCCGGGTTCGGGTTGGAGAAATGCCGGCTTGTGAGCAAACGGGTTAACCCGGCCCGGCCCGTAAAACCGCGGGTGTAACTTGTTAACCCGTTTAGAGAATTGCACAAACATATATCATCGTCATCTAATGACACCCGTCATCTAATGACACCATCTGATGACACGAAACCACAAAGAAAAAAATAATAACACGGTCCCTCTCTTTATTCTTTTCTACTCCACTTTATCTCTCCTTTTAGATTAGAGTTTTTTTTTACCAACTTCTTCTTCTTCTTCTTTTATCCATCGAAATTTCAATGGCGGAGGGAGATAGCAAAAGGTGAGGAATTCGAAGAAAAAAAACGGAGAAAAAGATTAACGGATGGGCTATATTTAGTTATAACAATGATTGAATTAGGGTTTCTATTTCTCCAAAATAGAATTAGGGTTTTGTTGTGATTGAATTAATTACATGAATTCGAAGAATTAAGCTTGTATGAATTTGTTTCTATGAGGGTTTCATGTTAATTTGATTTCAGGAAGAGGAAGTTGATTAAAAAGATTTAGATTGAAAAGGGTCTTGTGGGGAATAAGTTTGAAACAAGTGAAGGGGAAATTGCCTGTTACTGGGAGAAGGTTTAAGAGAAATCGTGTTCTTGCTTGTTTTTCTAAGTTTTTATTGAACGATTTCCCGATTAGATTATAATTAATCTAGGTATTGATTAACATTTAAGAGAAATCGATTAGTTTAGATCTTCAGTGATTATGTAGAGTTAAATGTATTAGAATCTTCGTGTTGATTGGAATTTGATTAATTTCTGTGTGTTTTGGTGCTGTTTCAAGAAGGAAATGAAGGAATTTGATGGTGGTTGATATCGATTGACAGAAGCAGTGGAGTATTGGAGCTTATGTTGTGCACTGGTTTAGATGAGATTGGTGGTGTTGTTCAATTGCAGATGGAGCTTCTTAAACTGAGTAAAGTGATGCAGTGATGGATTTGGTGGTAAAGTAGATGTATGTTTAGGGTGAATGTTGTTGTTTAGATGTTGTTGTTAGATCTGATTGAACTGCTTGAAGTGAAGTAGATATATGTTTAGGGTGAATGAATGTGATTGAAACATGCAGGGGAACTTTAGATTGCCGAAAATAGACCAAAAACCAGAGGAAACTCTGTCAAAATCGGTTTCTGGTTAGTTGACTCAGTCACTCAGTTGAGTAACCATAAAACGGGCTAAGTAACCCGTGAACCCGCAAGTTCAACCCGTTATGGGCACGGGTTGAATAAATGACCACCCGTGAAGTATTTCGACCCGCGGGTTTTGACCCATGTAAACCCGAACCCGTGTAACCCGCAACGGGCCAGCCCCGGCCCGCCCGTTTGCCACCTCTAGTATTGGTTTAGGCCAGAGTACTACAAATTGATCTCTCGAATTTAAAGCATTCCCTTCTTGCAGTGCATCTGTGTGAGGTTAGACAGTTTGCTCAGTTCAAGGAGTTTCCTCTGCACTGTCGTCTCCTCAATTCCTTAAAATCCAACAACTCGTTTTGCCCCATCTATATTATCTCAAGCATTTTTGTCAATATTAGTGATCAAAACTATACGTCTTGATTTCTAGTTTACTTATGACTAAGTCTCGGTCTAGGATAGTTAAGTATAGTTGAGCTCCAAACTCCATGGCGATTATCTTATGAAGGCGAAGAACTACTCAAGGAACCGGTGGAACTTCATCCAAACAAAAAGGTATGTGGAGACTTGAAGTTATGTAGCACTCAAAAGTCTATATATCTCCTACTCTTGAGACAACAGTCGTATAACTATGATAGTTTTCATACATACACATTTGCTATTTCGAGCCGAGTTTACTCTCCTATCTTTTTATCGAAATATATGTTGGTAAGCTTTCACTTTAACAACCTTCATCTTTATCCGTGATGAAAGTCATGATGACGTTTCAATCTTGAAAATAGCTTTGATGACGATAGTCGATTCTTTATGTCTAACGACTATTAACATTATAAAAGAATGTTTCAATGATTTAAATGTAGAGTTGAGATTACGTAACCACCTATGTATATAAGCATATATAGTGTGTTCTCACATTAGCGTATAAATCCATGTACCGAAAACCAAGTGTTTGCATATGTGTGCAAGCGGTGTTGGTGAAGGAGACAGGTTGGGTATGCGTACACGTACGCATACTGGCGTAAGTTCACGTCCGTGAATTTCTGCTGAGTTTGGAGTTTACGAACTTACAAACCAATCACCTTAGGTACGCGAACCCATGAAAGTTTTCAACCGAAAATTTCTGTTGGGTTTTCAAACCCAATTCCGGTAGCTAAGGTACGTATACCCGTACGCGTACCCAAGATGGTTACATTTCTCAAATCGGTTGTTCATGAACTTAAACAATAAATCAATAAGGAATGAAATCTTTGCAACCCGTGGATATGTTCATGAATTGATTCAAGTGAATCAAATCGATTTTGTTTTAACTATGTCTATGTATAAAGATCTAAGCAATTAAACAACTCTTGAACTAGTTCTTATGAGTCATTTGAACTAGTTATGAAGAAGATGAATATGGTCGATATGAAAGTGCTCATATGGCTAACCTTTGGTTAACTATTCGTGAACCAACCAAATGTACACGTTTAGGTACGGTTACTAAAACCTAAATGAAATACATGTCATGTATGTGTGACAAGCTAAGTTTTGATCTAACGGTTGAAAGATATTATATTGGATAAATCAGATTTTTCATCTAACGGTGAACATTGAATGCTTTGTTACCAAGTTAATTTAGATTGCAAACCCTGATTTGAAAACTATATAAGGGAGATGTCTAGCAACTTGAAAAAACTAATCCCCACACCTCCTATGTGATACTAGTTGGTTTTGCTAGAGTCGATTCTCCTTTAATAGTAGGTTTCTTCTCGAGACCCTGTCGATTAACGACTTGAGGACTTCATTGGGATTGTGAAGCATACGAAACTACTTCTCTTGTAGTTGAGCGATCTGATCTTGTTATTTTCTATCGTACGAGTTCAATTGAATAATTGGCTTGAGATTATATCTCCAATAGGGCAAGATAAAAATAAATCACAAATATCTTTGTCTCATCGTTTGTGATTTCGCAATATCTAGTTTCACTACCATACAAATTAGATTATTGTGAGGTGATCAATAATTCTAGTCTGTTCTTCGGGAATATAAATCCGGGTTATTGATAGGTTCCTGTTCACCTTGATTTTATCAAAAGACGGAACAAAACTCATAGGTTTATCTGTGGGAGACATATTTATCTATTATCGTAGACTTTTCTGTGTGATACATATTTGTTTATTCAAGTCTTCGACTTTGGGTCATAGCAACTCTTGGTTGTGGGTGAGATTACCTAAGGGAATAAAGTGCGTAGTATCCTTCTCATAGCAGAGACGTAAAGACCGCAACTGTACCTTGAATCAGTGTGATATTGATTAGGGTTCAACTACAGTCCAGACCGAAGTTAGTTTGTAGTAGGATAGTGTCTGTAGTGGCTTAATACAATGTAGTGTTCAATCTGGACTAGGTCCCGGTTGTTTTTTTTTTGCATTTGCGTTTTCCTCGTTAACAAAATTTCTGGTGTCTGTGTTATTTCTACTCCATATTATATTTTGTTATATAATTGAAATATCACAGGTAGTGCGTTGTATCGATCAATTGTGAAATCCAACCTTTGGTTGTTGATTAGAAATTGATTCATCCTTGGGTATTGGTCTTTGGTACCATCCAATTTTATATCTCTCTTGTATTTTATAAAGACTCACAGATTTCTATTTGCTTGAGTAAATATCAAATAGAGAGATATAGATATTAACTCCTTGATATACTTTTTATTAAGATTGAGTCTGACTTTCTAGTTGATTCTCTTAAAATTATATTAGAGTTAATCCATACAGATTGCTAATCGAAATATTGGGTGAGGTTTTTAGACCCTGCTTTTTCAATTGGTATCAGATCAGGAAAACACGTTTAAGACCTCAAAATTATGCATTTGTAGCGATCTGACTGTATGGACAAGAGTACTATCTCTGATTAACGCATCATCAGAAATAAAAGTTCTGTCTCGATTAGTTCTTTTAAAGAGAAATATTCTTCTATCTTAAAAATAGATGAATCTTGTGTTCGGACGAGACAGTCAGACACTGATATATGTTCTTCCGATTACCCTTCAAAAGAGTTTATCTCTACTAGTGAAAGGGAAACAGCTGGAGAGAGGGAACTGATTATAAATCTTGTTAGAATCCAAGCTGATAAATTTAATCAGTTAAAAAAAATGTCAATGCTCTTCTTGGTATAGCAAGTGACGGGATTTCCAAAAACGTAGAAGCTCAGTCTTCACGAATCCTACTTGAAACTCTTTCTAAAAAGGATATCTTTTGGAAATTGAACATCAATTGAATAAACTATCGATTCAAGGGTGTTTCAAAAAATTCCTCTATACCATCTACTTCTCTGGAAACCAAAATTGCTCATGGTTCAGAAGTAAAAATGGAATCTCTTATAATTAAAGGGGATATGTATGCAATTGTCAATCAAAGTTGTTGCACATCACATGGGAGGAAGAAATCTTTAGATGATGATGTTAGGGCAAAACACTCTAATCACGTTGATCAGAAAGTATGTCTCTTTTGTGATTCAAAAGGGCTTGTGATGCAAAAAGGAAGCCCTATGTTGAATAACAAGTCCCTTGTTTGTTTTCAACACACCCCGGACTTAATCCTCAAATGTGTAACTGACATTTGTATATCTAAACCATATGGTTTCATCACTCACCCTGTGTATCCCACCAGGAAAGTCAGTTCAATGGGTTCCTTAAAAATGTATAACAGATGACTGAAAACAGTCTAAGAGAATATCACAAATCCTCTCTCTGCAGCATGGGAGATAATAGTTTTGTTGACGTGAACAAGGTATCAAGGGAAAATAACAAAGATGATAATATAAGAAATAACCTAAAGGAGGTAATTAAGGGTTATAAAAAAAATCGTCAACAGGTTGTCAACCTTCTCTAGCCGAAAATCTTCAGGTAAAGATCGATACTATTAGTCATATTTTGATAACAGTAATTTTTATGACAACTGTTCACATCACGATGGGTTTCCTCAAAAGTATCTAAGAAAGAAGGATAACCAAAGATAGTTTTCATTTAATGAGCTAAAGGCTCATACTTGTGCAAATAAATCACAAGGTTGAAATCTCACTTACAAAAATCTTAGTCGAGTGAGAATTGAATAGGTATACTTTTTGGTAAAGTGTCTCTGACTATCTAGCTAATTTCTTATTGTTCTTAGATGGATTGTCAGTTAAAAACACTTTTACATTAGTTTTTTTTTTCCTTTTGGTTTCATCCTTATTCTGTGTTTTGGATTCTAGAACTATGCTGCGTAGATTTGGAACTATGTACTGTGCAGTCTGTCATCTCTAGTAGCCTTTTTTTGAGGTCCTTGTGGACCCTCCTTCCTATGGGTACACGTACGGTTTTTAGATGCCTCCACAAACAGATCTTGAAAACCCTATGTATTTTCAAAATCGTTCATATACCCTTCCTATTGAGTTGACATATCTCACTCTAGGATTTCTATTATCAATGGTGTCTCCCTCCTGTTCCTGGGATTTACCTGAATACTTCGTTGATAATGCGGTGTATTTCAAGTTTGATGAAAAGAAGGGAACCTTTGTTGAAGTTGAAGGGTCGTTTCCTCAATCTCCTGATTCCTACTCAGATATTGAGGACGTTGAAGAGATTTCAGATGAAGTGGTTGTTGACTTTCTCAAAAACTTTGAGGATGCAAAATAGCAAATTGTTGATACAATGAAGTGTCTTGATAGGGTAAAAACTAAGTTGAAAAATATTAATTTTGACCGTGTTCTCATGAAAACTCATGTAAAATAACTTCTCAAAAAGGATATCCACTCTAAAGAAGCAGAGGATGCTGTCAATCACAAGCTCAAAGATCTCACGATTCTTAAGGATCCCGAATTGGCTGCTTAACGGTGTTGGCACAATAGATTTTTTCTTTGACATGTTGATTTTATTTTGTCTAGAACGTCTTCTTATGAGAATTTTATTCTTGTGTTTTAGGAAGAATAACTAGAGTTTGGAATAGCCATTATTGTGATTACACATTGCTATGTCCAACGTTTTCATATTTTTGTTTTTAGATTTATTTATTTAAACTCTAAAATTGTTTGAAAAATGATTTTTGCAGTATTAATCTTTATGGTTTTATATATTGCAATATGTTATGGGATATGTGTGTTTGCGTCCATGAACTATTATTGTCCCATATGATGTCAAAAGTTATGTCTTTTATATGTCGATATGCAAGTATTGATACAAGATCGATGAACTTTTGACAAACAAAAGTTAAGACTATTATGTCAATTCATTGATGAAAGATAGGTTAAATTATTTTGTTTACGAGGATTATGTTTATTGTATGTCATTGTGCAAATAGTGATGGAAAATAGAATGAATCCTTGTCTATGCCGCAGTATTGATCTTTCCCTTATCCATATTTTATGTGTACTGCAATGCTCCATAAGTTTTTCTTATGTTGAGCATAAAATGATTAAGTTAATCATTTTCATGGTTAACATAGTCGTAGCTACACAAGTTATCTTATGTCGAGCATGTTCAATTAAATTGATCACTTTCGTGTTTAATTTTATTGAGCATTCCGATTAAATTAATCATGGGTTTTCTTGTGGTTAGTTTAATTGAGAATTCTGGATATACAAAATCATTTATAAAGCAATTTTTATGGTAACTCATGGCATAGTTTTAGGACATATAATATCTTCTAAAGGCTTGGAAGTTGATAAATCTAAGATAGACCTTATTCGTGCTCTAACCCCTCCCACTACGGTGAGGGAGATACGTTCTTTTCTTGGTCATGCAGGTTATTATTGTAGATTCATCAAGGTCTTTTCCAAGATAGCATCACCGCTTTGCAATTTATTGCAAAAAGATGTGGTTTTTAACTTTGATGAAAAGTGTGTGGCGGCATTCAATCATTTGAAAGAACTTTTGATTTCAGCCCCTATCATTGAACCACCGGATTGGAGCAAGCCTTTTGAGCTTATGTGTGATGCTAGCGATTATGCGGTTGGTGAGGTGCTTGGGAAGCGTGTGGGGAAGATACCTCATGCCATTTATTATGCTTCTAGGACACTCAATAAGGACCAACAAAACTACACAACCACTGAAAAAGAGCTATTATCTATTGTTTTTGCTTTGGAAAATTTTTGCTCTTATCTAATTGGTACAAAAGTTATTGTCTTTTATGATCATGCATCACTTAGGTACTTGCTAATGAAGAAAGAAGCGAAACCAAGGCTCATATGATGGATTTTACTCTTGCAAGAATTTGACATAGAGATCAACGACAAGAAAGGAATCGAGAACACCATTGCGGATCACTTGAGCCGTCTTGCCGTGGACAAGGAACCTATCCCATTGCGTGAAAGTTTCCCGGATGAGAAACTATTCCTAATTGCCCTTGGAGAACCATGGTATGCTGATATTGTTAATTACTTGGTTTCTAAACAAATCCCAAAGAACTTGTCTCGTGCTGAGAGAGACAAACTTAAGAACTTAGGAAACCAATACATATGGGATGATCCATACTTATGGAAACATTTTAGTGACCAAGTAATACGAAGGTGCGTTCCCGAATCTGAATTTGACTCTATCTTGTCTTTTTGCCACTCTTATGCTTGTGAATGACACTTTGGGAGCAAGAGAACCACTCTCAAGGTACTAGAATGTGGTTTCTTTTGGCCAACTTTGTTTAAGGTTGCACATGCATTTTGTACCACATGTGATAGGTGCCAAATAACGTGCAATCTAGGTGCTCGAAATCAAATGCCACAAACTATTATTCAATTTTTTGAGGTTTTTGATGTATGGGGAATTGATTTTATGGGCCCTTTTGTCAACTCTGGTGGAAATTATTATATCTTGCTTGTTGTTGATTATGTCTCGAAATGGGTGGAAGCTAAGGCCACCCCAACTAATGATTTTAAAGTTGTTTCAGATTTTGTGCAAGCAAATATATTTGCAAGGTTTGGAATTCCAAGAGCCATAATTAGTTATGGGGGCTCACACTTCAAAAACAGGTTCTTACAAAGCTTGTTAAGGAAGTACAATGTGTCGCATATGATTGCAACACCTTATCACCCTCAATCAAATGGACAAGCCGAGGTTTCCAACCGAGAGGTGAAATCCATTATAGGGAAGACGGTGCATCCAACAAGGAAGGATTGGAGTTCCCAACTCAATGATGCTTTGTGGGCATATAGAACCGCATACAAGACACCTATTGGGATGTCTCCCTTTAGGCTTGTGTATGGTAAACCTTGTCACTTACCCGTTGAAATTGAGCATAAGGTGTTTTGGGCTATTAAGCAATGCAATATGGAGTTGGATAGTGCTGGAAGGCAAAGGAAGTTACAACTCCAAGAGTTACAAGAGATTCGCAATGATGCATTTGAAAGCTCAAGGATTTACAAGGAAAAGATGAAAGCATTTCATGATAGAATGATCACAAAGAAACAATTTTGCATTGGGCTGAAAGTGCTTTTGTTTAATTCTTGCTTTCAATTATTTCCGGGTAAATTAAGGTCACGTTGGATTGGACCTTTTATTGTGACTAATGTGTTTTCTCATGGTGCAGTTGAAATTCATAGTTTAGCTACAGGAAATGAGCTTAAAGTAAATGGGCACCGGTTGAAACCATATTATGAGAACTTCTATTTGGAAATCGTGGAAGGAGTTAACCTTGTCAAAGTATTCCCTTTGGAGGAGCCTTAACATGCGAGGAGATAGTCGGGCTGACGACTTTAAACCAAGCGCTTAGTGGGAGGCAACCCACCGGTTTTGTATCCTTATCTTTCTCTTTTTATTTTTAAGCATTTTATCTTTGTTTTTGCATATAATTTGCGGAATTTCCCACCTTGAACTTTACTTTGAATGAATAAATTTTATATTGAGGACAATGTAAAGTTTAAGTGTGGGGGAGAATTTATATGTTTGTATAGTTTGCTTTAGTAAAAAAAATTTTTGCTTTATAAACTTCGAAATCTAGAAACTTGTGCCTTTAGGATGACACTACCAATATAAGTGGATGAAACCATATTGGTTGCAGGAGTTGAGGAACCCACTAACTAAAAGGACAGACAGAGCTCATATGTTAGAAATACCATGATAGTTATTACCACATCTCGGAATCGTATCACCATATCACTTTCTGTTTTTACTTTTGCAAATTTTTTATTTCTCTAAGTGATTTGGTGGGTCACTAACATCGAATTGTTATTACTGCTAGGATGAAATAGAGTGATTGAGTTACTAAAAAAAATAAATACCAGACCAACCGGTGTATATATTTAAAAAAAGCGACACTTGGATAGCAATATGTGTGTATTCTCCCTGTCTCCGTTGCCTAAACAAGCGTGGAACGCAGGATCCACATGAATTACCATGTAGTCTTCTAACAAGAAGCATGCGCTTGGATCCAAAAGATCTAATCATGTTGTCATATCAAAAAAAAAAAATTTATAATTATTATTGTTCAATAAAATCGACTCATAGCTCTCTTGTATATGCCAGTTGAGTTGATCTAGAACTAAGATTATTAACCGCTAGTTCCCTTGTATATGCCAGTTGTGTTGACACTAGAATTCAGACCAGTATCTCAATCCAATTGGATGCATAGGTTCATCTTGGCGGTGACCTTCAGACAGATATGGGAAACACCGATCACTTGTCAATATTCGCAAACATCTACCTCTATATCCACCTTCTTAATATTTTCATTGTGATTGTGGTTAGTTAGATTCTAAGTATTGTGGTTTGTTCGAATTTCTAAGTAGAGCTTTATTTACTTATATATGAATTGAATTTGCATCAAGGTACCTCCCCCTGTAGTCAATTTGGATTTTTTCATAGATTCTTCATAGGTAGTTGGAATTTGGAGTAAAAGTTTTTGTAGGTACACCTCTTGTAAACCTTCACGAGACTATAACTCGTCCACTAGGGACACCTATGGCTTCAAAGGCTTGTTATACATGCTAAGTGTGACCGTAGACTCGACGACACGGAGTTGTATGTATGTTTTAAAATTATTTTGTTTGATTTGCTCGAGGACTAGAAAAGTCTAAGTGTGGGGGAATTTTATAGGTGTCTAAAACACCTTGATATTTATCTATTGATTATGCTTTCTTTGCTAAGTTTTCTTGTAAATTATGTATCTTATGTTTGCTTTTGAGTGTTTAGGTACTTTGGAGTCATTTGGAACAAAAGAAGAAGAAACAGGGCAAACGTGTCATTTCATGTGTAACTGCTGTTGGAGGCGGATTATTTCTCATTTGTGCTTTCATTTCTTCATCTCTGTCTGAAAAGCATGTCATCTTTAGTGATGCAAATTCTGTCTGAAAAGCATGAAGGCTTTAGTGATGAAGAGACATTGAAGAGGAGAAGTGGATATTAGAAGTAAGAGACGACTATTGTTGGTGGAAGAATTCAAAAATAGCAAAAGCTTCATTCACAGGCGAGCGATGTTTGGAACCATCTAAGGTTTTGCAGCGAAGGAGCGGAAGAATAAACTGTCAGTTGCTCGAAACTGATGGTTGAGTTGAGCAAGAAATTAGGTTGTCGGTTCCCTGAAACCGACATGCCATATATGTAATGGTTATCCCTTATCCGGTGGTGCAGAGAACCAATATCAATTTTAGTCATTACCGATCCCTAAAAGAGAGGAAAATCAATTTATCTCGTTTTCTTCCTCTTCATTACATCTCACATGAACTTCAGAGAAGGAAAAAATGAGTAATGGTTGCGCCATTAGTTGTCTACTGATGAAGAGAGATTTATGGGGGTTTGATGACTTCCGGAACTGAGAAGGACATGGAAGAACGAGAAGACTCAGATTGGTCTAATTTGCGCTGCTAATGGAAGAAAAAATAGAAGAAGATGTTGCTGTAGAGCAATCAGATCGAAGATTGAGATGATTCAAAATTAAAGATCATATTTGAGTTCAAAAATGATTAAGAGAAGCTGGGTTCAACTTATATTTGAGTTTGGATCGAGTTTTGGGTGAATGGATGAGAGAAGAAATCAGAAGACTAGGGTTTCTGCTACAGGAATTGGTGCTGCTGATGTACTAGCATCTGTGAGAATGAAAGAAGGGGATTTGAGGTGTTTGGTTGATCTCATAAGATGGATTTTAGTACAAAAACTGAGATAATGGTTTAGTTGGTGCCAAGGGTTGTTTTTGATAGAGATTGCAAGCTTTAGATGTATGTTAGGTTTACTGGAGTTAAAGTTACAGGTGAATCTGAGCTACAGCTGATGAGTTGATGGCAATGTTGGTGATGGATGGTTCAACTGTGTATGAATCTGAAATTGGCAGTTGTTGTTGTTGTTTCTGGTTGAGATGGCTGCCATATGAGCCTGTTGTTGAGACGTTGTTGATGGTAATCGAGAGAGAGAGAGTTTCCAGGGCTACATAAAGAGAAAGAAAGAGATGGTGGTTGTGGTCATGGGAACAAGAAAAAGAAGTTGTTTTGATGGGTACAGGTGGAGCTGGTTATGGAGATGAATGGCAGTTGGTCTTGGTTTGACACTGCAATGAACTGAATTGCAGTGGTGGATTGAACTAAAGGCTTGGATTTGAAATGGGTATTGCTGATAAAGCTGATATGAAGTGATTGTTTGAATGGTCAGCAGCTGGGTATTGGTGGTGCTGTTAAGTTATGGAGAATGGGTTTGAGGTTGTGCTGAAATAATGAAAAGAAGATAGTTGTTTGGGTGATGTTCTACTAAGAAGATTATGTCTAAAATTAGTGTAGAAGAAAATAGAGGCAAGCTGGGATGAATATTTGTGCAAATGGCCTGGTGAATAAATATGATGTGCATGGATTGAAGTTGAAATAGATGTATGGTTAGGTGAATGAATGAAACTGCAGGGAAGCACAATTTGATGTATTGTTTATTTGTATGCATGAAGTGAAGCCTAGGCCTGGTAAATGAATGAACTGGGTGTGCAGGTGACTGAAATGGAGTTTCTAGTGGTGATTTAATGGCTAGTCATGGTGCAATGGTTTTAAGTTATGGCATGAGCTTGAAAGTAGTGAATGCTTGGACCAGTTAGAAATTTCGCAGAAACAGTGCGAAAAGTAAGCGAGATTAGCGAGCTGGTGGTACTAGTTCTGGAAGCTGGATATTAGAACCGAAAGTGGGGATCGTAATGTTTCAGTCAATCATAAAGGTGGAACGTGTTGGATGCAATAGTTGGCCGCTGGACATATGAGCTACGGGTCACGCTATTGGGCACGTTTTCGCAAGAATTCAAGAATTGGTTTAGATGGTTCATTTGTGATGTATGGCTCTGAATTGCGAGTGTATGAAATGCAGATAAGTATAGGGAGTTTCTGGGAGTTATGGTAGTCGGATACAAGTTCAGGTAGCCAGAGACAGTTTTACGGTGACCTCATCCCGGACAACTTCCAGTGCCAGCACCAGTTTTTCGGCGAGATCTTTTTTGCAGAATTCTACATGGGTATTTCTTTATGTGGGCTTGGTGGACTATTTGGACTTGGGTATTGAATACTTGACCTAGTTTTGGAAACATACAAAAGGGAAGACTTCTACTTCTTTTGTGGAGAACGTATTCTACTTGGAGTTTTGGGGGAGAGTCCCTTTTGTTTACGCTACTAGGGTTTGCTTTTGTTTCATCCTCTTTATTCAATTAATATTTTTGTGATTTACTCTATAGCTATGAGTAGATAAATCTTATATTATCGGTTAAGGATGTAGTCGTATATCTATAACTTGTGCTTGATTAATGCATTAGTTTTCTCTCTTAATTATCGTTCAAATCTCTATTGTTTTTATAATCACATGATTGATGTATTGTGATAGGATTTAGATGTTTGTTTAGTTAAGTGGCCAATTAATTGAATTTGATTCCTTGTCCATAGTTATTTTAGGGTTTTTCATCGAGCGATAACCTCGAATACAAGTAGCATGATATGATTACGGTTTGTAGTGATACACTCTTGTAATCATATGTAGAGTTTGACCCTTGTCCGAATTGTCATGCGCAATGTATGACAATTGCATTGATTAGCTTATTTCCCAAACTTAATGCTCCTAGGAATTGAACTTAATTAGCGCAAGGCGTTAGGTTATTCTTTAGGTAGAATTCACACACACAACTCTAATGTGTGTTGTTGAACTCAGGAAATTATTGGATTATCTTTCTCTCTTGATATTCTAGGCTTTTGATAAAAAAAAGAAAAAAGAGATTGAATTGTAATTCTAATCATTGCAAGCACTTGTTTAAGATCGAAGATGAATTCCTTGACCAATATCTTTCTCTCATTGATTACTTTCTCCAATTTACTTTGCTTTTAATTTACTTTTATTTTTATAAAACAAAAATCCCCCCATCGGTTACTAACAAACTAGAATTTTTATAACAACAATTGCCTCTCAGTGGAAACGAACTCTTCCTTACTTGATACTTCATTTATATTTTGTTGAGTAAGAAAGTGAAATTATTTTTGACGCATACGACAGCGATCGGAGAACCGAAATCAAACATCCCATAAACACATAGCAATAATATAAAGCATTCAAGCACATGCTATGTAATCGGAAAAACTATCATAAGAAAAATTATAAACTAATAATTTTATTCATTAATAATAGATAGTTTTATTCAGAAATAGACCTTATACAATAATAGAAATAATCAAAAACCGATGTCTATTTTCTTGCAACTTAGTCCTTCATTATCATTGCTAGAGAAAGGTAGATTATTACTTTCAGTCTTCATCTTGTGAATTTCTTCAAGTAGATAACCTTGTTGCTTGACCATAATTTCTTGCAGTTGAGAAGTTTTCGTGAAGGATTCTGCAAGAACATGTAATTATGTCTTTGATTGGACACAAAAGTGTGTCAATGCCTCACTACACTTATCGTTCTTCAGCATATTATCTCTTTCCTTCTTGCTAAGACAATCTCTCTTTTTGATTTTCCTCCTGGGTTTCTCAACATCAAGAGAAGGTGCAGACTTATTCTTAAGGAGATCTTTTAGAGCAAGCACCTTATCAAGAGAAGACATCGGATCCCGACTCATAGTTTGGACAAGGAATGACCAAAGAAGGAGAATGATCTTTTTATATTTTTCATACTTTCGAAAATATAATATTCCTATAAATACGAATATCTTAAATATATTTTCAATTACTAGATTTTATTCCCATAATCTACCATAAGTGCCTTGATTTTTACTTCCTCACGCCCAAATTTGGCACACATGGTGAGGATGTAATTCTAATACCAATTAAGTGGTATTAGCATAAGATTTTCTCTAATTATGGGATTTGAAACAACCACTGTGTCATTGATCTAGTATCGTATGAAAAAATCTTTTCTTGTTACCTCGAACTAACGAAGTATCTTGAGATTGGTTGGAATTGCATATAAAACTTTTAGCAATTCTGTTGTTTGAGACAGTTTTTCATTTTGTCTTATTTTTCCCTTTACCATTAGATGATTTATTAACATCGGAAGATATGTCCATTTTTAAAATGGTTAAATTACTAATGGAGGAAGAAGGAATTAAATTGATAACTAATGCAATATTAGTTGTTTCCTCTTATTCAGAATCATATGAATCAGAGGTCTCGTCTAGAGTTACAACCAATGCCTTGCTCCCGGTGTATTTCCTAATATTAGGACAGTCTTTAGCCATATGACCAAAAACTTTACACTTAAAGCACCGAGGCTGATATTCATCATCTTCTTCCTGATCTTTCTTGTTTTTGACGGGAACTCGATCATGGGGTCGAGAGGATCTTTTATGAATATCTTATTTCTTTCATTTAAGAGATGTCAAAACTGTCTAGTGATCAATGATAATGATTGTTCAATTTCATCATCAGAATTTTTTGCAATCAGTTTATCAGAATCATCCATCAATCTATCTTTCTCCATTGGGGCTTTTGGAAATTTTGCAGCTTTAAAAGCAATTCCTTTAGCTTGAATAGACTGTGATTCATGATCAAAGATCTTTAACTTTCCAATGAGTGTGCTTCGTGAGAGTGTTGAAAGATTATTTTCTTCTATGATTGCATGCTTCTTATATTCGTATCTAGATTGTAACGATCTGAAAATTTTGCACACTATATCTTTTCCAAAAATAGTCTTTCCAAGTGAGAAAGAAGCATTAACTATCTCAAAGAGTTTAATATGAAACTCTTCAAAAGTGTCGTTGTCATCCATTCGAAGGTTTTCCCAAACAGACGTAAGAGTTTGAAGTCCAACTTCTTTTTCTGATGTATTTCCTTCGAATACGATCTAAAGATTATCCCAAGATTCCTTTGAAGTTTGGCATGTTGATACATGATGTTGTAGATCACAACTTACAACATGTATAATAGCATTCAAACCATCTGAATTCTGCTTTGCAAAAGCCTTTTCTTCGTTTGAATAATCCACTAAGCTTTTAAACTCAGTTTCCGAATTTTCTACTTTCGGGCGATTATAACCATCGATGACTAATAGCCAAGTGTTAAAGTCTCTTGATTGAAGAAAATATCTCATAACAGATTTCCACCATAGATTGTTTGTTCCGTTAAATCTTGGCGGTACATTATCTGATACCAATTGAAAAGATGAGGGTACCCAAATACACCACAATCTTTAATTTATCCACCTATAAGTCCTCTTACCAAAAGTGATTGTCTATGGACAAAGTCGAGACAATACTACAAATCGGTATTCACACTTTGTGTGATCGTCTATGGATACGAGATCGAGACAATAAAACAATAAGAGTGTGATTATTTGATAATAGGTTCGGACTTAACCAAACTCTATAGGATCACTATCAAGTAATACGAAGTAAACGTTTGTGTAATTTACTTTAAATTATAATAACAACAATTATAATTGCGGAAAGTAAAAGTAAATGACACGGCAAGATTTTGTTAACGAGGAAACCGCAAATGCAGAAAAACCCCGGTACCTAGTCCAGAATTGAATACTCTCATAATTAAGCCGTTATACAAAATTTAAACCAACTTCGTATAGTTGAGACCAAGCAACTAAACCTATAGTTCATTTAGTTTCTTCAGTATCCATGTGCTTCCGACATTCAATAAGTGCACGCACTGGAACAATTCCTTTGGATCGTTGAAAAGGCGGGGGTCTAACAACCTCACCCAATATTTCGATTAGCAATCTGTATGGACAACTCTGAGTTTTTTTCTAGAGAATCAACAAGACTCAATCAATAGAAAATACTCAAGGAGTTATTATCTCAATCTATCGATTTAATTTACTCAAGAAAATATGATTCGCGAGTCTAATCAAAGAGAGATAACTTGGATGGTACCAAAGACCAATATCCAAGTGTCAATCGATTTAAATCAACAACCAATAAGGTTAGATATTCTAATCGATTGAACAACGCACAACCTGTATTATTTCAATTATATAACAAAATATAATGCGGAATAGAAATAACACAGACACCAGAATTTTGTTAATGAGGAAACCGCAAATGCAAAAACATACACTGTATTAAGCCGCTACAGACACTAGCCTACTCCAAATTAACTTCGGTCTGGACTGTAGTTGAACCCCAACCAATCTCACACTGATCCAAGGTACAGTTATGCTCCTACGCCTCTGATCCCAGCAGGATACTGCGCACTTGATTCCCTTAGCTGATATCACCCACAACCAAGAGTTGCTAAGACCCAAAGTCGAAGACTTTAATAAACAAATCTGTCTTACACATAAAAGTCTACAGGTAATAGATATATTCTTCTCCCACGAATAAACCTACAATTTTTGTTCTGTCTTTTGATAAATCAAGGTGAACAGGAACCAATCGATAAAACCATACTTATATTCCCGAAGAACAACTCAGTTTTATCAATCACCTCACAATAAACTTAATCGACGCAGCGAAGAAGATTATTGAGAAATCACAAATAATGAGACGAAGATGTTTGTGACTACTTTTATCTTGCCTATCGGAGATATAAATCTCAAGACAATTATTACAATTGTACTCGTATGATAAAAACAACAAGATCAGATCATGCAACTATAAGAAAAGTAGTATCGGTCTGGCTTCACAATCCCAATGAAGTCTTTAAGTCGTTAACCTGGTTTTAGAAGAAGAAAACCAAAGGTTAAAGGAGAATCGACTCTAGATTTAGCAAACTATTCTCACACATAATATGTGAGGATTAGGTTTCCCAGTTGCTAGAGTTCTCCCTTATATAGTCTTTCAAATCAGGGTTTGCAATTAATGTTAGCTTAGTAACAAAGCATTCAATATTCACTATTAGATGAAAACCTGATTAGATACAAGCTAATATTTATCAACCGTTAGATCGAAAACTTAGCTTGTCATACACACATGTACTTGACGTTTTGAGTTCGTGTAACCGTACCCAAATGTGTACAATGGTTGGTTCAATATTAGTCAATCAAATGGTTAGCCAAATGATAACTTTCATATCAACCATACTATTCTTCACCATAACTAGTCCAAATGACTCAAATGAACAAGTTAGAGAGTTGTTCAATTGCTATGAGATCCCAAGTATTATAAGAGACACAATTGAATCAAAAGAGATGTGATTCACTCGAATCATTTCATGAACTATAAATCCACGGTTTGCAAAAGAATTCCTTAGTAATTTAAGATTAGTTCACGAACAACGTTTTCAGACATAACCTCTTGAGTTCGCGGACTCAATCTAACAGGTTGAAGTTAATAAACTCCGGCAGAATTTCTCGGGATGAGAACTTCCGTCAGTTCGCGGACTGGGTTCGCAGACTGCACCTGAGCTTCAACTTCAGCAGATATTCTCGGGTTCGAGAACTTACGCCAGTTCGCGGACTGAGTTGCTGCTCACGTTCCGGTTCCACTTGATCAACAATGTTCGCAAATTTCGGTTCAAGTGTTAAGGACTTATACATATATGTGTTGCCACAACAATGTTTATATCCCACAATGGTTATATAGTGGGACTCTCATTTCAATCATTGAAACATTCTCATAGTGCGTTATATAGTTGTTATTCACAAACTATTTTTCGTCAGAGCGATTTCCAAAGTGATTGAAACATAACATGACTTTCGTCACTCGGAAAAGATGAACTTGGATAAAACAAAAGCTTTACCAACACCCATTTTGAGAAATATATAAGCGAGATATACTCAGCTCGAAATATCACATGTGGATATTCTTAGTCTATATAGTAAAACGACTTTTGTCTTAAGATAGGAGATAGAGTAGATAGACTTTTGAGTGATAGATAAGTTCAAGTCTCCACATAAATTTTAGTCGATGAAGATCCACTGGTTACTTGAGTAGTCCTTCGTCTTGTATGATGATGGCCATGGAGTTCTTGAGCTCAACTACACTTTCCATCCTAGTACGAGACCTTATCTATAGTAGACTAGAAATCAAGACTTTATAGTTTTGATCACTAAGATTGACAAACATGCTTGAGATAGCAACGCATGCGAGTTTGGCCGAGCAGTGCTCTAACAATCGTATTCCAAACAGTAAAAGAACAACAAATCTATTTGGTAAAATTCTCTTGATTCTTTCAGATGAAGATATCTCAAGTCATAAGCAAATGCTCGTCCGTTTAACAAATAAACTCCTTTGCCTGGTCAGATCAATCTATCCAACAACTACCGAAGTAGTAGAGTTTAGATTCGCAATTAATCAATATAGAATCAAACAAGAAACTATAAGGTGATGCCGATCTTACACAACTAATCACTTGAATAAATCTGATTCTAGTTGGATCCCAGCCAATCAAGGTTTGTGCACACCCAAAGATATAGAAACTAAATAATAAATCTTCTTTGTCTTCAAATCTTCTTTAATCTTCAATAAACACCTGCACAACACCACTTGAATCTCTTGTGATCAATCATGCACAGAATGGAGTCTCTTAACGATGGATTATCATAAGATATCTTTAGATATACAAATAGTTCTAAAGATCCCGTCGAAACTTCTATCTAGTTTGAGTAAATCTTATATCAGAAGAGAAGTTTCACAAGAATAAACAAACTAGGTGCAATCAAAGTTCAACAACCGTTAGTCAATCTAATCAATCGAAAACTAAAATAAACTGTAATTATCTAGTTTCCCACCAATGGTACTCGTAGAGCTTCTTGATCACACAGAAGTCTTTAAACGAGTGGCCGTAAGAGATTTCGCCTAATTAGGGTACTTTCCTCTCCGGATAGACGGCTGACGGCTCCACCAGAAATAACAAAAAGATAAAGTTTTCATGGTTCTTAGGATAGTTTGCTAGAAATGCAAACTTAGGTATTTATAGACCAAGGATGTTTGGACATCAAGGAATTTCCAAAATCGAATATTCTCAAGATATGCAATAAATGCCAAAAATCAATTTTCATAATTCCTAGAAATGCTTTGTCCAATATTTATCGAAATCTCTCTAGAAAATCTCCAATTAGTAAATGCACATTACCAATTTTTATTTTCTAGAGATATGCATTTAATTGTTGGTAATTAAAAGCATATAAAACTATTAACCTTAATTAAAATATTATTAATTTATTTCGGTCCGGGATCTCCTTGAGTTATTAAGGAATATCATTTAACAATAAAAGATAAGAGTTACTGATCATGTTCAAAGTATGTTGACATATTTTCTTTGTAAATCCCTTTTCATATTTACAATCTTGGAATCGATTATACCACACTTCCAAATAAGTTTAGAATTGGTTCAACTGTATTCCATGATAACTATGTGATTGATCAAATATCAAATCACTAATCATGGGTTTACGGTTCTACAACAAAAGGATCGGTTCTACCTTAATATGGTTACTGGGACCGGTTACATCAGTTACTAGGATCATTTACACCAATTACTAGGACCGGTTACCATATACTCATGGTATTACTTGTGATCGGTTACACAATTCACTAGGATCGGTTACACCAATTACTAGGACCGGTTATGCCAATTACAAGGATCGATTACACAACTTTTTTTGTGATCGGTCACACCAATTACAAATATCGATCATACCATCTTAGGTGATTACTTAGGATCGGTTACACTAATACATAATTCAGGCACTGTGATTAGTTATACCAAGATACATAACAACTTATGATCGGTTCTACTAACTCACACATATTGGTAATCCAAATATATGCAATGAATAACAATACCAATAAGCCTAGTGATTTCCCTTTCGATTCATAAAACAAGTTCATAAAAGTCATACCAATACATAATTCAGGCACTGTGATTAGTTATACCAAGATACATAACAACTTATGATCAGTTCTACTAACTCACACATATTGGTAATCCAAATATATGCAATGAATAACAATACCAATAAGCCTAGTGATTTCCCTTTCGATTCATAAAACAAGTTCATGAATGTACTTCCTTTAAACTAATGTAAACATTGTTTCCTATGATGAAATCTTCACCTTTACCCATACACATAATCACAATAGCATTCATACGATTATGTCGATGTCAAAAATATACGAAGTTCAAAAGATAAGCGTTATACTTCGTATCATAATTTCTTAACACTATAATCATGTGATCATGTCTTACTACTAGAGTGTAATCATTCACAGCTTCGCAGTTATGTTTTCAATATAGCACAACCTGAAAGATACGTTAGGAATGAAATAGTTCAAGTCAAATATTACTAAACTCAATAGGAAGGATGATATCGCCATTGTAGCTTGTTACTTCTTCACATTCTTCAAGTTTTCGAGTAATAATTGTATGTCTCATAATCCTAGACTTTCTAGTCTAACCTATACGAAGTTGTCTCTAGTTACATAATCAAGCGACTCTTAAATGAGTTTTGATTCACTAAAATATGACAACCAAACTTGACATACCAACGCTTGGTGGGTTCAACCGAGCTACGCTTTGAGATACTGGTTACCGGGCACCCACCTTCTTCTCCCTTTTGAATATTATTTTGGCGGGAAGAACTTCTTTTGTAGTAGAAGGATTTCCCACACTACACCCCTATTAAGATCCTATAAAAATCTAAGTGAAACTAGTTGAAGATTAAATAATTAAACGACACTTTTATTATTTAGATCTCAGAAATGTTTACAGAAAATATTCAAACTCAGAATTACAACTTTCTTTTCTGGAGTTTCTCTCTCCTCAAGATTTTCTCAACTCTAAAAAATACATCCTCCTCCTCTGGACTTACCTGATCTCCTTATATAGGAAATTACATAATGGAAGACAGCTAAGCTTTCCCCTTCTTTCGGATCTATTCTGCGATCTCATCGTGGTAGTTACATTGTTTATTTTCGCCATCTTTCGTAATCCTCATGAAACAACATTCTTTTATCATGATTCTTCAATTGTCAACTATCTTGATGCTTTCTCATGTTGCTCACCAAATTTCGTTGGAGAATTCTCACGACGCTCTCGTGAAAGATGTCATTCTTGTAGTGGGAGTATTCAACCTTCTCGTGGAAATGTCGTTCTTATCACGAGAATATCGTTGTGGCGATATTCTGGTACTACATCTTGCCTCTTCTCATGTCTTTTCTGCGAAGAATAAACGATCATGAGAATCCTTAACTATCGCAAGAATATCTGAACTTTTTTCTCCGGCAATATTCCGCTAATTCAGCTTTCCTTGTTAACACGTGTTGTAAATCTGTCCTTTTGTATTGACACGTCTCACATAATTTACTCCCTTCTTTGCCTATAAAAGGAAGAGTCGAATTTCATTTTCTAGTTTTCTTCTCTTAACTCTCTTTCTTCTTTACTTAGTTTCTTTTCTTTTTGTTCTGCAACTTCTTCTCCTTCTCATTCTTCTGCTACTGTATTAATGGAGTCCTCGAGGTATATTTTTGATCATGGTATTTTCTTAGATCAAACTTTTTATTTGTATTCTTCGATCTTCTCTTACTTAATTCTTTATAACCCCATATTATGTACTCTTCAGCGGAGCTGCATCTATTTCCCAATCCTCGACTCAAAAACCTATTATTCATAAGAGGCCGACTGGAAAAAGGAAAGAAAATTCTGCGAGCAATAAAGTAGTAAGAAACACATTCTATTTCTTAATAACAATATTGTTGCCTCTGTTTCTTATCTAGATTATTGTTTGCAGAATGACGAGGGTAATGCTAATCCTCCTAAAAGATCTCGCCAATTAAATAAGACCTTTGGAAGTAATTTCGTCATTCCTCCCTTAATATCTGCAAAGCTTCAGCTACACCTGTGCAATCTGATCTTCCTCCTTATTCTGGCGAGAAGCTTGCTTTCACTACCACTGCCTCTACTGGTCCTTCACCAATTCAAATTGCAGAACCCATCATACCTGAAACTCCCTCTAGCCCTTTACTTCCTCCAAATGTTACTTTCCCGAAAACTCCTCCTTCTGATGATACAACCATTGCTAATGACTCAAATCATCAACTTGTCCTCACTTCCTCTATTTCACCTTCTACATCCCTTCCTTCATCAAATGAGACCATCGCAGGAATTGATGTTGCTTTCAAAATTTTATCTAACATTCTAAATAATGCTAGAGATTCTTCTACTGATTCTCACCAAAGCGGAGTTTGCGAAACTCTGCTCAAATATTTTGTCTCAGACAATTTTGTTTCACGATCTTCTCTAGAGGATGAAAATGCTGCTTTGAGAAAAGGTCTTCAAGATAAGACTTCTGAATGTGAAACTCTAAACCACAAGCTCAATAACTTTGTATTGGATCGCGAGAATCTCGCTAGAAAGATTGATGAGCTAAAAAGTAAGATTCTTCTTGCCTCTGTCCTTTTATCTTTTTATTCTATTTCCATATTCTTCGTACTTAATCCTCCCTTTAAATTCTTGGTTTATATATTAGTTTCCAACCGAAATCGTTTCATCGAAAAACTTAAATCTGAAACCATAGCTGATGAAGCTCGCATTGAAAGAGATTCTTGGATGGACCAGCATAGTAGATTAGATAATCTTTATACGTATTCAGTTGATCAAATAAGAAATCTCACAAATGAGAATAATCAATTATTGAAAAATCACAGTTTTCTAAACAACGAGGTTACTCGCCTCTCATATTCGTTATCCAAGACTAATTTGTCTATAGAATCTTTGTCAGACAAGAATAGAACTTTATCTCAAGAGAAACACAAATTATCAAGCTTGTTGGCGATCTCCTCAGAAAAGTAAACAATCTTCAAGGGATATGTGATGACCAAAAGCAGTCTCTCCGCTCTCTTAAAAATAAACTTGATGAAGTAACTGAATCATCTGCATTGAAATAGACAAACTTATCAAGGGTAGACTAACTCTTAGTTTGAATGCCAGCAAGCTTCGAGATGAATATTCCCAACTAAAGGAGTCTCATTCCTCATTGTCAAAAGAAAATTCATATTTACGCACCAAAGAAGAGAACATGAAATCTCGTGTAAAAGGCATATTTGGCGACAAATTTGATGATGCTATGAACCAATGGGAGAACTGCATCTTTTCATTAATCCAAAACTTAACTTCACAAAAAGAAGGTAGTCAATTATGACTGCCTCACTTGTTGATTTCCCTTGTCACAATTTATGTTATATTTCACTTGTTGATATTCTCACGATATATTTATTTCTATAATCCTTTCATTATTTTGTTGCTCGCAGAATCTGAAAAAAGCCTTCATTCTACTATCACCAATCTTACTAAGGAGCTAGACAGTGTTCGCAAAGAAAACAAGACTCTTCTTCTTAACCTTTTAGAAATTCGTGATAAAGCAGAAAGAAGACTTGATTATCTTGAGTACTTCAAGAATATAGAGATCAGAAATCGTGACAAAGGTTTCCTTCGCCAAGTTCATCTAAGTGCTGAAGTTCTCGTGAACGAAATTTTGATCTCCAACTCTCTTTCTCCTGTATCCGTTATACCTTTGAAAGTTGACGATGATGAAGTCCCTCTTCCTATGGATAAAGATTTAGAATATCCATATTCTAAAGGAGATGTTGAAGAAGACGCTGAAGAAGAATATGATCAAGGAAAAGAAGAAAACCCTCTAAAAGAAGGAGAAGATCGTAACAAAAAGAACTCTGGCGATGATGTTCGCGATGAAAGAAATATTGGTGATGATAACAATCCTGACAATTCTAAATCTGGCGAGACTACCGCTTGAAGCTTGAGTTCTATTTTTAATTTCTTTTTTCTTCTTCTTTCTCGCAAATGATATAACCTTTTTTGAACTATAATATTCTCAAGAAACTTAATGAAATCCTACATATTTATTCCCTTGCTTGCCTCCTCATTAAATTTCTTGAGACTTGTTGAATTCAACTTGTTTCTTGTGATAAAGAAATCTTCCCTGCATGCTTAACAAAGAAGAATTAATTTTTGAGATTATTCTATTGGTCTTATTTTGCCTTCCTAATTAAAGGTCTTATTTTGCCAATTTTTTCTTTTTGCGACAAAATCGCAGGACGTCTTTACACTTTCATGTATTGACCCATTGATCTTGCCTTATCTATATTTCTTTACTTTATTATATTGCGACAATATGACGAGTCTAAGTTTTCTCGCGAAAACAAAGCCTCGTGACATTGCCGTCTTGCGATGAAATCGCAGGACGTCTTCACATTTGCATGTAAAAACCCCTTGACCTCATCTTAACTTTTTTCTCTTATGGATTTTTGCCTCTGTATAATTTACGCGACAATATGACAGGCCTAAATGATCTTGCGATCTTAGAGCCCCATGACATTGCCATCTTAAGACACTTATCAGCTCCCTAATGGAGGGTGCCACCCTTATATTCCCCCTGGATGCCCCTTCAAGGAGGGCACATCGGCCATACAAGACTAGCTCCTCCCATTCAGATTTACCAACAACCAGTTGTTTTCACAGCCTCTTGTCCTTTATGCCTATATGGCTTATAGTTACAAGACTGCACCCTAGGTGGGGTTTTCTTCAGGCCAAGTGCATTGTAGCCAAGACTTACCAAATATGGCCAGGGTAGGTTCGTCCGTCCCGGGCATCCTTGGCTAAACCGTGTACCTCGGCTCCTTGATCATACTCTGCACTTCTTGGAAGAGACTCTCAGTCGTCCAACCAGGGTATAACCTTATAAAGCTGGAAATCCAAGATCTCTCTCCCGGATAAGTTTTCTTTAACCCCTACATCTGTATGACTCAGGTTCTAGTAGCGGTATAACCTTATCCCTGAATCATATAAAGAGATACCCCCTTTATAACGTGCTTGTAGGTCTTACATTTGCCTCTTACGAAATTGTACTCGGGAACTAAGTTGCACGCCATAAAGGTTTGTCCCATTCTCTTAATCTCTGCGAAATTTCATTCGCGTTTCTCGCGATATTGCTAGCGTAATCTTTAAAATAAAAATAGTCACTGACAATAACCTTTAATTATGCCAATATTTCTTACCTTACAGTATTTTTCACTGATAATACCTTTTCAAAAATAGTCTATTCCATGGTCTATCAAGTCGTTGGCCAACATCTCTTCCTTCAGGATCCATTAATTTGTATGCCCCATTTCCAATTATTTCTTTAATTAAGTAAAGTCCGTCCCATTTTTTCGCCAATTTTCCACCATTCTCTCGCTGATATCTCGGTGTCTCTCGCAGAACTAAATCACCAATTTGGAATTCTCGTTTTTTTGACACGTTTGTTGTATTCGCGAGCTAACCTTCGCTGGTAGTTTTCCATATCTTTGTAGAGTCTTCTCCTTTTTTCTTCCAATTCATCTAGTTTATGTAAAATCATACCAAAGACTTAAATTCCTTTCCCACGCTTCTCTTTTTGTTGTAGGAATAGCAACTTCTGTTGGTAATACAGCTTCAACCCCATATGTTAAACAAAAGGGTGACATTCCAGTAGCCTCTCTTCTAGTGGTGTTGTAGGCCCATATTGCATTATGCACTTGCTCACACCATGATTTGCGATACCCTTCTAATTTCTTTTTCAGAATATCTGCGATCGTTTTATTAGTTGCCTCAGCTTGACCATTTGCTTGTGGGTATAAAGGAGTAGATTTTCCACACTTTATCTTAAATGCATTGAGTAGTAATTCTATGTTATGTCCTTCAAACTGCTTTCCATTATCATACATCAACTGTGCTGGTATTCCAAATCTGCAGATGATATTCTCGAATATGAATGTGAAAATATCTTTATCACGAATATGTTGTACTGCTTTTACTTCTCCCCATTTTGTGAAATAATCTGTAGCCACAATGAGGTATCTCCTTTGTCCAGAGCCAGGCACAAATGGTCCCACAATATCTAATCCCCATTTTCCGAAGGTCCATACACTTGTTGAGGATGATAGTGGTGCTCCTGGTGCATGTATCTTTTTTCCAAATCACTGACATTCTTCACAACGCCTTGAATGTTGTTTCGCATCTTCATGCATGTAAGGCCAGTAATACCCTTGCATCTTCGTTCTATATGCCAAAGATCTACCTCCGCTATGATTACCAGCATCTCCACTATGTAGCATTTTTAACACCTTTTCTCCTTCCTCCCTTGTCAAACATCTTAGCGATGGTCCATTAAAAGATCTGCGATATAACACTCCGTCTCTTAACTCATAATTAGTTGCCCTGCTTCTTAGCTTGTGTGCCTCCAGTCTATTTCTTGGAGTTTCTCCTTTCTCCAAATAAGCAAGAAGTTCCGCTCACCAATCTTTGTTTCTCTATTTTGCTTCTATTTCGCCATTTTCTACAATCATCACATCTTTCTCTCCTTCTTCGTCAATTTCGACGGAATTCCCATCCACATCTTCGTCTTCTTTATTTACTGAAGGTAATAAGAGTGTTTGAATTTTTA
Source organism: Papaver bracteatum (assembly GCA_023529315.1). NCBI lineage: Eukaryota > Viridiplantae > Streptophyta > Magnoliopsida > Ranunculales > Papaveraceae > Papaver > Papaver bracteatum. Next base: position 37,667 of record JAJJWX010004416.1, on the reverse strand, counting down.
TGCATCTCGCAAGTGGGTTTGTCATCATGCTAGATATGAAGGCAAAAGCGTCCGCAATCCGGTTATCTTTCCTTGATATGTGCCTCCATTTTATCTTTGGAATTCTCGCAGATAATTCTTCCACGAGTCTCTTGTATTTCTTTAAAGAAGGTTCATTTGTTATATATTCTCCAGTTATTTGACGAATAACCAATTGAGAATCGCTTGTGATTCTAGCATTTTCCAACTTCATTTCTATTGCAAATTTCAAAGCATGGATAACAGCCTCATATTCTGTCTCATTATTAGTGGATGTAAATTCTAACCTAAATGAGAAAGCTGTTTTTTCTCCTTCTGGTGAAATAAAAACAACTCCAATCCCATTTCCTTCTCCATTAGATTATCCATCCATTAATATCTCCCATCTATTGGGTTCTGTCAATAATTCTTTTGGATCTCCATGTTCTTCTTCTGCCTCCATCATTTCTTCCACAGCTTCGTCATTTTCCAAAGGAAATTCAGCTAAGAAATTTGCGATGACTTGGGATTTTGGCGAAGATAGAATTTCATATTTGATATCGAAATGTCCCACTTGTGCATTCCATCTTTCTACTCTTCCTGATCTTTTTGAATTCTTCATTACCGATTCAATTGGCACTTTTGTTAACACCTTGACCTTATGTGCTTGAAAATAAATGCGAAGCTTGAAAGTTGCATGTACCAATGCTAGGATTAATTTCTCAATCTTTGAATAATTTTTCTCTGCTGAATTGAATGTTTTACTAATATAGTAAATTGGTTTCTCTATCCCAGCATCTACTCGCAGCAATACCGCACTTAGCGCATATGCCGTTGTCGCGAGATAAATTAATAACTCTTCTCCTGGTTCAGCTTTCTGTAAAATGGTTATATCCATTAAATGCTCTTTTATTCCCTGAAAGGCCTTCTCACATTCATCTGTCCATCTGAATTTTGTTCCCTTTTTGAGTATATCGAAAAAATGCTTGCATTTATCATAGGATTGCGATATGAATCTTCCTAACGAGGCTAACAACCCATTCAATTTTTGCACATCTTTTACTGTAGCTGGTGTGGGCATATCGCGAATCGCTTGCACTTTTTATGGATCAACTTTTATTCCTTCCTTTGATACAATATACCCCAGAAACTTTCCTGAAGTCACTCCAAAAGTACACTTGTCAGGATTTACTTTGATATTAAATAGCCGCATTTGTTCAAAAATCTCCTTTAAGTCTTGTACATGATCTTCAGCTTCCTTGCTCTTGATTAACATATCATCTACATATACCTCCAGTGTTTTCTGGATCCACTTTGCAAATACCTTATCCACCATTCTTTGGTATGTTGCACCAGCATTTCGTAATCCAAAGGGCATTTTTGTATAACAATATAACCCTCTTGGAGCAAAAAATGCAGTATGTTCTTGATCTTCTTCAGCGAGAGGGATTTGGTTGTATCCTTTATATCCATCTAACGAAGATATTCTTGCATTTCCCGCTGTTGACTCAACCATTTGAGGAATATCTGGTAGTGGAAAACTATCTTTAGGACAAGCTTTATTTAAATCGGTAAAATCTATGCAAATTCTTATTCCTTTATTCTTCTTTGGGACCACCACCATATTTGCAATCCACTCTGGATACTTTTCTTGCCTTATTATTCCTGCATCAAGCATCTTCTGTAATTCTTCTTCTATCTGAGAATGGTATGTTGTTGCGATTTTTCTTATTCTTTGCTTGAACGGCCTTACATTTTTGTTGATTTCTAATTTATGACATGCTACCGATGGATCTATCCCTGGAATTTCATCCATGCTCCACGTGAAAATGTCTTTGTATTCTCGCAAAAGATTTATAGTTCTTTCTTCCTCGTCTATCTCCATTCTAGTCCCAATTTTCAGTATTTTAGGTTCTTATTCACTCCCAACATTTACTTCTTTTGTTGGTTCAACTGCAGTGTAACGGCTTCAGTGCTTGGTGTTTTTATGATTCTCGCACGTTCATCTCCTTCTCGCGAAAATTCATTGGGTATCCCTTTTCCCTCTTTTGCTCTTATCATGTAAATTTTAAATTCTTCTTCTTTTCTTGTTTCTCTCATCACTTTTCTGCGATCTTTTCGCTGCTTAGGACGTTCTTCACATTTTTTCACTTCAATTTGAAAGCATATCTTCGCAAGATCTGTATTTCCTCTAATTTCCCCAATTCCGCTAGGCATAGGGAATTTGATGCATTGATGTAAGGTTGACGCTACAGCTTTGATTGTGTGTATCCATGGTCTTCCCAATATCATATTGTATGGTGATTCCATATCTACCACGCATAGTGTTACTTGTGTTTCAATTTCTCCAAGTGGTAATCGTACCATTATTTCTCCTCTTGGTTTTTTTATAGATTTTCCGAAACCATGAATATGATATGATGAAATAGACATTTCTTCATCCTTATACCCCATTTTCTTAAAAGCATGATAGAATATTATATCCACAGAACTTCCTATGTCAACTAGAGTTCTATTTATAGCCCATTTTTCTACAGATTTTATTGACTTTTCCTCTCTTATTGGTATCATGGGTACCGTAATCACCAAAGGAGATGTATGATCTAGATTTTCTTCTAAAACTTCTGTTGCTGTAAATGTAATTTCCTACTTTTCCCAATTCTTTAACAATGGCGTTTTCTCTACCATCATAATTTTTCTCCCTTCAAAATCACGTTTATGTATCCTCCCCTTAATATTTTCATGAAACTTATCGATCATTTCTCTTGACACTAATTCACACTTCAATTTCCTACAATTTTCTTTAATTCTAATCATTTTTCTTCTGAATATTTCACCAATCTTCTTCAAAGTTTCCTTGATCTTGAATAATTCCTGTCTTCTTTTTTACCTTTTCTTCGATTTTGATAATTCAACGATCCCCTTAGTCGGCGCCAAAATGTAGTAGCAGGATTTCCCACACTACATCCCTATTAAGATCCTATAAAAATCTAAGTGAAACTAGTTGAAGATTAAAGAATTAAACGACACTTTTATTATTTAGATCTCAGAAATGTTTACAGAAAATATTCAAACTCAGAATTACAACTTTCTTTTTTGGAGTTTCTCTCTCCTCAAGATTTTCTCAACTCTAAAAAATAAATCATCCTCCTCTGGACTTACCTGATCTCCTTATATAGGAAATTACATAATGGAAGACAGCTAAGCTTTCCCCTTCTTTCGGATCTATTCTGAGATCTCATCATGGCAGTTACATTGTTTATTTTCGCCATATTTCGTAATCCTCGTGAAACAACATTCTTTTATCATGCTTCTTCAATTGTCAACTATCTTGATGCTTTCTCATGTTGCTCACCAAATTTCGTTGGAGAATTCTCACGACGCTCTCGTGAAAGATGTCATTATTGTAGTGGGATTATTCAACCTTCTCGTGGAAAAGTCGTTCTTATCACGAGAATATCGTTGTGGCGATATTCTGGTACTACATCTTTCACTTGCGTAATTTGCTGAGATGATTTTTATGAAGATGTTGTTAGAGAACTGCTCGGTCGAACTCGCATGTGTTGCTATATCAAGCATGTTTGTCAATGTTAGTGATCAAAACTGTTAGTCTTGATTTATAGCATATTTATAGATGTCTCGGACTAGGACATAGATTGTGTAGTTGAGCTTAGAATTCATGACGTTCATCATTTGAAGACGAAGAACTACTAAGGGGAGCTTGTGGAACTTCATCAACAAAGGGTATGTGGAGACTGAAACTCATCTATCACTTGGAAAGTTTATTTCTACTCTATCTCCTATATTGAGACACAAGTCGTATTACGATATAGTTTTCTATTATACACATTTGAGATTTTGATCTGAGTTTATCTCGCTTACATATTTCTAGAAATATGTGTTGGCAAGCTTTCGCTTCGACCAAGTTCATCTTATATTCTTGAAAAAAATCAGAATATGACCATATGAAAATTGTCGAGTAACATCTTACATGGTTTGTGTGATACAATCATTTGGTGTAGACTTGGAATGTTTTGTTATGATTATTTCAATATCTTGAAAATTGCTTTGATGCTAATAGTGAGTGAAAACGGCTATTGTCATCCTCTAAGAAAGTTTCAATGATTGAAATAAAGAGTTTAGAATCAAGTAAACATGTTTGGATATAAAAATAGTGTGTTCTCACATTTGTGTGTAAGTCCAAAATCGGGAACCTGAATTATGCGTACCCGTACTCGTACTGGAGGTTGTTGGATGTCTGGGCAAGTATGCGTACCTGTACGCATACTGGATGAAGTCTCACATCTGTGAATTTCTGCTGGAGTTTGGAAGTGTGAATTGGTATGCGCACACATACGCATACTGGTGTAACCAAACTCGGTCCGGCTACTTAAGTATGCGTACCCGTTTGCATACTTGAGTTGTTTACTTTGTAAAATCGGTTGTACATGAACTTAAACATTTATAAAATAAGGAATGCAATCTTTGCAAACCGTGTCTATAATGTTCATGAATTGATTCGATTTAATCAAACCGATTTTGCTTCAATTGTGTTCTTGTATACTTCTATAAGAATATACCAATTGAACGACTCTTTAACTAATTTCATTTGAGTCATTTGTACTAATTATGGTTAAGATGAATAAGGTTGATATGAGAGTAATCATATGGATAACTTTGGTTAACTATTGTTGAGCCAACATGGTGTACACGTTTGGGTACGGTTAAATAAACCTAAATGAGGGTACATTTCATTTGTGTGTAACAAGCTAAGTTTGATCTAACGGTTAAAATATATTAGCTTTGTTGAATCATGTTTTTCATCTAATGGTGAATATTGAATGCTTTCTTACCAAGGTAACTTGAATTGCAAACCCTGATTTGAAAACTATATAAAGGAGAACTCTAGCAACTGGGAAACCTAATCTCCACACCTCATGTGTGTTACTAGTTGCATCAACTAGAGTCGATTCTCCTTTAACCTTAGGTTTTTATCGATGCCCTGTAGGTTAACGACTTCAAAGACTTCATTGGGATTGTGAATCCAGACCCAACTATTTTTTTGTAGTTGCATGTTCAGATATTGCCAGATTCTATCATTTGAGTACTATCTTCTTTAAGATTTTCTCGAGATTTAATCTCCGATAGGAAAGATAACAAGTAATCACAAACACCTTCATCTCATCGTTTGTGATTCCACAATATCTAGTTTTTCCATCATATGATTTAGATTATTGTGAGGTGATTGATAATACTAGGTTGTTCTTCGGGAATATAAGTCCGGTTTATCAATTGGTTCTTTTTCACCTTGATTTATCAAAAGATGGAACAAAAACTCTTGTGTATTTCTGTGGGAGACAGATTTATTCATTCTATAGACTTTTCAGTGTGAGACATATTTTTTTATCAAGTCTTCGACTTTGGGTCTTAGCAACTTTTAGTTGTGGGTGAGATCAGCTAAGGGAATCAAGTGCGTAGTATCCTACTGGGTAAGAGACATAAGGAACGCAACTGTACCTTGAATTAATTGAGATTTATTAGGGTTCAACTACAGTATAGTCCGAAGTTCATTGGTAGTAGGTTAGTGTCTGTAGCGACTTAATACAGTATAGTGTTCAAAACTGGACTAGGTCCTGGGGTTTTTCTGCATTTGCGGTTTCCTCGTTAACAAAATTCTGGTGTCTGTGTTATTTTTTTCCGCATTATATTTTGATATATAATTGAAATATCACAGGTTGTGTGTTAGGATAAATCAATTAGATAATCCAACCTTTGGTTGTTGATTTAAATTGATTGACACTTGAATATTGGTCTTTGGTACTGTTCAAGTTGGTTCACCTAATAATCAGGCTCATAGATTTATATCTGTTTGATTTGCTGATTATACTGTGAAACATAGATATAAACTCTTGTATATACTTTTCTCTAGATTGAGTCTGATTGTCTAGAAAGTATATTGGAGTAAGTCCTCTCAAATTTCCAAACAAATTGTTGGGTGTGGTTGTTGTACCCACGCATTTTCAATTGGTATCAGAGTAAGCAAACACATTAAAACATCATAAGTCTGTGTTTATAGCAATCTGATATGGACAGAAGTGTTATCTCTGATAAACGCATCACCAGAAATAAAAGTCTTGTTTCTATGAAATCTATTAAATAAAAAGATTTTTCAGTCTCGAAAATAAATGAACCTAGTGTTCCCATAAAATAGACTTGCATTGATAAATGTCTCACCAGCTACCTTACTAACGAGTCTGACTTTGATGTTGAAATGTTTGCAGCCAAATAGAGTAAACTGATTCTTAAACTTGCGAGAATCCATGCTGATAATGTCAATCGGTTGAAACACAAGGTCAATGTTCTTGTTGGTATGATAAATAAGCGTGACTCTCTTCTAAAAAACCTTCGTACGGAAAACGCCTCTGTCTGGCCTTCACAGACCTTACATGAGAAAAAACTCAAGGAGGATGCCTTGGAAACTGAACTTTTTTTGAGTAAACTCTCTATTCAAGAATATTACAAATAGTCTACTATACCAACTGCTCCTGGTTTAACTAGAAAAGTTTCTGGTTCAGAAGCAAAATTAAAATCCCTTCTTGTTGAAAAAGATGTGCCTATGTCTTCCTTTAATCAAGGGATGTCCAAATCACATGAAAATAAGAATTCTCCTAACGATGGTGTTAAGACTGTTCTGTCTAATCACTCAGGTGATCAGAAAATGTGTCTCTTTTGTGATTCAAAAGGGATTGGTGAACAAAAGAAGAATCCTAGGTTGAATGACAATTCTATTATTCGTCTTCAACACACCTTAGATGATTCTCAAAGGTGTAACTGACATTCGTATGTCTAAACCAGTTGGTTTTAGTACTCACCCTGTGTACTCCACCAGGAAAGTCAATTCGATCTGTTCCTTAAATGTTCAAATGCGAAACAGTCTTCCTAAACCATTTCGACGAAGAAGATCTCATGGATATTCTTCAATTAAGAAGGGAGATTATGTTGTTCATGATATGAAAATGGTACCAGAAAAAGGAAGCAATGAAGAGATGAAAGGAAACCTAAACATGATAATTGATGGATACAAAGATATTATCAACAAGATGTCAATTCCCCCTGGTCAAAATTCTTCAGGTAAGAATCAACATTATGCATCACATTTTGATGATAGTAAATTTATGATAACTTTTCACATCATAATGGTTTTCCTCCAAACATCAGGAAAAAGAGGTTTAACCAGAAACAAGGTTTATTTGATGAGATCAACGCTCATACTTGTGCTAATTAATCACTAGGTTGAATTCTCACTCACAAAAATCCTGGTTGAGTGAGATTTGATCAGGTATACTTGTTGGAAAATGTGTTTTCTGATTCTCTGGCTACCTTCTTGTCGTTCTTAGCCGGTTTATCACTTACAAACATTTTCGGCACGAGTATTTGATTGTTCTGTTTTGTTGTTAAATTCTCAAAAATGTCAAAAATTTCTATGCTCTAAATTTTTCTCTTGTGAGAACAAATTTATCTGAGAGCCGAGTTTTTGTGAATTTACTCACCAGGCAAATATTTGCTAAACTTTTTTTTCTTCTTCTTTCTGTTTTTGGAATTTACTCTAATAAGGGTAAGTCTTTGTACGTGCGTGTACCTACTTCATCTGGCACAGATCAAACTTGGAAACCCTAAATTATGTTTCTTGTGAAACCTTATAAATACCAAATCGTTTATGAAAGTATGCATACTCTAGTTTTGCTTTTCAAGGATGGGGTCTCCTCCAAGCTCTTGGGATTTACCAGCTGATTCAATTGATGATTCGGTTTATTTGGAGTTTGTTTTAAAGAAGAAAATAACCTTTGTTGAGTCTGACGACCTCGAATCTTCTGCCTCATGTTATTATGCATATTCTCATCAGGATCGAGAGAATGCTAAGATGGTCTCTGCTGAAGTGGTTCATGGTTTTCTCTCTGACCTTGGGAAGACTCAACTGAAGTTTGATAACTCAGTAAAGGATCTTCGCATGCTACGAACTAAGTTGAAAAAGGTTAACTCTGCCCTCGTTCTCAGGAAGTCACATGTTAAGGATGTTCTCAATGAGGATATCTTCTCCGAAGAATGTATTGATAAAAGATAGAATGAACTTTTGACAAACAAAAGTTAAAGCCTTTTATGTCATTATGCAAATATTGATGGAAGAAAGGATAAAACTTTTCTTTACAAGGATAAAGTCTATTATATGTCATTTTGCAAATAACGATGAAAAATAGAATGAATCCTTGTTTATTACGCAGTATTGGTCTTTCTCCGATCCATATTTTTGTGCATATACTGTGTTGCTCCGTAAGTTCTCTTATGTTGATCATGGCCAAATGAATTGATCATTTTTTTGGCTAATTCAATTGTGATTTTTGGATACAAATTCATGTTCTCATGTGATTTGATTATGTCCAAAGAAACGTTTTTCTTGTAAAAGCAAGGTTGCCTTTGTTGTTCTTTCGGGAATGACATTTTATTAGGATGGGTGGGGGTGGGGGTAGGGGGTGGGGGTCTTTTTGAACTTGTGCTTAATTGCCAAATTTTTGTGGGGAGTGCGGATATGGAATATTATAGGGGTTATCTTGTATCTTTATAAACTCCTTGATGAATGCATTTAGCTTCGGCTTTATGATTGCATCTAAATAAGTTTGTATGTTATTCTCTTTTGGTCATGAAGTATCTCTATGAAAATTTCCTGAGGATCCCACTAGTTTTCGTACCTTTGCCAATTTATTGACAAAAAGGGGGAGAATTAATGTATAGTTTTATAATACAAATGCATATGGTTTATGGATCATTATGTAAGGGGGAGTGGTTTTCATGTCGAGATGAAGTATTGACTAAGGGGGATTGATACACATCACCATAGTATTGTTGTCAAAGTTGTGATACAATTGAACTTTGATGTTGTGTAATAATACTATGACATTGTATAACAATGATCGAGAACACTTGTTTTATCATTGTTATCGCTACGGATCTTCAACAACTATGATGCTGAGTTGAACACATTTAGAATCATGGAGTACTTGGAAGTGATGAAGATTTCGAGTTATGTTGAAGATTCCAAGGAGGTCAAGCATTTGGATGAGAAGCTACAAAGTTTTATTTATTTTGTAATCCATATGTATTGATAGTTTTGTCACTAAAATTGACAAAGGGGGAGATAGTTAGAGCACTGCTCGGTCGAACTCGCATGCGTTGCTATCTTAATGAGGACAAATGTGAAAATTTTCGAGTAATATCTTACATGGTTTGTGTGATACAATCATTTGGTGTAGACTTGGAATGTTTCGTTATGATTATTTCAATATCTTGAAAATTGCTTTGATGATAATAGTGAGTAAAAACGGCTATTTTCATCCTCTAAGAAAGTTTCAATGATTGAAATAAAGAGTTTAGAATCAAGTAACCATGTTTGGATATAAACATAGTATGTTCTCACATTTGTGTGTAAGTCCAAAATCGGGAACCTGAAGTATGCGTACACGTACGCGTACTGGCGGTTGTTGGATGTCTGGGCAAGTATGCGTACCCGTACGCATACTAGCGGAAGTCTCACGTCCGTGAATTTCTGCTGGAGTTTGGAAGTGTGAATTGGTATGTGCACCCATACGCGTACTAGCGTAACCAAAATCGGTCCGGCTACTTAATTATGCATACCCGTTTGCATTTTTGAGTTGGTTACATTGTAAAATCGGTTGTACATGAACTTAAATATTTATAAAATAAGGAATGCAATCTTTGAAAACCGTGACTATAATGTTCATGAATTGATTCGAGTGAATCAACCCGATTTTTATTCAATTGTGTTCTTGTATACTTCTATGAGAATATAGCAATTGAATGGTTCTTTAACTAGTTTCATTTGAGTCATTTGAACTAGTTATGGTTAAGATGAATAAGGTTGATATGAGAGTAATCATATGGCTAACTTCGGTTAACTATTGTTGAGACAACATGGTGTACACATTTGGGTACGGTTACATAAACCTAAATGAGGGTAAATTTCATTTGTGTGTAACAAGCCAAGTTTGATCTAATGGTTGAAAGATATTAGCTTGGTTGAATCAGGTTTTTCATCTAACGATGAATATTAAATGCTTTGTTACCAAGATAACTTGGATTGAAAATCCTGATTTGAAAATTATATAAAGGAGAACTATAGCAACTGGGAAACCTAATCCCCATACCTCATGTGTGTTACTAGCTGCATCAACTAGAGTCGATTCTCCTTTAACCTTGGGTTTCTATAGAGACCCTGTAAGTTAACGACTTCAAAGACTTTATTGGGATTGTGAAGCCAGACCCAACTATTATTTTTTAGTTGCGTGTTTTGATCTTTCTCGATTCTATAATTTGAGTACTATCTTCTCTAAGATTTGCTCGAGATTTAATCTTCGATAGGCAAGATAAAAAGTAATCACAAACACCTTCGTCTCATTGTTTGTGATTCCACAATATCTAGTTTCACCATCATACGATTTAGATTATTGTGAGGTGATTGATAATACTAGGCCGTTCTTCGGGAATATAAGTCCGGTTTATCAATTGGTTCCTGTTCACCTTGATTTATCAAAAGACGAAAAAAAAACTCTTGGGTATTTCTGTAGGAGACAGAACATTTGTTTATAGGTGAAAACAGTTTCTGCTGATTTTGGTAATTGCGGGTGTGAAGGTGAGAAACTATTTAAACCCTAAATAATGTACTGCAAGGGAGTACTTTAGATTCGAGAGATCAATCTGTACAAGTCCGGCCTAAACCAAGAAATGGTCGTTCCAGACTTGCTTCGGCCACAAAGAGGAGGAGAATGGGTTGGTTTTGGGGAAAGAAGCAAGGAGAGTGGTGAGACCAGAATAGTTGATTCAGGAAGAGCAGTTGGGTTTGTACGACTTGTTATCATAAAAGGTAGGATAGCTCACGAGGAGAGCTAAGTAAGTATTTCTGAGTGTTGTCTTTTCCGAATGAACTTGTTGTTCAAAGGGAAATAGGTAAGACCTATTTATACAAGTGTAGACACCCCAATTTTGCACGGTCAAAGTATGCTGCGAGATCGTATCCGAATATGGTCTAGATGTAAGCCCATTATGCAGTAGAGTTAAACTTGCCCACTTAAAAATCAGCCAGGCCGAAGATGTGGTGGCAACCACCTTAAGTCCATTAAGGCCCAAGTTAAATGTATGCTACACTATTGCCTATTGAGCCCACTAGCATGCCAATTCCCATCCATTTCCTGTGCACCAAAAATAAGTTGGTCGTCCACCTAAGTAATATGTCGACACATCTTTTAGCTTTGTTCCCAAGCAAAATCTTAGAAATTAAATGGTATAATTCATATATATGGAAAACCATATCAAGATATTTTATTTAATGGAAATGATTTTAATTAAGTTGGTAATAATATTTAGGATTTTAATGTGAGGGGTCCGATCAAGGTCAATTAATCCTATGGTTATGGTTAATGGAGAAACAATATAAATAGGGAGCTAGTTTTGGAGGCTTGGGGAGGAGGAATTTGGGTAGAATTGTGGGGAGAAAACAGTCGAGATAAACTTTAGAAAAATCGAAGAGAAAAATATTGAAAGAGAGATAATTAGTGGGAGAAGCGTTGGTGATCGGATACGATACGCGGCAGCATCGTTGGATTCCTTCATTAAGCTAAGCAACATAAAAAGAATATCAATTGCGAAACAGGTAGTCTCTAACACTATATATTTCATCATTTTGTTGATGGCTAGATCGTGTAGGGTGAATTAATTAATAATCGATCAGTATTGATTTTTCTTCTTAATACCATAGGTCCACTTTTGTTCTCTGTATTTAATTTGAACTAGAATTGTCCAATAACAGTAATACAGTGATCATGAGCTCAAGTTTCGAATTTGTTTCTTTCATACAAAGATAAATAATGTTCACTAGATGAGCATGTGAAGGCTAAATATCGTTGGTACCGAATACGTCCATAATAATAGTTTTGGTGACTGATATGTTGAGCTAATATTCCGTCCCTTATAGATTGATTATTTAATAATAGTAATGATAAGTTTGATAATTGATATAGTGATTCTGATTTCATTTGATTTTCAATAATAATAATTATTTCATATTGATTCGTTCAAATAATAATAATTTTTGTTTCGAGATTTGATTTAATTATTCAATAGTGTATATCTGATAAATTTGGTATTTTTGCAGGTTATAAATATGATAAATTTGGTATTTTTGCAGGTTATAAATCTAATAATTTGGTATATAATTTTATTAAATTGGTTTGTTTATGTATATATATATATATATATTTTTTATCAATTAAAACCCTAGTTTCCCAATTATAAAGTAGAGGCCAATTTTCGGATTGGACGGGCTAGGTGCCTCACACCTTCCTAGCCCGTATCTTAATTCCCGGACCTATCTCAGAATTTTTGGACCAGTACTTTCTTTTGGGTCCCAACTCCCCAAGTTGGGTGGCGACTTCACTTATTAATAATAATTTCCAAGTGTGATTCCCATTTAGATATTTGAGAGATCCTAACCGATTTCGACGGTATCTACAACAAGTCGAGGTAGAAATGTACCCAGGTCTCATTAAGGGGTGGGGAAGTAAATGGGAGGAGGTGGTAACCGTATGCATGGAATTGATGTTCCATAAAGTGGTTAACGCATGAAACTGTTAACGCTATGGAATTGATGTTCCATAAGGTTGTTAACTCACGACTTTATGTCCCATGAACGTTTCCCAAATAACTCCCGTATTTACTAGGCACCTCACCCTTATGACACTTCCTTATGAAGGGCATAGTGTACGCCGCACGCTGTAGGCCACCAAACCAATACCCAAAGAGAATCCCCCAGTTTGTTTTGATGTCTCGAATAATTTTGGAAAACATGTAACACGTTGTTGTGGCTTGGAAAGTCGAGCTCGGGGAACTTGCTAGCCTGGTGACCTTCGACGGTCGAGATGTTGCATCTTGAGAGGAGGGTTAACCGTTGATCGTTGCACGCCTTCGTTTTGGTAGCCGCGTAGTGAGGTCCAACAGGGTGGCACGGCTAGGGTGTATTTAGACTTGGCATGAGGGACCAAGGGTTCGCCATAGGCGTATGGCATGGCTAGGGACAAGGCAAGGGTGCTTGGATAGTCTTGACGTGACTAGCACGGCTAGGGACAAGGCAAAGTGTGTTTGGCATGGCGTGGCTAGCTTGGATAGGTTTGGTTTGGCTTGGCATGTGGGCCCAAGAGGTAGCCATGGGCGCATGGCGTGACTAATTGGGCTAGGTGCAGTTTTAACTTGGTATGTGTGGCCAAGTCGTAGCCACGGGCGAATGGCGTGACTAGCTTGGGCTAGGCGCGTGACCAAGCTAAGGTTTTGGGACAAAGGTCATGAAGGGAACTTAGACGGCCAGGATTTGCTCCTGGGATTGAAGGGCAACCGTTGATTATTGCACGTCTTCACTTTGGTAGTCGCATGGGGAAGGCCATCATGGTGGCGCGTCATGAGGGGCCATGGAGAGACGTGCTTGGCATGGCGCGGCCGACGTGGCTAGCTTTGGCTAGGTGCTTGACCAAGCTAGGGTTTTAGGCCAAAGGTCGTGAGGGGACCTTAGACGGCCAGGATTTGCTCCTCGGATTGAAGGGTAACCTTTGATTGTCACACGCCTTCACTTTGGTAGCCGAATAGGGAAGGCCAGTATGGTGGCGCGACATGAGGGGCCATGTCGAGACGTGTTTGGCATGGCGCGGCCGGCGTGGCTAGATTTGGATAGGTGCGTGAACAAGCTAGGGTTTTGGGCCAAAGGTCGTGAGGGGACCTTAGACGGCCAGGATTTGCTCCTGGGATTGAAGGGAAACCGTTGATTGTTGCACGCCTTCACTTTGGTAGCCGCATGGGGAAGGCCATCATGGTGGCGCGACATGAGGGGCCATGGCGAGACGTGTTTGGCATGGCGCGACCGTCATGGCTAGCTTTGGCTAGGTGCATGACCAAGCTAGGGTTTTGGGCCAAAGGTCGTGAGGGGACCTTAGACGGTCAGGATTTTCTCCTGGATTGAAGGGCAACCATTGATTGTTGCATGCCTTCACTTTGGTAGCCGCATGGGGAATGACATCATGGTGGCGCGACATGAGGGGCCATGGCGAGACGTGTTTGGCATGGCGCGGCCAGCGTGGCTAGCTTTGGCTAGGTGCGTGACCAAGATAGGGTTTTGGGCCAAAGGTCGTGAGGGGACCTTAGACGGCCAGGATTTTCTCCTGGGATTGAAGGGCAACCGTTGATTGTTGCACGCCTTCACTTTGGTATCCACATGGGGAAGGCTAGCATGGTGGCGCGGCATGAGGGGCCATGGAGAGACATGTTTGGCATGGCGCGGTCGGTGTGGCTGTCATGATTTTCCATTAGAACATAGGTGCGGATAGTATGGTTAGCATGCCTTGGCGCAGTTGGTGTGGATGGCATGATTTTCCATTGGCACAGAGGTACGGCTAGCATGGTTGGAATGCCTTGGCGCGGTCGGTGTGGCTGTCATGATTTTCCATTGGCGCAGAGGTGCGGCTAGCATGGTTGGCATGCCTTGGCGCGGTTGGTGTGGCTGGCATGATTTTCCATTGGCACAGAGGTGCGGCTAGCATGGTTGGCATGCCTTGGCGCGGTTAGTGTGGATGACATGATTTTCCATTGGCACAGAGGTGCGGCTAGCATGGTTGGAATGCCTTGGCGCGGTTGGTGTGGCTGGCATGATTTTCCATTTGTACAGAGGTACGGCTAGCATGGTTGTCATGCCTTGGCGCGGTCGGTGTGGATGGCATGATTTTCCATTGGCACAGAGGTGCGGCTGGCATTGTTGGCATGCCTTGGCACAGTTGGTGTGGCTAGCATGATTTTCCATTAGCACACGTGGGAATTAGGGTTTGGCTCATCGTAACCCTAAATTGAAAAATATACCCGGGTAATTATTTTAGAGACACATTAAAGGTTTCAGTAAATGTGCCTAGTAAATTCTTGTTGCTTTAAATGTTGTGACATTACTGTCTGCTAGGTTTTAGTGTTTTACGATTTTAACCCTAAGCTAAAAACCACCATCAACATTAAGTCCCCTGCTTAGCTCGGAACAGGTGCCTTGTTGTGAGGTAAGCATATGATGGTGACAGGCGAGGACGGAATCGAGGTGTAAATCAATGCAAAGATGGTCATGAGAATCCAACTAACCTTTTTGAGTGGTAAAGATAGTTTTGACTTCCCGTGTTGGTGGCCCTGCGTAAGTTGTACTGGGAATGCAGACCATGGAGTAGTGAGGCGAAAGTTGCCAGCTTGGTATGGTCGTACATCTCCAAGGCAAAGGGGGCGTGGTCTTGGAAGGTGACGCAAGTGGACGTCTTGGCTTGAGGGGACAAGAGGTGGCGTGGTCTTGGTCAGTGGATGATAGGGTCGCATCAGTGGAGCGGCGGCTTGGCATGGTGCGGCCATGGCGAGGCGAGATGTATACGGACGTCTTGGACGAAGTGGGTCCGCGGTAATGGAGCAGATGGCTTGGCTGGGGCCGCGGTAATGTCATACATGGACGGCTGGACACGGTGGGGCCGCGATGATGGAGCGTATGGCTTGGATGGGGCCTCGGAAATGGATTACATTGGCGTCTAGGCGCGGTGGGTCCGCGGTGATGGAGCGAGGACTTGGTTAGGGCCGCGACAATGGCATACATGGGCGGCTAGGCGCGGTGGGGCCGCGGTGATGGAGCGAGGACTTGGCTAGGCGCGGTGGGTCCGTGGTGATGGAGAGAAGACTTGGCTAGGCGCGGTGGGGTCGTGGCATGGCGTGATGGGGCCGTGGCATGGCGTGAGTGGTCTTGGATGTGAAAATTGGTCTTTGCGGGACCGGTTTCCTCTTTTCCCTTCTTGGCTCAAAATAAGAAATCTTTTCTTTGTTCAAACTCCCACATACCATGTATATATAAAATGATGGCCGGACTCTCCCTTTGATTCACGCCTTCATTATTTATTCTTTTGTTGCTTGGTAGTGGTAAAGCGGATGAGCGGATTAGGTATGTCTCCCAGTACTTCCCTTTGACTTTCTTTTCTTTTCTTTTGCTTTTTTTTTGTGTTGGTGAAAACCCTAGTTGCAGGCGTAACTTTACACATCCGTAATAATGTTGACCACTCCAACTCGCTGTGCAAAGTAAGTATGCGATAGTTATTGCCATCCCTTTTCCCATGAAAACCTAGTTTTTAGGGTTTACTCCTTGTCTTGGTGTAGCCGTGTGCATGATCTCTTTTTTGTTTGTTGGGCGCGTCTATCTGGCCGGGTGAAAGTTTCCAGGATGCGTGTAGTGGTGATGCAGAGTCTTCTAGTCCCCATTTTTTCTTTTCCGTAAAGAGACTTCGAAACCAATTGGTTTGTACCCAGGGCGGCTCCCTTGTGTCTGACAAATGCTCCTCTTGTTCCTTTGTAGTTATCGCAGCGGTGAAAAACAACGTAAGAGAATTTTTGTTAAGATTTCAAACAATTTCTGTGGTACCGAAATATGTGAGTAATTCCACGCCAAGCATAGATGACGAGTTCTTCACGACATCGGCCACGGTTAGTAGAAACCATCCCCAATACATGCCGATCCTACTGACCGGTTCGGAGAGTGAAGGAGAGGATCGATCGGTTCGTCCAGGAGGTGTAATAAGGTTTGGCATTCAGAGGAAAGAATATCATGCCTCTCCTATCGACTTTAAAATCCCTGCAAGTCCGTTGCGTTCCTTTGATAAATGGGTGCGATTCATGATGGACCAGGATCCTGTAAAGACCAACTTGACCAGGGCGCAGATTGTTGATGATGTTACGGCTTCTGTAGTGCTTCAAATTAGGAAAGACATTCCATGCTTGGTCACTTTTGTTTCCTGGTGGTGTCCTGACACCCATATGGCCGTATGCAGGTATGGCGAAATGACTATTTCTTTGGAGAGCGTGGCTGTGTTGCTAAATCTTCCTGTAATTGGAAACCTCGACGTCAAGCTGTCTGCAGATGAAGAAGAAATGCGCGCCACCCTGGTTGCGAAATCAAATATATTCGTTCGGAAGGAAAACGATACGAAGTGCTTTTATGACTGGTGGGTGTCTCAGTGGTTTCCTGATGAGTCGGAGTCGGACCAGAAAAATAGCGTACTTCATGTCGCGGCGTTCTTGGCTCTGTGGCTATCCAGGGATATTTTTGACGACGGCTCGGGCAAGAAAGAGATAAGAAGGAACTTATCAAGTTTGCCATAAAAATGGCAAATGGCGTCATTCTCCCCATCGGTGGTTTATTTCTTTGTTCTATGTATGCACACCTGGATCAACTGGTTTCAGACATGCGCGCCTCGAACGACCATATGAAGGTGGATTCGTATGTTCATGCTGCTTTTCTCCAGGCATGGTTGTGGGAGCATTTCGAAAAGTATGCCCCTAAACCATTGGCTATACTTCCTGAGTCTTGGGGTGGTTCCAGAATAATGCGTTGGTCGAACAGGCGCCAAAAAACTGGTCCGAAGCTGGTTAGGTTCCTTGACAACTCGTATGCGGTTAATTTTCGTCCATGGGCTCCGGTGCATGCGTCTATAACTCAGATTAATACCTTTTCTTCTGCTCCAAACATGTCTTTGCTTTCTGATGGAGGGAATCTGGGCGTCGGAGAAATGGTGTTCATGCGCAGCTGTACGTCTAGTCACGTTCCATCCTTTTTCCGAGGAGCTTGCAAAGCGATCTCTTACAATGTTGATAGGGCTGCTCGACATATGGGTTTTGACCAAGGGGTCCCACTTGTTTTCCAACGGGTTGTTCAAGAAATCCCGTTATCAACTGTTCTCGATGCTAGTGCTCTTGTGTCGGGTAAAAGTATTCCTTTCCTTGCTGAACGGAATCGATCAACGACCTCCCAATACAACATATTTTGGCAGGATGGGTTCCTCGCTATTCATGGATTCGTGAATGATGTGGTAGAGAATCGTCGGGATAATCCCTCTCCTGCAGTTTTAGTGGAACATCCACTGCTGAGGGATCCCAAGCGGAAATCCATTAGTCCAAACGCAGATAGTCCCCAGGTGATGGAACGAAGATCTAAAGATCGTGCGGGCGGATTTCAGTTAGACACCATGGTTCTGCCAACTTTTAGTTCATCCAATATGCGGGTATGTACATCTCTCCTCTTGACCTGGATCGTTTATTTCCTTGCTCCTTTTCTGAGAATACGCCCTTGCATTGTGTCCAGGGCTTCAGTAGTACGAATGCCTTTGCCAAACTTGCGAGCAGTTAGAAAATATCATTTTTCGAGACAGAGAGTGGCGTTGTAGAGCCTACCCATGATGATGCGGAACTCGAAAAGGATGAGAGTTCAGGGTCTAGCAATGGCGAGAGCAATTCTTCCGATAGCAGTGTTGAATCTTCGTCTAGCCAGTCTGAAACTGAATCGGTGAGTCCCCTCCATGTTTTTCTTCTTTCTCTTTTCCTATTTTTTTTTTGCAGTGAAACTAAATTTTGATTTTTAGGAGGAAACCGTTCCATGTGACGATCTTGAAGTGGAAGACCACCAGAGTAAAGACGTAGCCGTACTTCCCACTGCATAAATAATGCCATCTAACGACTTGGACATGAAGATTCATCATCCTGAGGGCGCTGCCGTGACTCAGGTGGAGGTGAGCATTTCGGGGGGTGAAATCGTAGTTAGGGATCTCCTGCCGGTTGCTGGTTCGGTTACATGTTCCACCTTCAATCCTCCGTATCTGGCCCCTTTCCCAGGTCATGTATAGATTTAACGTGCCAGCTAAACATGCGATATTGTACACCAAGATTTGGGAAAGCTACGGTCACATTTCCATGACTAAGAAGATCACTAGTCGACATGCGTTGGTCAAGCGTGTGGAGGAAGCCTTATCTTTGATTGATGAGATGTGCAACGTGACTGGTCATACAGTTTCTGTGGATGTAATCTCGAGATGGAAGTTCCATCGTGACGTGTGTGTGGACTTCGAATTCAATGTCCCTTGGTTCTTTGAAGGCCTCTCTGATGTCGAAAAATTGTTGGCCGAAGCAGTTGAAGGTCCTTCCGCAGACATGGTGAAGAAGCAAGAGGCATAATTCAAAAAGTTATGCAGGCAGCTGAAATTGAAGAGGGCGGCTCTCCAAAGCACGAGGGAGGCCTTTGCCAAAAGGAGCAACCCGCTGTTGGAAAATTTCCCTTGAATATATATCTGTCTTTTGGACCTCTTATCTTTAGTTTTTTTTTTTTGAAAGGCAAATGAGACGCCTGGTTTTTGGTTTTTGATTTTTTGGTTTTCTCGGGTTAATAGATAAGTGTTACCTTGACGGTTTTGGATTTTTTTTTTTTGAATGAAGTGCTTAGAACATAATTGTCTTTGGCTATGAATGAAGTGACGCAGACATCCCAGGAAAACCATGGAACCGTGTGTTGGTAAATGACATGGGATGAATATGGCTATAGGTTTTATCAGAACTTGAAAAAGCAAACCACGTATTTTTGTCTAGATAAGACTTACTCGGTTTCTTAGGTTTTCTGATGAAAAGCAGACCTTCCGGGTGTAGGACCAAGCTTTATGAGAAACACGGCCGTGGGAAGTCCCCATCTATTACTGAGTTGTCTGATAACCGAGCCGTTGATCCCTGGGCGAATCATTTTGCTTTTATCCTATGGGAAGTCCCCAGTCATTACTCGGTTTTTAGGTCTCTTGATGAAAAGTGAACCTTCCGGGTGTAAGACCGAGTTTTATGGGAAACACCTCCATTGAAAGTCCCCAGTCGTTACTGAGCCGTTGATCCTTGGTAGGATCGTCTGCTTCTATCCTCTGGGAAGTCCCCAGTCATTACTCGGGTTTTAGGTCTCCTGACGAAAAGTGAACCTTCCGGGTGTAAGACCGAGTTTTATGGGAAACACCGCCATGGAAAGTCCCCAGTCATTACTGAGCCGTCTGATAACCGAGCCATTAATCCTTGGGCGGATCGTCTGCTTCTATCCTCTGGGAAGTCCCAAGTCATCCCTTATCGTGTCATGACTGATAATCGAGCCGTCGAGTAACTGAGTCAGAGTGGATCGCCTTCCTCTACCATCTTGACGTCTGGGTCGAAGAATGAGATCGCTGGTTAAAAATTGGCATTGTAACCGAAAGACCGAACCTCCCGCTGTGGTCGCCAATTTTTTATAGGTGAAAATAGTTTCTGCTGATTTTGGTAATTGCGGGTGTGAAGGTGAGAAATTATTTAAACCCTAAACAATGTACTACAAGGGAGTACTTTAGATTCGAGAGATCAATCTGTACAAGTCCGGACTAAACCAAGAAATGGCCATTTCAGACTTGCATCGGTCACAAAGAGGAGGATAATGGGTTGGTTTTGGGGAGGGAAGCAAGGAGAGTGGTGAGACCAGAATAGTTGATTATGGAAGAGAAGTTGAGTTTCTATGACTTGTTATCAGAAAAGGTAGGAGAGCTCACGAGGAGAGCTAAGTAAGTATTTCTGAGTGTTGTCTTGTCCGAGTGAACTTGTTGTTCAAAGGGAAATAGGTAAAACCTATTTATACAAGTCGAGGTAATAACGTACTCTTGTCTTATTAAGGAGTGGGGAAGTAAATTGGAGGAGGTGGTAACCGTATGCATGGACTTGATGTTCCATAAAGTGGTTAACGCATGAAACTGTTTCATGAAACTGTTAATGTTATAGAATTACTGTTCCATAAGGTTGTTAACTCACAATTTTATGTCCCACGAACGTTTCCCACATAACTTCTGTATTTACTAGGCGCCTCACCCTTATGACACTTCCTTATGAAGGGCATAGTGTACGCCGCACGATGTAGGCCACATAAACAATACCCAAAGAGAATCCCCCAGTTTGTGTTGATGTATCGAATATTTTTGGAAAACATATAACACGTTGTTGTGGCTTGGAAAGTCTATCTCGGTGAACTTGCTAGCCTGGTGACCTTCGACGGTCGAGATGTTGCATCTTGAGAGGAGGAGCAATCGTTGATCGTTGCACGCCTTCGTTTTGGTAGCCGCGTATTGAGGTCCAACAGGGTGGCACGGTTAGGGTGTGTTTATACTTGGCATGAGGGGAAAAGGGTTCACCATAGGCGTATGGCATGGCGCGACTAGCTTGTCTAGGATTGGTTTGGCTTGGCATGTGGGGCCAAGGGGTAGCCATGGGAGCATGGCGTGACTAGCTAGGGCTAGGCGCATGACCAAGCTAGGGTTTTGGGCCAAAGGTCGTGAGGGGACCTTAGACGGCCATGATTTTCTCCTGGGATTGAAGGGCAACCGTTGATTATTGCACGTCTTCACTTTGGTAGCCGCATGGGGAAGGCCAGCATGGTGGCGCGGCAAGAGGGGAAATGGTGAGACGTGTTTGGCATGGCGGGGCTGGCGTGGCTAGCTTTGGATAGGTGCGTGACCAAGCTAGGGTTTTGGGCCAAAGGTCGTGAGGGGACCTTAGACGGCCATGATTTTCTCCTGGGATTGAAGGGAAACCGTTGATTATTGCATGCCTTCACTTTGGTAGCCGCATGGGGAAGGCCAGAAAGGTGGCGCGGCATGAGGGGCCATGGTGATACGTATTTTCATGGCGCGACCGGCGTGTCTAGCTTTGGCTAGGTGCGTGACCAAGCTAGGGTTTTGGGCCAAAGGTCGTGAGGGGACCTTAGACGGCCAGGATTTGCTCCTGGGATTAAAGGGAAACCGTTGATTGTTGTACGCCTTCACTTTGGTAGCCGAATGGGGAAGGCCAGCATGGTGGTGGGGCATGAGGGGCCATGGCGAGACGTGTTTGGCATGGCGTGGCCGGCGTGGATAGCTTTGGCTAGGTGCGCGACCAAGCTAGGGTTTTGGGCCAAAGGTCGTGAGGGGACCTTAGACGGCCAGGATTTTCTCCTGGGATTGAAGGGAAACCGTTGATTGTTGCACGCCTCCACTTTGGTAGCCGCATGGGGAAGGCCAGCAGGGTGGCGCGGCATGAGGGGCCATGGAGAGACGTGTTTGGCATGGCGCGGTCGGTGTGGCGGGTATGATTTTCCATTGGCACAGAGGTACGACTAGCATGGTTAGCATTCCTTGGCGCGGTTGGTGTGGCTGGCATGATTTTCCATTGGTACAGAGGTACGACTAGCATGGTTGGCATGCCTTGGTGATAGGTGCTTAAAATACATCTTTTGAATATCAATTTAGTATATTTTTCTTGGTTATTCTCTTGTATTATTTGTATATCATGCTTCGTTTTTATTTTATAGGTATTTTGGAGTCATGCGACAAGAAACAAGGCAAAAAGAGGCTCAATTCATTGCTTGGGAAACTTAGGCATTGGCAGATTCAAAGCACAACATCTTCTACTGCTCGGGGCAGTCACTGAACTTACAACTGGGAGTTCAAGAGCATCAGTGTTTTTACTCAAAGGGCACCATCATCTTTTTTCCCATGTATTCAAAACAACAGACCGAGGGACAAACTTGTTCTTATCAATTCACGACCAAGTTTTCCCTTCTCACTGAACCAAGCCTGCTGTTTTTCAAGCAATGGTTTGTATGGGTGATTTCCGTCGGTTAGAGCATATTTTAGAAGCCGAGAACATCACAGGATAAAGTGGAACAGAAAGTTTGGGTTTAGTTTCAAACCGAGAACGCAGGGAAGAAGGGATGAGCTCTGCCATTGACTGAAGATGATTAATAGGGAGATTGAAGGAAGGATTTAAGTTTCGAAATGATTAGGATGAATGGGTTTTTCTCGAATTTGAGTTTGAGAGTATTAGACAGAGTTTAAGAGGAAGAAATGACGCAGAGAAGATGAAGTTTTTCTGCCAATAAAAGAAGATAGTCCTGCCATTGATCCCTGGTAATGAATTCGATTTCTTGTGAATGATTATAAATAAGTGAATGGGTTTATGTTGGAATGTGAATTCTGAGCAGGGAAGGAGATGGAATGATCATACAAATCAAGCATGAGTTCATCTCTAAATTACCCATTTTTTGCACACAACATGTTTGTTTAAAAGCCTGGACCACTCATCTCTTGGAAACCTCAACGGAACCTCCAGCCTTCATTCCACCAGTTGTGCCATGTTCTTTATGGGATGTGTAGAAGGATCAGTTCCTTGTAGGAGTGCAGATCAACACGGTAAGTTGGAGTGATATTTGGGCAGAGTTGGAAGGTTACATGTCCAGAAACCAGTTTAGGAAAGTGACTTTTCTTGCGTTATGTTAGACGAGAGTGAGCTGTAATGAAAATATGAATTACAGGTGAAGCTGCAGATGAGCAAATTATCTCATGGAGATAAAGGTACAGCTGGTGCTGCAATGGAATCGAATTGGTACTTGTGGTATGTGTCATTTGACTTGAAGCTGTAGCAAGATGGAGTAGATGATTGGCAGGCATGAAATTAAAGAGAATGGCTAGTGATTCCGTGTCTGGAATAGAAGAGGAGTCTGGGAAAGTGCTGCAACTGTTGTTGCTGTGCATTTTTGGTGGAGTTGCATCTTGGGATTGAATGTGCTACTGGCATAGAAGCTGAGAAGGGATGGCAGAGCCAAGGGAAGATGGCTGGAATTGGTTGCGAGCAGGGGAGAAATATGGTTGCTGGTGATGGCAGTCGAATGTATGAGCTGATATTTCAGGGTAAAAAGTGAAACAATGTGATCAGTTGAGATATGTTGCAGGTGGTGCAAACTGGTGAAGTTGCGGCAGAAACTGTAATGATTTGCTTCCAGAACAAGGAAGCGATGAATTTGATGTAGAGGAGAAATTGGATTCTTGAGTTTGTACCTTGAGATGGAGTTGAACTGAAATGAACATGCAAATGTTGGAGATTATAGAGCTGTAGAAAGTGGAAGTGAAGTTGGTGGTCCGAGATCGAGAAGGAATGTGCTGCAATGGGTGAGATGTTGATGCAATGGCTAGGAAATTGCAATTGGTGGTGGTACTAAGCTGGTGTTTGGTGATGACAGAGGCGGCTTAATATTGCAGGGAATGGATGAATGCAGATGTTGCTGGTGGTGAAGCTGTAGAGTTCATTGCAGGGGAAGATGTTGGTTGTGACTGAATACTGTGATGAATAGACTAGTGTAGCTTGCAGTTGCACAAGATTGACAAGGTTAGAGAGTTTATGGTCGAGCTGGGAAACAGATACCGCAACCAAAAATGCAGTGACAATGCGAAAAGTGAGCAAGAATGGCGAGCCGGTGGAACTAGTTCCGGTTGTCGGACTTCGAAAGTTCCGGCGATGACGTCATCAATTCCGGCAACCAGTTTTGGACCAAAAAATTCCAGAGACATATTTCTCATACATGGGCTTGGTGTACTAGTAAATGGACGTGGACTTGAATATTATGAGGATTTAACCTAATTTTGGGAAAGTATCCTTTTGGGAGAAGCATATAAATGGAAAATCTTTCTCTAAACCTATGGATATATCTCCATTAGGGAGGCTTCTACTTTTGTTCTAGGGTTTAGAAACATGATAGGTTTTCTCTTCCTTCTTGTTATGAACTCCTATGCCATGAGTAACTAAGTTTTTATTATTGGTTAAAGATGTAGTTGGATTTTGAAAACAAGTTTTGATCTTTATGAGTTAGTTTTCTCTCAAAACCATCGTTCACTTTCTACTGACTATAATAATTGCATGATTGATGTATTGCAATATGATTGAATGTTTGTTTAGTTGAGTCTAGAATTGATTGAACATACATCCATATCTATAGCTATTTTAGGGTTCATCATCGAGCAATAACCTTGAATACGAGTAGCATGATATGATTATAGTTTGTAGTGATACATCCTTGTAATCATATGTAGAAATTGACCTTTGTCCGAATTGTCATGCGCAATGTATGATAGTTGTATTGATTAGCCTATTTCTAAAACTTAAAGCTCCTAGGAATTGAACTTAATTAGCGCAAGGCGTTAGGTTATTCTTTAGGTAGAATTCACATATGAAACTCTAATGTGTGTGTTGATAAATTTAGGAAATTTATGGAGTATTCTTGCAATAAGGTATTCTAGGGATTTTGATGATAGCGAGATTAAATATGAATTCTATTCATACATTCAAATACTTGTTTACAATTGAAGATGAAATCTTTACCCAATATTTCATATCCTTGATTTGTGTGTTTGTTTATTTCTTTGTTTTGCTTTTACTTTTATTACTTGCATAAAAATCAGAAAAACCAGTGGGAGTTACTTATAGGAAACCAAAACAAACGACAACCTAGACCTCTCTGTGGGAATGATCCTTTCTTTCCTTTGCTATATTTTATATTTTTAGTAGTGAGAAAGTAAATTTATTTTTGACGCATACGACAACGATCAAATTTTGGCGCCGTTGCCGGGGAGGCAACGGTTGTCACTTGTTTTTGGTTTCTTATTTTTGTTTTTAGTTTTGTTTCTTATTTTTGTTTTTCTTATTTTCTGGTTTTTAACATAGTTTTGAGAACTCTTGTTTCAGGTACCAATTTATATGGACGGAGCATATTAGAACAATGGGTATGGTTTTCAACCTCAACAACACTATGACAACTATCACCCTTATGGGGAATACAATCAAAACCAATCCTTTGGTTATGGTCAATATTCCAAGTACCCTTTTAGTTGTTCTCATACATTCCAACCTTCTTACGGAGGATATGTAAGTGAGCAACCACAAGGAGGGGAGAATAGTTGTGCTTCTCTTAATATTTCTTCTAGTTTGGTAGATGAAATGCAACAATTTATGGTCAGCATGGAGTCCGTTTGTAGACAATCAAGCATGGAACCAGTTTCATCGACCGAATGTGCTCATAGTATGTTTGGCCCAATTTCTGATCGTAGTTATGATCATTCACCAAAGGGAAGATAATTGGCCTAGCAATACTGAAGTAAGTAATTCTACTTTTTCTTTGTCGAATGAGTTCTACCAACAAATGGAATGCTATTTTCAAAATTTGAATGGATCACTCCAAGAGCTTCAAAAAGGTGTTTCCAATTTAAGACAAGGCATTGAAGAATACAAAGAGGACATGCAAAATTCTGAGAAAGATCAATCTTTGGGAAGTGGTAGCCAATCTTATGATAACTATGATAGTGACGATGATTATGAAAATACATCGCTTGAACCAATTTATGGTAACATCCCCGAAGAGTGTACAATGGAGTCTTTTTGCGATCAAGGTGAAGTTGAAAAGGAATATGATGACACTAGTGTAGCTTACTCAAGCATTGATCTTTATAACGATCAAGAACCTATTCAAAATGTAGAGCTTGAAGATGATGCAATGAGTGTTCTAAAAAAGTTCCTTATGGTGAGACTTGAATCCGCAGTGGAGTATGTTCCTTACAACAAAGAGGAGTATGTTGAGAATGTGACCGCTATGACCAATAGTGTGGAAGACCCAATTGAGCTTGCAAAGGATTGTAATGATGATGTTGATGCCGAGATTTTGGTTAAGGCAGAAACGGACGAAGAATGGTTGCAAGGTTTGATAGAGGACCATGATATACAAGAGGTGAATACTTCACTTGAGTTTTTCAAGGATGAAGAGGATTCCGTAATACTAGAGATTGTGATAGGTTTGTCTAACCCTTTGCATTTTGTTTCTTCTCCTTTACCTCTTATTGGTTTGAATGTATGTGCTTCGAAAATATTGTTGAATGACTTTGTTTCTCGATTTCCGCCATTAGAGATACTTGATTCTCATACTATGCAGGTTTGTGAACAAGAAACCGTGGAAGTAACCGACTTCTATATTCTTTATACACTTCCAAGTATGGACAAGAATAAGTGTGGGGGAAACTTTTATCGGTTCATAGCTTCATTTCTATTTTATGTGACTAATATTTGTGTGAAGCTAGTGTTTGCAAAACATGTGCTATGGGTGGATCCCAAGCTTTTCCGATTATTGGTGTATGGGGAATTCAACTTGCATGTCGGGCTGACGACTTTAAAACAAGCGCTAAATGGGAGGCAACCCACTGGTTTTGTGTATCTATCTCTATTTTTTTTTTTAAGTATTTTATCTTTATTTTCTTATTTTGGATATTTGCATATCAAAACTCCAACTTTTAAAGATTTTTGAACAATTTAGAATAAAACTAGCCTTTCTAAGTAGATGGAATTTTTTCTTAACGATGAGGTGTATATATTGGCTGAGTTGGGATTAGATGCCAACTAAATAGCTTGTTTAGTGTTAATCCTCTATTGTTCCGAAATAGCTATGAGTTGGAGTAATGAGTTTTTATTATTCATTTTATTTTCATATTGTGTATATATATCATGTTATGGATTTCCCACCTTGACTTTCTTTGGACGATTCAATTTACATTGAGGACAATGTAAAGTTTAAGTGTGGGGGAGTGTTCTCATATAAAGTTTTTAGCCTTGTTAGTTTTCCCTTGTGTTCATAAAATAAATAAAAAAAAAAAACTCTGAAACCTAGAAACATGTGCCTTTAGGATGACACTATCAATCTTAATGCTCCTAGGAATTGAACTTAATTAGCGCAAGGCGTTAGGTTATTCTTTAGGTAGAATTCACATACGCAGCTCTAATGTATGTGTTGATAAAATTAGGAAATTTACGGAGTATTCTTGCAATAAGGTATTCTAGGGCTTTTGATGATAACGAGATTAAATACGAATTCTATTCATACATTCAAATACTTGTTTACAATTGAAGATGAAATCTTTACCCAATATTTCATATCCTTGATTTGCGTGTTTGTTTATTTCTTTGTTTTGCTTTTACTTTTATTACTTGCATAAAAATCAGAAAAACCAGTGGGAGTTACTTATAGGAAACCAAAACAAACGACAACCTAGACCTCTCTGTGGGAACGATCATTTCTTGCCCTTGCTATATTTTATATTTTTAGTAGTGAGAAAGTAAATTTATTTTTTACGTATACGACAGCGATCACTTGGCGCGGTCGGTGTGGCTGGCATGATTTGCCATTAACACAGAGGTACGTCTAGCATGGTTGGTATGCCTTGGCACGGTCGGTGTGGATGGAATGATTTTCCATTGGCACAGAGGTGCGGCTAGCATGATTTTCCATTGGCACAGAGGTACGACTAGCATGATTTTCCATTGGCACAGAGGTGCGGCTAGCATGATTGGCATGCCTTGGCGCGGTTAGTGTGGCTGGCATGATTTTCCATTGGCACAGAGGTATGGTTAGCATGGTTGGCATGCCTTGGCGCAGTTAGTGTGGATGGCATGATTTGCCATTGGCACAGAGGTTCGGCTAGCATGGTTGGCATGCCTTGGCGCGGTTGGTGTGGCTGTCATGATTTTCCATTGGCACAGAGGTACGGCTATCATGGTTGGCATGCCTTGGCGCGGTCGGTGTGGCTGTCATGATTTTCCATTGGCGCAGAGGTGCGTCTAGCATGGTTGGCATGCCTTGGCGCGGTTGGTGTGGATGACATGATTTTCCATTGGCACAGAGGTGCGGCTGGCATGGTCGTCATGCCTTGGCGCGGTTGGTGTGGCTGGCATGATTTTCCATTAGAACAGAGGTGCGGATAGTATGGTTAGCATGCCTTGGCGCAGTTGGTGTGGATGGCATGATTTTCCATTGGCACAGAGGTACGACTAGCATGGTTGGAATGCCTTGGTGCGGTCGGTGTGGATGTCATGATTTTCCATTGGCGCAGAGGTGCGGCTAGCATGGTTGGCATGCCTTGTCGCGGTTGGTGTGGATGGCATGATTTTCCATTGGCACAGAGGTGCGGATGGCATGGTTGTCATGCCTTGGCGCGGTTGGTGTGGCTGGCATGATTTTCCATTGGCACACATAGGAATTAAGGTTTGGCTCATCGTAACCCTAATTTGAAAAATATACCCGGGTAATTATTTTAGAGACACATTAAAGGTTTTAGTAAATGTGCCTAGTAAATGCTTGTTGCTTTAAATGTTGTGACATTACTGTCTGCTAGGGTTTAGTGTTTTACGATTTTAACCCTAAGCTAAAAACCACCATCAACAACATTCTATAGACTTTTCTGTGTGAGACATATTTGTTTATCAAGTCTTCGACTTTGGGTCGTAGCAACTATTAGTTGTGGGTGAGATCAACTAAGGGAATCAAGTGCGTAGTATCCTGCTGGGATCAGAGACGTAAGGAACACAACTGTACCTTGAATCGGTGTGAGATTGATTAGGGTTCAACTACAGTCCAGTATGAATTTCATCGGTTGTAGGCTAATGTCTGTAGAGGCTTAATACAGTGTGGTGTTCAAAATTGGGCTAGGTCCCGGGGTTTTTCTGCATTTGCGGTTTCCTCATTAACAAAATTCTGGTGTCTGTGTTATTTTTTTTCGCATTATATTTTGTTATATAATTGAATTATCACAGGTTGTGCATTAGGATCAATCAATTAGATAATCCAACATTTGGTTATTGATTTAAATTGATTGACACTTGAATATTGGTCTTTGGTACCGTTCAAGTTGGTTCACATAATAATCAGGCTCGTAGATTTCTATCTGTTTGATTTGCTGATTACATTGTGAAACAAATATATAAACTCTTGTATATACTTTTCTCTAGATTACGTCTGACTATCTAATTGATTTTCTATAAAGTGTATTGGAGTAAGTCCTCTCATATTTCCCAACGAATTGTTAGGTGTGGTTGTTGTACCCCCGTCTTTTCAGATATGATCGGAAATTTCGCTGGAATTGGTCTTGGAATGGATTGTTACATCGAAACAGGCTAGCTAGTGGGCTTTTATTCGACGGAGAAGGGGTTTTCACGTTGATCTCCCAAAACAGAGACCAAGATATTCTCGGGATTTCTCTGGTCTGTATTTGGGATTCACGGTGAGTTTGGAGAGTTTAACTATATCTGGGACTTGGCCTTATTAGGTTGGAATACTGCCAACTCATTTCATGCGTAAAGCAATGATGAAAAGACCAGGGTTGGTAATAGAGTTGCCTACGTGAAAAAAGGAAAGAAATTTGTAGTTTTCGTGAAAACAGGGAGTAGCTTATCTCGGGATAATTTTGAAGCTCAATATGGAAGTTACGTGGGATTTATGCGAATATATTCTCCCATCATGAAGTTTTACCAAGTTTTGGAAAGGTTCGGAAATAACAAAAATCTAAGTTAAGAAAAAGGAGAAGAAATTATACCGAGACCTCAGGAAAAATAAAAAAGATGTTGTGAAGATTTAGAGGAGGTTTATTAGCTTATGTGTATATATAAAGGATGGTACGAGTCCCATAAGAGGGGATCGAGAGTTAGGGGACAGAGTAGAGGTGATTAAAGAGGTGACAACGCTAAGAAATAAGTATCTGTTACAAACGAGTTTTACACCAGCAGGAAGGAAAAAGAAGATATAAAAGCTGTCACCTTTTCTCTCAAATTTGTAATAATTCTGCAACAACTATTCATGTTAGCTTCCCTCTGTAACAATATCTGTTACAAATTCACTGTAATATTATTTTTCTTCAATAAATCACCTATTCAGCCATGAGTTATTATTTTGAACATGTTTTTGATATGACGAGCTAAATCCCAACGCTGGGACGACGGAGGAAGCCCTTTTTCATCACTGTGGTAATTCTATTTAATTATTTATATGTCTTTTTTCTCTAAATTTGAATTGATTTATGATTTCTCTTGAATGATTGTGATTTTAATTAATGGGTCATGCTTAGCTTAAGTGTTTTGATGTCCCATGCTTTAGATATACATTCATTACTTTCAGAATCTACCTTAGCAAAGAATCAGAGTCAATGAATCTTTATCATATGAGCTATAATTGTGTAGGATTGATTTTTGAACCACATGAGTATGAAAATTGGTGAAATCCTGAGTCTTAGTGCCTCTTGATATTGTGGCATATTTTGTATATATTGTTTTATTATTAAGTCTGAAATCAAATATTTACAAGTCTTTGAACGAACTTTATTTACCACTTGAAAATTACATCAGAAACTCTTAGTTGTGGGTGAGATCAGCTAACGAAATCAAATGTATAGAGTCCTGCTGGGATTCAGAGGCGTAAGGAACGCGACTGTACCTTAATCGGTGTGAGACTTGGTTAGGGATCAACTACATTCCAGTCCGAAGTTAACTTGTAGTAGGCTAGTGTATGCAGTGGATTAATACAATGTGGTGTTAAAATACGGACTAGGTCCCAGGGTTTTTATGCATTTGAGGTTTCCTAGTTAACAAAACTTCTGGTGTTTGTGTTATTTCTTTTCCGTATTATGTCTGTTTATATAATTGAAATGTCATATGTTGTGCGTATTTCAATCAATTGGTAAATCCGACCCTTGGTTATTGATTGAAATTGATTGCCACTTTAACATTGGTCTTCGATACCGTTCAAGTAATTTCTCATATCAATTAGGCTAACAAATTTCTATCTGTTCGATTACAGATTGTATTGAGAAATTGAGATATAAGTCTCGGATGTTTTTCCTTGAATGAGTCTAACTGTCTAGTTGATTATCGTCCTTACAGATTGTTTTAGGAAAATTCGATATTCTATTTATTATATCCTCAGTATTTGATGATGATGACGCCATTAGAGGCAAAAAAAGGACTAACAGGGAATAAATGCACAAACATAGATAAAATAGAAGGACATGACAAAAACAACACTGAAGTACTAGAACAAAGATTTCAAGAAGAAAAATCACCATAGAGGTTGAGATCAACAGCTAACCAAATAAATGAGAATCAACATGAAACAGTTGAGAGGAAGAATCACCGAGAACTGGTGAGATCATGATAATTTTAACCAATGGTCAAAACATCGTGGCGCGGGTCAATCCAAAATTACCCACTACGGACTATCTAGGAGTTGGCTTTCTTGTCTAAAAATCAAAAGAAGAAAAAATATTTAGTAAAAACAAATCAAAAAGAAAGGGGTATAAGACCTCCAATAAATTAAGAGAAAAACATCGAAAATAAAAATAACTCTACTTATAAAAGAAATAAATTGCAGTTTCTGAGAGAAAATAATTATTCAACATAGGAAACCTATACAATATTTCCCCGAACATAAAAGCTATGATATTACAAAGATGAAACATGTCATCTAGCTAATCAATCAAATAGCCGTAGAAACCTAGTTTACACCTTAAGAAGGCCTTATAGAAATCATCTTCAGTATTGAAACTGATGATATAGTTTTTCCCAATAGAGCAATCTGTATGGATTGATAAACAGACCTAGAAAAATCTCAACATTTATTGAAAAATCGGCAAAACCTTATTATATTTTTTTTATTAGAGTCAAAATTTGTAAACCTATTTTATTCCTGTAACAAAAAATATAAAATCACTTAGTATTAACTACTTACGTACCCACGTGAGCAACATCATTGATGCCCATGGTTATGTCTGGTCTCTACAGCTCTTATATGCTTATATTAAGCTAATGTTGGTATAAATACTTATCTGGTTCTCCATGCTCATCCATTATCTCATATTGATGCCACACTGATAATGAGTGCCCAACCTACTCATATGCCAATGTTTGGTATCATTCACTAGCAGGGGCATATCATGTGTGCGTACCACCAACCATCGATGACGATTGATAATATAGTGTTGCATAATCTCAGCATTCACCTGCATTTTTTTTTTGTATCCAAATGTGATAACGTGCGGCACCCATTGCATTTAGTCTTGAACATTGGGAGTAGACTATATTTACATACGCCGTATTTAATGACGAAAGATCACCGAAATTAAAGAAATAGAAATACCTAAACATAAAATATTTAAAAAAAAACTTTAAAATTATTCAGAAGAAATAATAATTAAAAAAAAGAAGATAATTGCCTTAGACATTCCATGATGCTTCTGTTTTATTTTTTTGAAAATGACGTCCAAGTATATTGTTGTATATGCCAAAATATTGGGGGGTCTGTTATATTTGTTTTCACTTTATTGCTAACAAATTGCAACTATGGAAATAAGATTACTTTTGACCATAGTAAAACCAATTATAAGCAGCATTGAGATTACTTGGTTCAAAGTAATTTGTGACATGGTAGTTCACGAACTTACTTAGGAATGAAGGTAATAGTTGCTTGAACTTTAAACAACATAAACTTAATCATCGTTATAAATAAAGGACAATCTGCAACAATAATTCTCAATCCCAGCATGTTGTGCATATTTGTTGATGCAAAGAGTCATCCTACATAAACCTAGGTTTCTTTTCGAAACATAATTAGGGTGTGACTTAAAGATTTCACAGGGGATTTGTGAAGCACGGGTCAGACTATCTCTTACGTGGTAGATTTTTGGTATCTGGTACCTTATCTTTATCACCATGTTTCTTGTCTATTTTAATGTCCTTCCCTTATGATATGAGGCCATTCAAAAACTATAGATTAAGGAATAAAATTTATAGAAACTACAAGGAATTTTTCGTGCCATACCACAAATTACAATATAAGCTTGAAATTAGATAGATCTTGTGAGGTAGAATTAATTAGGTTTCGCAACGTGTAAAACCTAACTGTTGATGATTGTTTTGATAACTTTTTTCCTTAAAGTTCCCTTAAGAATACATTTGTATTAACTTGGTTATATAATATCCGAGAAAAATCAAATAAGTGTATTTGTTGGAGGTTGAGTAAGACTAGTTTTCACGAAGGAATGTGGAACAACTCTTATGCGTGTAAAAACATTATCTAGGGAAAATGCATAGGGTCTTGTGAAATCCATGAGACTTTTCGTTGGCTAACTTGAAGGGTATTCGGCCTCAAATATACTGAAGTCTGATAGTATGTTAGTATTTGTAGTGGTTTATTACAGTGTGTATACAAATTGGAAGAAGTTTTAGGGCTTTTTTTTCCTATTACATCGCTATTTTACTTGCGGATAAAATTCCCGGTGTCTTGTGTTAATTCTTATTTGAGTTATATATGTTTACCGTATAATTGAAATATCTTAGTATTGATGGGCAAAAACGATTTATTGGTTTTTGAGTAAAAGTGGGAAGTTGTGGACTAGGCGGATCCTCGATTAAGCAATGACATAAATCCTTTAGATGTGCTGCAAAAGAGTACTTAGATTCGAGAAATCAATATGTAAGGCTCCGGCATAAACCAAGAAATGGTCGTTCCATAGTCAAATTGGTCACAAAGATGGATAAGGGTTAATCTGTATGGAGAAAAGTTAATCATGTGTGAGATCAATTGTAACTGATGGATTGTGGATATGTGGAACTGCTGTGAAGAAGATTCTTTGTTTAAATCAAGATAACGCTTTTGTGTGTCTGATAATGATATATTGTCGTAAGTTATGTTGAGTTCAGTTAAATTCAGTAATCAAGTCATAGGTTGATGAAACTAATTATTATAGAAGTATTTGACACATTCATTTCCGGTAAGTGGTGACGGTTGAAGCGGAGTGGAAGAGTATTGGAAGTGAATAATCGTGGTTAGTTCTGCATTATGTGGGAGACTTGGTTGATTTTCTATCCACTACTTCACTTACTTTATGAAATGTCAGCACAACTTACTTACTTTCTCATCGTGGATGTATTGTTACATCGTATGTGTTGTAGGCCGCGCCACCAGACATGATTGACGTCTCATGTAAAGTCCAATTTTGTAGACGATTATTTAGTTGGTCAATTATTGACTTGGCTAGACCGGGAGTCTTAGCTTTAATGAGTCAAGCATAATTCTCAATGAAAGATATGACATAATCTGTGACTCATCATTGTGATGGATTAAACATAAGGTGTCTGATGGGACAACAATGATGCTTAGACGTTAAGTCTGATGCACGAACGATTTGGATTGATAAACATCAGTCTAATGAGATTTCTGGATCGATCATGGACTAATATCTATTTTTATATGTCATGTATTTGATAGGAAATCAGATATTGTTGAGTTATTATAATCCTTGATCCACCATGTCATGAGTAGTCAAATGACAAAGTAGAGATATAAAAATATTTTGTAGATTTTGGATGATCGACTAAGTGGATAGTCGACCAGATGTTGCTTCTCAATTGGACAGTCGAGCAACAAAATGTTGGTAGCATGACCAAACCTTAAATATTTAATTAACATACTGATAACCAGATCAATATGAAAATTATTGATGCTCATATTTAGAATCATCATCAGGTATGAAACCCTATTTTCAGGAAGCCTTGGATCCAAGAGATAGATGACTATCTAAAATATGTATAAAGACTGACCAACAATGAGTATGTGGACCATCCATTGGTGATGGTGAGATCATCTAAGCGGTGTATGGAGGATTGTCCAATTGGTGGAAAGAGGATTAATCAAATTGTTAGTTTATGAATGGATGTGACCGTCCGGGGTGATCAAGGGGTCCGAACGGCCATGGTTGTGAATGAGCCACCATGTCGACGGTTATCCATTCCTAAGAATTTTGGCATTTTTGGTGGTCATTCGGGAATTATTTTTTATTTTAAGAAGAATTTGATCTTTAGTGAAACTCTCAATTTTGCTTGAATGAGAAAGTAGGATTTTGCTTAAACGTCCAATATTTTAAAATATTAAAACAATAATTTAATACTACCTCCATTTTTAAAAAACAGATACTATCAGTTTTTCATTTTAGGCTAAAAATATACCAAATTGACAGTATATTTTTTGTAAAAACGAAGGGAGTATATTATATATATAGTGTAAATATTTAATGGCCACGAGACTACTTGATTTGTTAACCACATGATGAATTGAGAAATATTTAACAAGATATAGGAAATCAAGTGGGTTGGTGGTACTCATGCTCACTTGATAGGCACCTAATATTGTATATATTCTTATCATTTTGTAGGTGTTTATGGTATCTTGTTGCACTAATTTCTTATATTTTTGGCAAATTTTATATTTTTGTTTCTCTTGTTCGTTGCAAGTAAAAATGTGGTAATAGTCTGATCTTTGTAATGACATGAGACTAAATAGAGTCGTCAAAGAAGGGTTGAACAATGGGAAGATGTCGCACCATGTTGATCTAGACATTTCAGTGCAATATATATAAGTGGATGCATGAGCAGCAACATGAAGGGATCAGAGTTGATGTGTTGGATAACAATTGATAGTGGATAACTGAATGGGCCTAAGTTCAAGTAACAGATGCTACTCACGTTTGGGAAAGAAGACGCCCATATGACTTTAAGCTAGACCTATATACTCCAAGATCAGAACAAAAAATAAAAAGAATTGTACTCCTTCACCGACAAGTGCACCAATTCCTCTATCTTATGTGTACTAGACCATCATCGCCACTCTATGCCTCTCTCTACAGCTACCCATGTCTATCTTTTCTTTTTATTATCCCTGTCAAAACCATCATCCAGTTTCTTTTTGTTTCTCTTGTCCCCATCTAACCTAGCCCTAGAGCCCGAATTGAATAACAGTAGGATGACTATGATGAAACAAGCAGCAGGATTTGTCAAATTAAAGGTCTGGATTTTGAATTCTCTACAACACCGACAACATAATTGGTGGTGGATGTGTAGACTATATCAGTGGTGAGTAGTCATATCAAATCCCTAATTTCTTCTCTTGTAATTGTTGACTATGGGGATTGATTGATAATGGAGGGGAACTTTTTGTATAAATAGAGAAGGGGGTTTTGATGTAAAACTCAAGCCCGGACTAGCCGGTGCAGGCTGTAATATTAGTTTAGGTTTTATTCCAATGTTTGTTATGTTCTAAATATCTTTGCTAGGGATTAGATGAAACTCTTAATCTAACATCAGATAATTTTGGTTATGAATTTGTTCTTGTTGTGCTTAATTGTTTAAGGGTAGGTTTAATCTTTGTACTACAACATATTACTTTCACCTTGTTTGTTATATGCAACCTAGGTAGTTGGAACAATTTTATGTTGTTGTGCTACAACTCATGCTTCAATGAATTGATTTATCTTTTGAATAGTTGTGCTATAATCAGACAATTATTACTTAGGATGAATACTTTATTTATGATTATTCATCCATCTTCAGATCACCTTGAATAAGCGGCAGACACGAATCTTCACCGCTATTCATTAAAAGGAAAAGAGTAATGATGCGTGTCGTAACCACAACAAATTAATTAAGATATTTCCCACTAATTAACTGGTAATATAGCGGTAGTAAGAGATCGTTCCCACAGAGAGCTGTGTAATTGATAGGTTATTTAGTTCAGCAAAATAAGATAAAAAAAAAGGGGGGATTGGTTTATGAATTAAATAAAAAGATAATAAAAAGAGAATAAGATAAAAGGGATGATCAAGGAGTCTTTCGCCGTTACCAAACGTTGACTCAATAGTATACTTATCTATCTTCGTTAGAATCATTCATCACCAACCGTAGAATAACAGCTAGCTCAGTGCTATCCCCAAAACTCAATTTACCATGGATACGGAAGCTCTCCAATATCATATTTTATTCAACGAACCACCAAGTAGTAGCTCACTCAAGATGTAATCCAATCGAACGCTTTAGGATTTGTGAATTAGGTTGATCCCAGTTGTTTGTACCGTGTATAAAATACACGGGAGGCCCACTAATCAAGCCCGTATAGCCCGTGAAGAAAGATTCCAGAAGTTTCCAGAAGACTTGTTTCCCAAGTTGCTTGCACATGAAGTTATCAGAATTAGGGTCACATAAACAATATAAATACATGTATCCTAAAGGGATTTTTACGTAAATAG
>JAJJWX010004415.1:0-16476 GCA_023529315.1 Papaver bracteatum | reverse complement strand
TTATGTATTATACAAGACACAATTGAAGTAAAACCGATGTGATTCACTCGAATCGATTCGTGAACTATAAATCCACGGTTTGAAATAGAATTCCTTAGATAATTTAGATATTTTCACGAACATCGTTTTTAGACATAACCACTCAAGTTCGTGGACTGGGTTTGCGGACTTAAGTAACCGGTTGGAGTTCACAAACTCCAGCAGAAATTCTCGGGTTCGAGAACTTCCGTTAGTTCGCGGACTGAAACCAAGCTTCAACTCCAGCAGAAATTCTCGGATTTGAGAACTACGCTCGTTCGCGGACTGGGTTGACTGCTCAAGTTCCGGTTTTCACTTGATCAACAACGTTCGCAAACTTCAGTTCAAGTGCATAAGTACTTATACATATATGTGTTACCACAATAATGTTTATATCCCCCAGTGGTTATATTTTCTAAACTCTCATTTCAATCATTGAAACATTCTCAAAGGACGTCATATAGTTGTTATTCACGAACTAGTTTTCGTCAGAGCAATTTCCAAAGTGATTGAAACATAACATGACTTTCATCACTAGGAAAAGATGAACTTGGCTAAAGCGAAAGCTTTACCAACACATATTTCGAGAAAAAGATAAGCGAGATATACTCAGCTCGAAATGTCACATGTGTATATCTTTAGTATATATAGTAAAACGGCTTTTGTCTCTAGATAGGAGATAGAGTAGATAGACTTTTGAGTGATAGATAAGTTCAAGTCTCTATATACCTTTTAGTCGATGGAGATCCACTGTTTCCTTAAGTAGTCCTTCGTATTGTATGATAATTGCCATGGAGTTCTTGAGCTCAACCACACTTTCTATCCTAGTCCGAGACCTTAGCTATAGTAGACTAGAAATTAAGACTTTATAGTTTTGATAACTAACATTGACAAACATGCTTAATATAGCAACGCATGCGAGTTCGACTGAGCAGTTCTCTAACAGTTCTCGCTAGAGCCCATCCGGGCATGGTCTCGACACAGAAAGAAGTACTCGTCTTTCTCAAAGCCCTGACAGAGCGGTTTCCGCATGAGTCACACCCTCCAGAGCCGATTGGAAATTCCTCCAACACCCCTGGCGCCAGCACCTCGGAAGAACGCATCTCCACATATGAGGAGATTCGTGCCAGAACCCCATTGGAAAGAAATCGGGCGTCCAATTTTGTCACACGAGAAGATCTGGAGAAACTTCTTCGGAATCGAATCAAGAATGATGAAATAAACACGCATCAGCATCAACCTCCTTACCCACCTGAAATACAAATAATTCATCTTCCAAGAGGATACTCTCCTCAATTCACATGTACGATGGCACCGAAAATGCACGCGAGCATGTCTCTCGATTCCTAGAGTCCTTAGGCGAACGTGAATACAATCACGTTCTTCTTCTGAGAGAGTTTTCGAAATCACTTACCGGAAGAGCATACACATGGTACAACAATATCGTGCCAAACAAAATCCCCAGCTGGGGTGTCATGGTTACCGCATTTTACAAGAATGTCTGAACAAGTTACCTTCTCGGATCTAGGAAGGATGTATCAGTGGGACAACGAACATCCAAATGATTTTGTCTAGAGGTTCAGGGTTCAAGCACTATACTATCACGACCCAAACGTGACCGAGCAACAATTGGTGAATTCATGCATTAACGGCATGGCCCCCATTTATCGCACCTTGATAGAGAACCTGCGTTTCTAGATATTCTCTAAGCTCCATGAAGCTGCCAGACGATTAGCAACGACAGTGCCAGCATTATTAAAAAGAGATAGACCTACCAGAACCAAGAACGTGCACGAAACCCACAAGAATAAACGTCTCATCAACAAGAAGTACGACACCAGTCCCTCCTCTGTGAGTGTAGTAAATGCGGGAGGAAAAAGGAAAGCCCCAGCTGCATACCAGCATCCTAAACACGAAGCACCATCACGACAAGCAACTCCGTCATGGAAGGCCGCCGATAAATCTCCCATGCATCATCACGAAACTGAAAGAAATGCTCCGAATTTCCCGTTTACTATTGAGGAGGTGATCGATCTCTTAGAAACATGGATTCAAGATGATGTTATCAGACTACCGTCTCCTAGTCTCCCAACGACTGAGGCCGAGATGGCAAACCCAAAATACTGCCATTACCACAGATTTTTTCACCACCCAACCAGTGATTGCAATAGACTAAAACATAATTTAAAAGAAAAGATAAAAGCAGGGGAAATTCAGTTGGGGAACGAGGGAGTACATCGAGACCCACTTCCAGTGAGGAACTGTGGAGTCCCTGGGGACTCCGTGCACGAGACTGTACAATCCATGATGCAGCATGTATGTGAAATCCTCTACCTTTCCAAGGTGCAGCGCCAAGATAATCTGCATGTCTCTCAATCGTGTCATGTTGGGCGAACGGCTTTTCCCCACTACGGAAGCCATGCCAATAGCCCAAGATCTCTCAGGAAGCGGAACTAAAAAGGACAACTGGGGACTGCTGACCACGCCCTATTTAAGAGGCGTCGAATTCTTCAACACGCTAATTGACGCGTCCTCTGACTTCAACATTGTTAACTTCAAGACTCTCAAAGCTGCGGGATTTTCGAAGCAAAAGGCTACCCATTCCTCGTCCGTGATTAGGAGCCCGGAAGGGGGAGCCTTGAATGTGTACAGCTAAATTAAACTCGAGATCAGGATGGGAGACGCTATAACACATAGAAAATTCCATATTATCAAAGAACTAGGTTACGACGTGATATCTAGGCACTTGTGGGTACTCGACAACAAGGCAAAATTGGTAAAATCCCCTCTGCCGATGTCAACACCCGAAAGAATCTCCAACAAGTCGTCCCACCTGATACTATATCGACAAGTTACCAATGGAACTCAGTCACCTGGAGAAAACCCGTGGGCGCTAACTCATAGATTCCAAACGCAAGTAAGTTTGGTCGAACGATCTCCTCTATAACCAGTCATTTCTTCTCATATTCCGTCATGGGGACTCAGCACGATTACCGTCGCGGATGCTGTCAAGAGATGTGAGTGGGGCACTGGGCCGTTCGAACACTTTTCTAAGAATTTAGAAGCTGCAACCGAAATCGAAGAGACCAAGATTCAAGCTGTTACATAACACCCGAACTCGTTTCAAATCGGATATGTGGTGGTCAAAGCAAACTCATTTCAAGTCGGAAAGATGATGGTGAAGATAGCTGTTCGAACCGATTTACCCGAGGAAAAAAAAGATGAGCCATATCTGGTAGCAGACGTCCTTCTTGGGCGTTATTGCAAGCTCATCAACACAGACAAGCTGAGAGGTGTGATAGTTCACTCGCGATGGCTCAATCCTTTCAATCCCTAAAATGTTGTACTACTTTCTCTTCCAGCACTTCCTTTTTAGTATTTCCTTCAACAATTTCTCCTTCCACTTAATATTTGTATTCCCCCGAGATGAATGCACTGTTTGCATTCTTAATTAGGTCTTCGTTTTTATTCAAGAACATACCTTTCTTTCCGAATGAGTGTTCTGAATCTCAAAAAAAATAAAAAAATAAACCCAATAAATCCCAAATCATCAAGAAATTATCAAACCACGACCAGAAATACCCTATTTCAATTATTCAAGGCTCTGAAGGGAGTAATGTACGAATAACGAAGGGCAAAAACTTGTTTTAATGGAAGATTTGGGTCTTTCAAATAAGAAGTTTTATTCAAGAATGTGAAACCACAAACGGGACGATGATCGACGAAGCCCTAACTTCGGGATACAAGGAGGGTAAAAATGAGTCTGTAAAGCATCGACTACGCAACAAATAGGAATGGTAAAAAAGAAGAAGTTAGTTATTGGAAGCAGATGCGCAAGTTGCCAACGCCTCGATCAGAGCCCTTTCAAACACCTTCCCCAACAATCTTTCGGGTAGCAAAGGTTCCACCTAGAAGCCACATCGGCAATAGAAACCTCAGCATCCCACTCGGAAGTCGACTCAGCAGCAACATCATCCGCCTCTTTACCAACATCCGCCTAAATGACCGACCCATCATATGCTACCACAACTTCCCAAATGTCACCGATAACAATTTCTCCGTCTGTTACGGAATTTATTTCAGCCTCACCTACCACAACATTATTATGTCCCTCGGTAGTCTTCTTAACGACCTTTCGAGGAGAATTTCCCGAGTCACTTACATCAGAATCAAGGGTTATGACACCATCCTGGACAAGGGAGCTATGATGATATTTCCCTTAAAGTTTCACTAGCCCGGTCTTCCACCGTTTCAACCGAGAAGCAAACTGTCCCACTCTAACAGCTGGCCATGAAGGAGTTTCGCCGCCTTCCCGTTCTTCCTCCAAAGGCATGTCCCAAATGATCTCGTCAGCTTCGCGGAATAGAAATTCAATTATATTCAGTGCCTCCCCATGAGAAGAAAACTGGTTTTCGCCGATTTCAATAATTTTCCCCGGAGAATTTGAGGCATGTCTGTCAGTGGAAGATCCCATTATGCACTGTGAAACCAAAAAAGGAGTTTTAGTTTTCATCCTATCCACACCAACAACCTATGGAAGGAGGAAGGTAAAACAAAAGGTAAACACGAAGATGATACATGTAAAGAAGATGGGCATGATTGGGAAAGCTTTGGCTCGGGCTCTGTGACTCGGGCGAAAAATCGGGTGATAACTCGGAGAAATTTGTTTATTCGATCTTCGTTTTCAGTGCGTGTTCAATTAATTCAGGTGATTTTCTAGTCTTAATTCTTACATCTTTATGGTTATGGATAGTAATTCGGGTATTTTTTTAATGATTGTATCATCTGAAAAACCTGATAATTTTGGTAATAAAGTTTGGGTTTATATGAATACTCCTAGTTTTGGATCTAATTCTGGTAATGATAAGACTCAATTTGATGAATCAAATAAAACACCATCGTTGTACATCTCTGATGAGGAAATTGATGAAAGTATTAATAAATGGAAGTTTAGCCTGATTGGTAGATTTGATTTAGTGAAATTAAAATTTGATGCTGTTGTAGCTTCACTTAAGAATCAATGGAAGCTTTTTGGTGCTTGTCAACTGATTCCGTTAGGTAAAGGTTTGTTCATAATTAAATTGGATAATGAAGTGGATATTAGATATATATGGAATGGTTACTGGATTGTGGAAAATTAGGTTGTGAAACTGAGAGAATGGGAGACTAACTTTAATCCAGCTGCTCAAAAAGTTACCACTGATTTTGTATGGATCAATTTTCCTGGTCTTGGAATGGAATACTGGAAAGAAAAGATTATCATGGACCTGGGTGAAAGATTTGGCAGAGCTATCAAGGTTGATGAAAATACTTTTAAAAAGGAGGTAGGATATTATTCTAGTATACTGGTGGAGATTGATTTATCACAGCATATTCCTAATCATATTGAAGTTAAGTCCAAGTATGGCAGCTTTACCCAGGAGGTGCAAATTCCTCATGTACCTAAGTTTTGTAATC
This sequence comes from Papaver bracteatum, assembly GCA_023529315.1. Classification (NCBI taxonomy): domain Eukaryota; kingdom Viridiplantae; phylum Streptophyta; class Magnoliopsida; order Ranunculales; family Papaveraceae; genus Papaver; species Papaver bracteatum. The sequence continues at coordinate 11,001 of JAJJWX010004415.1, read as the reverse complement.
ATTGCAAGGTAGTAGGCCATTTGATAACTGAATGTATAGAAATCTCTGAAAATGTCCACAATTTCAAAAATAACAGAAAGAAAGAAAGAAAACAGTGGAGACCTAAAGCACATAATGTAGCAAGTTTTGATATTTGTTTGACTGAGGCTGAAAAAGCAATGCAGCAAAATGTTGAGAGACTTTTAGCCGATGAAGATGAGATGAATGAGACTACAACTGGAGTAACCTCTTCTGAACAGTTGGATAGAGAAATGGATAAGCAATTCACTCTAGACATACAAATGGACTTTTCATTCTTATCAGCTGAGAAACTAGTGAGTGTAGCTTCAGTGACTTTTTAAAATTTACAACCACGAAAAAGTGATGACACCAGTACTAAGATAATTAAAAAAATCAATTCAGGTGGAGGACAAAAGGTCAATAATGTTGGAGAGAGTTCAAGCTCTTTAAATAAATTTCAAATTTTAAGAAATATGGCAGAAGAGGGGCATGTTGAAAGTGAAATAAATACTTCTGTGGTTGATACTGGAAATAATAAGAATACTTTGAAGTTGGTTAAAGGTAGAACTATCAAACATATACCTAATGTGACAACTAGGAAGCAGGCGGCTTTAAGTAATTCAGTGAATTCTCAAGGTGTGAGAGGTTCTTTAACCTCTCAAAAAAATCCATGAAGGTTATATTTTGGAATCTCAGGGGCATTAAAGAGTAAGGGCCAGAGATAATTGAGAAGTTTAGTTAATCAGTTTTGTCCAGCTTTGGTGTGGATTGCTGGACCTAAAATAAAAGTTAAGAATAATTCTATTACTAATCTGAAGTTACCTGGTATGAGCAAAGAATTAATTCATAATTCTGCTCATGGGGAGAAAGATAATATCTGGTTATTTTGGCATGTTTCTTTAGCTACTCCAAATGTGGTCTCTATAACTAAACAAGCTATAACAGTTGCAATTGGGGAGGTGATAGTCACTGGTGTGCATGCAGATTGTTTGATTATTAACAGAAGGGAACTATGGGAGGAATTGATTGATCTTAGTATCAAAGATTGTCCTTGGTTAGTGATTGGTGACTTTAATGTAGTTCTCACTAATGATGAGAAGAAGGGAGGAATAAGACCTTTAAGAGTTTCTATTCAAGATTTTGGAGAATGTTTAGATATATGTAAATTGATGCAAGCTTCTAGGTTAGGGATTCAATTTTCTTGGTGAAATAATAGAGCTGGAAAAAAAAGAATACTATGTGACTTGGATAAAGATTTTATAAATGTGAAGTGGCTTGAACTACATGAAGGATGGAGCTATAAAGTTGGAAATAGAGGTGTTTCAGATCATGGAACATTATTGGATTCTGTGGTGGGAGTTCCAAAACCTCAAAATATTCCTTTTAGATACCAAAATGTTTGGACTTCTCATCCAGATTTTATACAGTTGATTAAACAATCATGGGAGCAACCTTGTGAAGGTAATGCAGCTTTTGTATTCCTACACAAGCTAAAAAGATTCAAGCAGAGGGTGAAGTTATGGAATTGGACTGTTTTTAGAGATTTGAGGAAAAAAGTTCTTGATGGAAAAAAGTTCTTGATGCAAAAAAAGATGTCTCTGAAGCTTTGTTATTATCTAATAATGATCCTGAAAATATTGCATTGTTAAATAACTTAGTTACTGCTAGAGGAAGGTAGGAATTAGCTGATAATCAGTATAACAAATTAATGCAAGAAAAATCTAGAATTAAATGGGTTAAAGGTGGTGGAGCTAACACAGCTTTCTTTCATGTGAATATAAAAATAAGGCAAGTTCAAAATACAATTGTTGAGCTGACAGAGAAAGATGGTACTGTGGTTACAGAGCAAAAGGTTTTGGAAGATATGATTGTTGATCATTTTCAGAATAAATTCAAGAAACAGCCAGTGACAATTTCAAGTTATATTCTTAATGTAATTCCAAAGGTGCTTAATGAAGAAGATAATGCAGTTATGGATGCTATTCCTTCAAATATTGAGATTAAAAATGTTGTTTTTGGAATGGATGCTAACTCATCACCAGGTTCAGATGGATCCCTGGATGTTTCTTTAAATTTTCTTGGGATATTGTGGGTATGGATATGGTGAAAGCAATTAAGCATTATTGGAGATGCAGGTTTATTCCTAAAGGGCTTAATTATAATTTCTTGTTCTTATTACCAAAGGTGAAGGGGGCAAAAAAAGTGGATCAGTTTAGACCAATTGGACTGGCTAACTTTAGTTTTAAAGTAATAACTAGAATCATAGCTACAAGGCTAAGCTGTGTAGTGGACAAAATGGTCTCCAGTCAACAAGGTGCTTTTATCAAAGGCAGAACTATACATGAAAAAATAGTAATGGCTTCAGAATTAATAAATGAGATGAGTACTAAAAGAAGAGGTGGTAATGTGGGTTTGAAGTTAGATATTTCTCAGGCCTGTGATTCTTTAAGTTGGGAATTTCTTTTTGAAGTTTTGAGAAGATTTGGTTTCTCTGAAATGGGAATTAAATGGAATAATGTACTATTTACTTCAGCTAGAATCTCAGTACTTGTTAATGGAGGACCTTTTGGCTTTTTTGAAGTGGGCAGAGGGTTGAGGCAAGGAGATCCTCTATCTCCTATTCTCTTTGTGATAGCTGAGAAAGTTTTGATGGTAAAATCCAAGCAATGGTGCAAAGACAGGGTGTACAACCATCTCATTTTCTTTTTGCAGATGACATTTTTGTGTTTTGTAATGGACATAAGAAAACTTTAGATGCACTAATGAGTTTATTGTTAAAGTACCATAATGCTTCTGGTCAGGTGATAAATAGGCAGAAGAGCAAATGTTTTGTAGGAGGTGCTTCATATATGAGAAGGAATATGATTTCAGAGCACCTTCAAATGGAACTATATGAGTTTCCAGATAAATACCTTGGTGTAATTCTCAACCCTGGAAGAGTGAAAGTTCATCAAATTTGGGGCATTGTGGAGATGATGCAAGAGATGCTTGCAAGCTGGAAAGGTACATTATTGGCATTTCCATCAAGACTTACTTTGGTAAAGTTTGTATTGTGTAGTTATCCAATTTACACAATGTCAGTTTATAAATGGCCAAGAATTGTTATCCAAGAGTGTGAAAGAATTATTAGGAATTTTTTGTGGACTGGAGACCCTTCAGAAAGAAAGCTGGTGACTGTGAAATGAGAGGAGGTGAATGATCCAGTTACAGAAGGTGGTTTGGGCCTTAGAAGATTGGAAATGATTAACAGGGCATTGTTGATGAAGTTGCTTTGGAGAATTTTGACTGAGGATGAGGAATGTACAAGATTAATGAAGGCTAAATTTATGAATAAAAATGGTGAATGGATTAAGTCTTACAAACAATCTTCTATATGACCTGGTCTAAAATGGGTAATTCAAGATGTTAATGAAGGATCTAGATGGATTGTAGGAAATGGGAAAGACATTTCTGTTTGGAGGGATAAATGTGTATATGACTACACATTAATTGATAAGTATCCTGATAATACTTTCATTCAGCAACATAAAGATTGGAGAGTTGATAAGATTATACATAATGGTAACTGGAAAATACCAAGTGAGTTGAATCAAATGCTAAAAGTAGAAGACTTGCCTCAGATTAGACATGAAGCTGATACTAGAATCTGGAGCGGGGATCTGATAGGGAAGTTCACAGTATCTAATGCAACTCAACAAGTCAGAATTAAATAGGTATGGGATCCTTGCTTACATCTTTATATGTATTTGAATGTATGGAAAATCTTGAGAGGAGCTTGTACAACTGAGGAATCTGTTAAAAAAAAGGTTTTAGTACTGTTTCTAAATGCTATTTATGTGGGAGTGCTCAAGATAATATAGATCATATTTTATGGCAATGTAGCTTCAGTGAGAATATTTGGCACTGGTTGTGTGGAATTTTTAAAGTGTCAATTCCTAACAATTTTGAAGATGTCTTAAAAATGATGAAAACTAAGAGCTCAATCATTCAACAACTATGGTTGGTCAGTTCTTGCACTGCAATGGTTGAAGTTTGGTTCAGTAGAAACAGGAAAATGTATGATGATCAAACTCCTAGTGCTGCTCAGGTTCAATGCAGAATAATGAACTTTACTAAAGAATGTAGTATAAGACTGAATGGAAAAAGGACAGGTGATCAGTATGATTTTCAGATATTATCTCTTTTTGGTATCAAAAACATCCCAGTGAGAAACACTATGGTGAAGGAATGCTTTTTCAGGCTCCCTGAAGCTCATCAAATCTTACTTTGTTGTGATGCTATTGTAAGAGGAAACCCTGGTACATCAGGGGTGGGTTGTGTTGGCAGAGATAATAAAGGAAGATATATTGGTGCCTTAGCAGGAGGGATTGGTGTTGCCACTGAATATATAGCAGAAGTAATGTTCTTGATCATTGCTGGAGAGTGGGCAATTAGAAGAAATTTTTTGAATGTATGATTTTGTCTTAAATCCAAGGCAGTTTTATCATCTTTCATGTCTGACAAGGTTCCCTGGATAATTAAAATCAGATGGCAGGTAATCAAGAACAAACTAGTTATTGATCTTTGAGACACTCATCTGCGACCGTTGGTGAAATTAGGGTTTTGGGAAAAGGTGCGCAAACACCTCTTTTCAGCTTGGTCGAATCCAAGCTGGGACATGGTTTTCGTATGGTCTGTCGGTCATGTATGTTGACGGCATGCTAGTATACAAATGTTCATACCTCACTGTCTTGTGGAAGTGTGATCTGGGCCACTCAATTTATCCGGAGAAATTGAGTGGTCGAGATCAATGTGCGACAGAACTTTGGTGCCGCAAAAGTCGCGCATCATGCCAATTTCAAGCGCGCGTTTCAAGACAACCAGGCTTGGTCGGTCCCGGCCGATCGATTCGGCGTGTGGGTAGTAGGCTGGTGTGTACGTCCATACCCTAACATCCCATAGAAACATGATCTAAGCCACTTAATTTGTTCGTCAAAATCGAGTGGCCAAGATTAGTTTGCAATTTAGGAGGTGCGACCATGCTTGTTTTGAGAGCGCGGATCGAGGCGTATAGCCAAGTTCGGTCTTGGACGATTGGGTGTGGAGATAGGTGGGCCCGCAGTGATCGTGTTGATACTTACCGGTCCTGCTTAGCCTATTCCTGGACCCTCCATCCGATCGAGAGAAGATGGACGCTCGTGATCGTGAGACAAACCCTAGTTAGGGTATTGCCGTCCGTGTGTCACACCTGGTTTGGAGTGCACGAATCAAGGTGACCAACTATAGTTGGTCCTGGCTGATCAGTTAGGTATGCAGGTGGGTCCCACATTGGTTGTTTTGACATGCTCTGGGACCCCTGAATCTACATCTACACCCTCCATCTATTCCTACGAAGATGGATGGTTGAGACTGTTTTGCGACACATGTAATGTGCCGCAAACCCTAATTTAGGGTTTTTTGTCCATACTGATTTGGTTTGGACGCTTTGGCAAGTTATGCCAACCTTTTGGGGAGGTCGACCATGCGGGGCCCGCGTTGGTTCGGCAGCGGATATTACATACCTTCTCGGGGGTTATGGAATCGATCTGGGCCATCAAATCATGCTGATGGAGTTGGATGGTCTTGATCATTTCCAGACTAATACGGACAGTCCGGATGCTCAATCGGGCTAGTATAACACACCGAGAGTTGCTCAATCGGGCAAGTATAGCACACCGAGAGTTGCAGCCTGTACGGGTATTTCGTACATGCTTTCATTATAATGCTTGGAGATTCGTATTGCTCTGCTGAGAGCAACACTCAGTCGTCATGCCTCACCGATAATGAGTACAGGAAATACAAGGCTGGTTATGCATTAATTAATAATGTTGTATTTAATTCACAGACTGGGATTGTTGCCACATGCTCCATTCTAGGTGAATTAGTAAAGTGAAGAAGTATTCAACACTTATTAATGGCTTTATCTTTTACAAGATGTTAAGCGCATAATTTTTTGGCTTTTACAATTTTAGCCTTTAATGAAAATCCACCATCAACAAAAGGGTTTTGAGAAAATATAATATGGAAGGGGCAAAATATATAATAAATCAAGAACAGAGATGAGAAAATTATACCTTTTAATTCTTTGTTCTTCTTGCGAAGATCTTTACAGTCTAACAAAACGTTCTGAAGCTTTTGATTTTCAAGACGAAGAGTGACACATTCTAAGGTCATGACTTGGAGATGCTTCTTTAAAGATTCAACTTCATTTTCTAAAGATGTTTGCGAAACTATTCTATCAGAACCAAGGTACTTACTCAAAATTTCGCAGACACCAAATTTGATAGGATCAGCATAAGATTTCTTTACCTCATCCAGAACATCAGATAAAACTTTGAAAGCAATATCTATTCCATCTAAAGTTTCTTTAGAGAGAGGGAGAGATTCAGACGAAGAGGTTGTGATAATAGTAAGTTTGGGAACTGAATCATTCTATGATTCAGATGGTTGAGGAGAAATTTGAGGAAGATTAATGATTGAGGTTGTGGTTGTGGTGGATTCAAGTTGAGGGGTATTGGTAGCTGGATAAGAGAAGGTTTCATTCGCAACAGGATTAGTGAAAGGGGTCTCATTCATAAGAAGATCAGTTGAAGGGGTAGAATCTGTAGCGATGTCTTCGCAAACAGGAAGTAAGGATTCAACTTGCAAAGGTATTGTGGGAGATATTGAAGGGTTAAATATAGGAAATGGGATAGAAGTTTCAATAGCTTTAAGATGGTGAGATCTCTTGGGGGATTTATTGGCATCTACATCACCCTGCGAATCACAATCCAGATAAGAAATAGAGGAAACAATATTGTTATTTAAAAGAATAGTATTTCTTACTACCTTGGTATTCGCAGGCTTTCTTTTATTAACAGCAACTTTGGGCTGCGAACTCTTAGGAACATTAGGATTTTGGACTGAAATTTTGGTGTTAGAGGTGCTTTTGCTGAAACAGAAAAAGTATGGGAATTATATAAATTTGAACAAAATTAAATAAGGAGATTAGTTCCAGCAAAATCAGAAAAAAAAAAAAGGAAACTAACCTTGATGACTCCATGAAAACAGTAGCAGAAAGATGTACCCATAAAAATTAGAGAATAAAGTTGCATACGATGAAGATTTACAGAGAGCGTGGAGGTGAGACGAAGTAAAAGAAGAAAATTATCTCTCTACTAAATCTCTTCTTAAATAGAAAAAAATGGTGACCGAATAACATAAAACGTGTCGGTGAGCAAGGGGATATTTGACACGTCGGTTACGCTTAATTCATGGAGTCTTGTCGGTAAAAAATTCTGCAGAAGATGAACAGTTGCAGCATTTTGAAGTATAATTTCTCATGACATTCTCTCCTTCGCAAAGAAGACATGAGAAGAGGAAAGATGTAGAATCAGAATATCGCAACAGGAGTACCCCCGTGAAATCTCCATCTAAAGTACATTGTGAAGCCGTCACAGGTTGACTACAGAAATGACGTAACAGATGACGACAGCCTAAACACGAGAAAGATGTGAAGACTTTGCGATATTTAAGAATGTTGCGAACTTAATACTTGAATTCTTGCGATAATATCGCAAGCCAAACCCGAAAATAAAGGACAACTTAGCTAACATCCACCATGTAATATCATATATAAAGAGCTGAATAGGCTTAAGGAAGGAGAGATCTTTTGAGAGTAGAGAGAAAGTTTTGAGGAGAGAGAAAGTTTTGAGGAGAGAGAAAGTTTAGAACAGTATTTGTATTCTTGATTTCATTTCTTGTAAAACTCCATAAATCAATTAATAAAAGTGTCATTATTGATCTTAAAGATGTGTTGATTATCATGAATTCTTATGAGGGATGTATTGAGGGAATTCCTACAACTACAGCTACGACCCAAAGTCGAAGACTTTAATAAACAAATGTGTCTCACACAAAAAAAGTCTACAAGGATAGATAAATTCGTCTCCCACGAATAAATCTATGAGTTTTGTTCCGTCTTTTGATGAATCAAAGTGAACAGGAACCAATTGATAAAACCAGACTTATATTCCCGAAGAACAGCTCAACTTTATCAATCACCTCACAATAAACTTAATCGACGCAGCGAAGAAGATTATTGAGGAATCAAAAACGATGAGACGAAGTGTTTGTGACTACTTTTATATCTTGCCTATCGGAGATAGAAATCTCAAGCCAATTATTACAATTGTACTCGTACGATAGAAGATACAAGGTCATATCACACAACTACGATAAAAGTAGTATCGGTCTGGCTTCACAATCCCAATGAAGTCTTTAAGTCGTTAACCTGATTTTAGAAGAAGAAAACCAAAGGTTAAAGGATAATCAACTATATCTTAGCAAACTAGTATCACACAGAATGTGTGGGTATTAGGTTTCCCAGTTGCTAGAGTTCTCCCTTATATAGTCTTTCAAATCAGGGTTTGCAATCAATGTTAGCTTCGTAACATAGCCTGTTATACACACATGTACTTGACGATTTTGGGTTTGTGTAACCATACCCAAACTTGTACATTAGTTGGTTCAACATTAGTTAACCAAATGGTTATCCAAATGATAACTTTCATATCAACCATATTCTTCTTCACCATAACTAGTCCAAATGACTCAAATGAACTAGTTAGAGAGTTGTTCAATTGCTTAGATCTTTATGTACTACACAAGATACAATTGAAGAAAAAACGATGTGATTCTGATAGGTGTCTAAAACACCTTAATATTTATCTATTTTTTATGCTTTATTTGCTAAGTTTTCTTGTAAAATATGTATCTTATGTTTGCTTTTGAGTGTTTAGGTACTTTGGAGTCATTTGGAACAAAAGAAGAAAAAACATCGCAAAAGTCTCATCTCATGTGCAACTGCTGTTGGAGGCGAATTATTTCTCATTATTTCTAATGTGTACAAATTAGAATCAAAAGGATAGCTAATGTCTTCACTTTCTTTACCCTTTAGGAAGAAATTCTTTTACACAAATACACATTAGCTACTTCAACTGCATCCTTGCTTGTGATGCTTCTGGTTACAGGATCCATAAATTAATATCTTTTCAAGGAAAGAGGAAGTCTACCAATGATTCTGATAGACTTATGAACATCAAAAATCCTAGAAGAAAAAGTCTTCTGAAGTTTAATGATCCATTATCTATATTGTTAGGAGAATATTTTCTTAACAGAAATAGATACAAACTTGAGCCATACAAATACGCAAAGGCTCACTTTCTCAAGTTAAAGATGATAATGAAAACGCCCCTGATGTTAGATAGGAACGTTATGAGCCAAACGTGATAAGTGCATATTTCACATCTATTTGGTGTCCATTCCATGCTAGTATTTATTGGTTTTCTTGCAAATTATTTTATATTATGCTTGTTTTCTCTTATTTGTGTTTTATTAGGTAAATCATCCAAAAGAAGTGAAATAGCATTTAATTATGCAAGGAAAGCTAGATACAAGTGAATAAGGGCCAAAGACTAATTGGAACTCGTTCATATATAAGATTTCTATATGGCGAAAGAACAGAGTCATTCCGACATCGTATGAAGAAGTTATGGGAGAAACAAGAATGAAGTTGGAACTAAACTGTCAGTCATCCAGGACTGACAGTTGAATGAAGATCTCTAAGGGACACCCTCATGTTAAGGGGCATACATTTTCAAAGGAAGTGCTAAAGGGAGTCGAATTTTGTTCACTAGGGGGAAGCCATAATTCAAGTAGTGCTAAAGGTACTCGATCGTTAACTAAGGGCACCCCATCCTCTTCTTTACACGAACTGAAAGTTTTAGTTCTTGTTGCAGTGGTTGTTCTTGATGCTGATGATCATGATTGATCATGTTCGTTGTTGATCTAAATGCAGCTCGAATTCAAATACACCACTGGGTCATTGGTGGTGGTAGAAAACATGGGTATTAGCTTGATTACGATAATACAGTGGCACTCGAGATTTGATGGAACGAGGAATAACAAGGAAAGTTGGAGCTCTAGTTTGGAGGTACTAGTTGATTCTCGATGACTGGTGGTCCGAGATGGCGATGAAGTCGAGAAGGACGATTATCGTGTACTGCCATTGTCGAGAGATGAAGATGGATGCTTCCATCGATATTTGTTGTGGTGAAGATGTAGAGAAGAAGAAAGGGGATCTAGCTGCGATGGAATGGAGTCGAGTTGATTGATCACGGTTGCTGCTGGTTCTCTCGATAGAAGGTAGTGTGAACACAAAAATAACGATGGCATCCACATGCTCATAGACACAATTAAAAGTTAGATCAACAGAGATTTGATCTCAGAAATGGGATTTACAACAGATAAGAAATATTCGGGAATCTCAGATCCTTTGGGTTCGTCATCGTTTCCCGACGGTATGGGGTCAGCGTCACTGATGACGATGATGAGACCACCAATTGCTTGAACTTTAAAGCAGAATATAAATAAGACGATGATTTACGTGGTTCATCACTAAGGCTTACATCCAAGGGGGGTTGGTTCTTCACTATATGGGTATCAATGTTACAATGCATAGTCGAATGACTCTGGGTAGGGGGAGCGAATCCATACAGATAGAAACATAAAGCTCACCTATCTCACAATTTGATTCTCTCTCTTTCTTTCTGTTTCTTCCTAAAATTTGTCGACCCCTTTTCTCTAAGAGAATCGGGGTATTTATAGGTAGATTACATGGGTCCCATCTCTGAGATTTCCTTATCCTTATCTTCTCGTCTTATGTGCCAATCCCGTTGGTATCTTCTCTTCGTCCCGATGCTTCCTAACGGTAACTTGTCATTTCGAAGTTCTGTCTGTCTTCTTTCTAGGGCATGTTCGACACGTGTGGGATATTGAGCGTGTTTAACGCTTCCCCATCGTTCTACCTTTCTTCCTTTCCATAGAATGCTTGGCACTTGTCTTCGTACCAGATGTATTAATGCGGGTAGTTGGGGGCAGGCACGCATGAGACAGTTGTCTCTGCACTTGTCACTTCTTCGTCAGTGGCCTTTCATCATGTTT